>JAQFVV010000064.1:1723500-2309875 GCA_028023455.1 Epiperipatus broadwayi | reverse complement strand
TATATATATATATTAATTTCATTCCTGGAAGAGGAGTGGTTAAGAATCAACTAATTGTTAAATATATACTTAAACTCACCTCATCCATGCCTTCTTTTATTCTTGTTATTCCTAGGTTTCAAACTCATGGAAAATCTGCATAATCATCTAGTTCAAGGTATGTTAATATTAGTTAAAATACGGGTAGGTTTAAACATGTGTAGGTGTTTAATGGTATGTGTGAATATACAAAGATATGTGTGAATGTGCCAAAGTATTTATAAATACCTGACAAGACATGACCAATTGAAAGTTGACTATAGAAAAACATACCAAGATTTTTTAATTTAACATTTGAATATATTTAACAACACTATTTCAGGATTAATAATTTTAACAAAGAAAATTTATAACAAAATTATAAAATCTTTAATTCGATATTTATGGTTATTGTTTGCTTATAAATAATTTTAACTATTGTTCCAAACCCTTGTCCCCTACAAAAAATAGCCATTAGATGCCCATGTCAACATAAACGAAATTTCAATTGTGTTTATGAATGTGTCCATCACCCTTGCTTGCTATATCATGATTTGGAGATCATAATTTATTTTATTTTCATTAATTTGATATATAAATTCCTGTCATAGTGATGATATGGGATCTACCTGTTATATACTGTTATTATAATAGAGACAAGAAAGACCATTTATGACAGTAGTTAGTCAAGTATACCAAAAAATATTTCACAACTATTAGTATAAACAAACAAAAAAAGTATATTTGGTGTAATTGTACAAAGGTTGATACTAAACACATATTAGGTAAAATCTTCCCTTTCCCATTTGAAGATGATTGGATTTATATGCAAGAAAAAACTATATTTTATTTTATTTAAACTAAAGGCAACAATATTTCTCCATTATGTAATATACTAACACTTATATTACCCTTTTTGTATCCATATTGAAGTCAAGATATAAACAAAAACATTTTATTCAAACATGCAATATTTAAAATTAATGACAACAACCTAAATATAGTTCTAAAGTTCATAATAACAAATCTCTTTAGTGAATCATTCTGGTAATCCTCATTAATTTATTTCAGGTATAGATGGTAAATTATGAGTGTTCTAGAACATCTCTTAAGTCACTTATCCTTTGTATCTTTAGAATTTTTGCTTTTAAATGGAGAGTTATTAGATCCATATATTAAAAATGGACTTGGTATTTCGTAGTGCAGATATGAAGTGCTACGTAAATTCCATCCCAGTTCTGACAAATTATAGCACCTTGAGCAATGACTTTCTTTCCTGATGTTACATTTGTTGGTATCCTTATTTATATATTTCTTTGATGAATTATTTTGAGTGAATTAATAGTGATATTTCTTGTATTATGAGATATCCTCAGAACTACATACTTTGATCTATAACTTAGAATTACAGAGACTTTGGAAATTCAAATGATCTGAATTTACTTTCAAAGGTCTCAATTTCGAATTCCTCAGTTGGCTAACTTTAATTCTATGATGCTTGTTCTTGCTTTCTCAGATCTTCAGATATTGGTTTTTAATATTATTTGAACTCAAAAGTGGCTGATGTTTCTATTAGAATTGTAAATTCAAATTCTCTACTTAAAATTTTGTAGGTGATTCAGCGGCTGAGAAATTTTATCGCTCTTTGGAGAAAAAGCTCGTTGTTAAAAAACAGCAAGTGTGTGATTATCATTTAAGTCCATTTTTGACATCATTATTAATGAATATGTAATATGTTAATAATAATAAAAATTTTATTTGATATTTCTTTACTTAAATTTTCATTTCTTGATTGCGTTCATTTTGTCAATTATATTTTTCACACATTGATATAGTTTGTTCGGGTTATATTACACTTAACAGGATAATAATTTACTAAAGGTTAGTATAAAATAATGTTTATGGATCTTGGATTCAAATTAGGCTACAAGGTGTGTAATTGGTATTGGAGAGACATAAGGGGCACACATAACAATATATATATATATTGTAATGGTCTGGACGATGACATGAAAAGAGATGGTTATATCTAACTACGGTCAGACCTAGGGTCTTTGGTATGCTGGAGATAACACAATGAAGCACATAACCTATGCTCACACCCTCTTTCAATATACCAACTCAATACTTATTTATTAAATTTGGATGCAATTTGAGTTAGTTCATCCACACCTCACCCCTCTTTTGTTTCCATTATGCCTCAGAGTTTGAACTCAGGGAGAGTTCACCGTAGACTCTATTAACAGGGATGTATCTATGCATACTAATAATCAGATTACCTTATCAAAGTTACTATTAATGAACTACACTTACCTAAAATCTCTAATAATTCATTTGCTAATATACATGTAAAATAATGCTGTGTGTATATATATATAACAAAACTTAAATATATTCCAAACAACGGTAAACAATTTATAATATTATATAAATAAAAACTCATAAAGAAATATTTTCGATTATATTCATAATCATTTTCAACTCAAAGTTGAGTTGAAAATGATTATGAATATAATCGAAAATATTTCTTTATGAGTAAGTTGAGTTGAAAATGATTATGAATATAATCGAAAATATTTCTTTATGAGTTTTTATTTATATAATATTATAAATTGTTTACCGTTGTTTGGAATATATTTAAGTTTCGTTATTGTATTATTAATATTAGTGGACATTTATTTTGTTTTATATATATATATAAGGCATTGACTTTGTTGATGAATGCAAGGAATGGTTTAATAAACTAATGAGACTATAATAATTTGACAAGTTATAGCACATTTATTTTAGAAAAGAAAACATGAAAACATTAATAAAATTTTTTTTTTAACAATTCAATGTTTAGACAATATTTACAAAGGTAGGTAATAATAAAAAATGCATGTAGTTTAAATGTCAGTGATGAACATCTATCATTTCCACAACTTAGTAATCTAAAATTACCTACCCATGCCCTGATGATAGATATTCATATTGATGACACCATTATGTATGTAGTGATAATTATAATAAAAAAAATTAACAATATTGTTTTAGTAAACTCAGGTCTAAGTAGCTAGGTTATTTACACTTGGCATATACATCAATTCATATCATGGTCTGATTCCAATGATCGAAGATTTATTTATCTGAAGATCCTCCTTCCTTTGATAAGTTAAATGTAACTCTTGACATGATAGGAAATCATTCAAAAAATTAATCATTTGCATCATGTAAAATCTAAATAACAAGGGTTAGATGAATAACCAACAAATAACAAAATTTTGTTCTGTCAATGCACATGAAAACTGATGTTCTAAAAATGAAATTCTTACTTTGAGTCTCAAGAAACATTGATTGTAGTATCTAATGAAGATCAAGTATTATTAAAGAAGGGGATTGAACCTAAATTTTATTATTAAATAATAATACCAACTAAAATCAACCTTCCCTCGCTGTTTTTCTCGTGCACTCCTAAATTGAATTGTTCCAAAAAATGTTGAATTGGTGGATTTTTTGGATATATATATATATTGCCTAAGGCATTTCCATTTTTTGATTTAAGCAACGAATTCTTGATTCTAGGGGGGGGGGCATCTGTGTTTGACACATTTTCACCAATTTCTGTTTTTTTAATTTGAATTTTATAGCATTTTCTGTGGGTTTTTTTTATAATTTGTACTTTTCGATGGATTTTTTGAATTTTTTTTTGTTGTTATTGGCCATCAATGATTTCAGCATTTTTTTTGGCCATCAATGATTTCAGCAATTTTTTTTTTTTTTTTTTCCATAGATGATATCAGACTTTTTTTTTTTGTCCATTGATGATTTCAGGGTTTTTTTTATTTTTATTTTTTTTCCGTCAATGATTTCAACCTCTTTTTTTTTGTTATTTTTGTCCATTGATGATTTTAGAGATTTTTTTCATGGAAATTTATCACTTGCAGGCTTCTTGGTGGTTCTGCAATGTCACCTGGTGGCCAAAGTATGCTTAACCAAACAATATCCTTGGAAAATATCAGATATCTTAAGAGTTTAGACTTGTTATAAAACAATTGAAAATTGTAGAAATATTGTCATTTCATAAAAGCATTTGAGACCTTTTTGATTTTTATGATTTGTTTGAGCCTCAAATGCTTTTATAAAACAACAATATTCCTGCAATTTCCAATTGTTTTACTTACTATAAAACAATTTGAAATTGCAGGAATGTTGTTTCATAAAAAAAAGTGAGGCCTTTTTGATTTTTATGATTTATGTGAATGTCAAATACTTTTATGAAACAACAATATTCCTGCAATTTCTAATTGTTTTATAATTAGTCTAGATTTTTAAGATCTCTGATATTTTCCAAAAAATGACAAATTAATTGAGAAGTGGATTGTTTTGACTTTTTCTATTTTTTAGTTGGCTGTTTACATTATTTTTCTATTTTTTAGTTATATTTACTTATTATTTCTAAAAATGGTTAAAACTCCAAACATATCTGACAAACACTATAATTTAATAATATGTGCAAATAAAAAAATATACCTTCTAACAAACAAATTCTAAATTTAAATATCATGTGATTGTCTACTATATAAAAATATTTATGTATTGGCTTTTTAATTAATTTAATTAAGTATGCGTAAAAATCAATATTAATAAAATTTTATTCTACAAATGTAATATTTCCATTGTCTGAGTTGTTAGGAGTTTTCTTGGAAAGTATAAGGATGTGAGTTCAAGTTTTAGACAAGAATGGATTTGTTTTTCATTGTTAAAAATTCAAAATTGTGTACATACAGACAGAAACATACACAGATAGAGCAAGTTAATAAAAAGAATTTAATAGTAGTCAATAAAAACTACAAGTTAGAAAAAAGTTTTTCATTTGCAAGTTTGTGTTTACAAGTAACCAATTCCTTTCGCTGGTTTGTTATTAGCATTAACAATTATAATAAGAAATCTAATAAAGATAATTGCTAATAAATATGTATCCTTTAATTTAAATTAGTTCAAAGCTATATTCTTAAGATGTTTCTGCACCTAAAGGTTTATTTAATTGTAAAATGTAGAGATGAGATTATAAATAGAGACATATTATTGCAGATATATTTTTTATTGTTATATTTTTATCAGAAGTCAATAGACTGTGATAAAATGGTTGTTTATTACCTAATAAGAGTCATGTCATTTAAATACTGAGCTATTGCAATTAAGGCATGTGTTATTTTATTAGTCTTCCTAAATCATTAATTTTACCAACACTGGTGTATTTTTATGTATTGTAAAGTTGAATTTCTGTATTTTTTTAGTTTTACTGTAATCATTTCACTACAAAGTAAAGCAGAAAGATCATTAACTAGTATGATAAGATTTTTTTAACCTGAAATGATTGATGTATTACATTATAGCAATAACAACGATGTTGCTTTTTAGAGTATCACGCTTATTTAAAACATCTTTAAGATCTAGGTGCAGTGCTCTCAGATCCAAGGTTCCTCACTGATGAAGTCCACAAGCCAGAAATTAGTCTGGGGATATTGGATGAGTAGGCACTAGATGGGGATTTTATGCACAAGCCTCCTGGCATCCATTGATTACTCTAGCTTACTGTGTGTGGCAATATGTATAGTGAGTTTTGCCTGTTTTATTTAAAACATCAAAAAATTATTAGAGAGTATTGTAAAAAAATGGGCCTTACTTTTCTGCACATTAGCATTTAGATTTGAATTACAATCTTATTAATTTTGACTAATTGAACTTTGTAGTTTGATATCACACTTGTTTACCCACTATTTATTTAATAACACTTACATGTTATTCAATTATAAATTATTTCTTTTCTGAGCTAAGAAAATAAATAACTATTAATGAAAACATATGGAGAAAAGGTAAATTTTTAAAGATTCAGCTTTACTCCTTAGCATGCTTTCAATATATCATGTATATCATATTCATAGTTTATAGTAATATGACTAGAGAGTTATATTACTATAAACTATGAACAAGCTATACATGATATATAGAAAGCATACTAAACAGAAATAAAGCTAAATATTAAAAAAATCTACAGATGTGTTCTTAACAGTCGTTTATTATATTTATTTATTCAACAATATTTGAATAATTGATGATTGGATTTTCCTAAATACATTTGAAACTAAAAGTCTATCACTTTTCATCTTGATTGAAATAAAAAGTTATGAACCCGACTGAGACTAACTGCTACACTGAAAATAAATTTTATTTGTAAATATATATAAATATGGGTGGATTTTTACTTTTTATATGCTTACCTTTTATGCTTTTTTAAATTCTCCGAGTTGTTTAAATTTTTTTCGATGTTTTCTTGTGATACGTGTAATCTAATGGAGTTTTGTTTAATCATGTGTTTTCGTCTTGAAGGCGCGATGTCTGTGCTAAAAACATAATTGAAAACCGTATGTTTGTTCAAATTTGAAATAGATTTTTATAATATTGAATTGTTGAAGCTTTTATATTTAGTGCTAATTCAATTTTCAAATTTCTTCAATTAGGTTGAATAACATTAATGTGATTGTATTTATTTGTAAAAATACTTTAAGGAAAAATTGACATTAAAATTGCATTAATAAAATTGGTTTTTATATTTCTGATCATTTATTTGAAGTATAAGAAAACATTTTACACATTAAATTTATAATTAATTGTTTAAATAATTCAATTTCTATCTTCTTGTAATGTAGACTTTATAAATATATTACTAAACTTGTTAAATTGTATATGTAGGCTGCTTATATATATATATATATATTAGTTTCCAACCAGTAACCACCTAAACATTCACAGTAAATATAGCAACCAATATTTCTAACTGCTGTCAAGGCAACCTTCACACCTTTTAATAGCAAGAATGGAAATCCATTCTTATTAATGGTCCATTGAATATATATGGACACTTAAAGATTGCAAATTGACTACAGAGTATGAAATATTATTACAATGAAGTTTAAATAAACCTCTTTAAACATGAAATAAACATGTCACTATATTGCAGACTAATAAATAGTCATCTAAAACATTACTTAATGCAATACTTTTAAATTGCACATGTATTATTTAGAAATAATAAGCGAAATAATCAAGTTGCAATCTTTAAGTGTCCATATATATCCAATGGGCCATTAGTAGGAATGGATTTCCATTCTTGCTATTAAAAGGTGTGAGGTTGCCTTGACAGCAGTTACAAATATTGGTTGCTATATTTACTGTGAATGTTTAGGTGGTTACTGATTGGAAACTAATATATATATATATATATAATCAAAATTACTCCAAATTCACAACTCAACCAGACTATCCAAAAAATAAACTCTAAAACACAACCACTGGTTTCACTGCTACAATCAGACTTCTCAAGTGTAAAGAATTATAAAATAATATATTTAAACTAAACATTACCCACAATTCCACTTCCCACAGTTTTTTTAATATTAAGGGTAGATGGAAAGTAAGTGGAATTGTGGGTAAATATGTTATTTTGTAATTCTTTACACTTGAGAAGTCTGTTTATAGCAGTGAAACCATTGGTTGTGCTTTAGAGTTTATTTTTTTGACTAGTCTGGTTGAATTGTAAATTTAGGGTAATTTTGATTATTTATTGACTAGTTTAGCTTTATGCTTATAATGTTTATATATATTGAAGCAGATGGATCTGTAAGCCAGATCCATGCTTCACATCTTTCTAGATTACTAGACAAGAATCAAACCTGATCCACGCATGTTATGATGTTTGTAAAACTTTCCATCTGCCATTTTATCTACATTTAAATTTTAGGCCAGTAAATAATTTATTAAAGTATAAATTTTCTATTAAAATGTTTTACTATAAATATTATAGGGGCCCAGTTTTATATATATATATATATATATATCATCAACCATTATCATATATATATATAAATATGTTTATACTATATATATATATATGATAGTGTATATATATATATATATATATATATATCATCAACCATTATCAATCCACTGCAGGATGAAGGTCTCTCCAAGTTTAATCCATCTTCTCTGATCTTTAGCTTCTCTTCTCCACAACACCCCTGCACATTTTCTTATTTCATCCATCCACCTCACATGTGGCCTCTTTCTGGGTCTTTTACAATCTCTTGGAATCCAGTTTAAAATTACAATTGTCCATCTATTATCATCTCTTCTAGCAATATGTCCAGCCCAACTCCATTTCAATCTTTTAATTTTTTCAATAAGGTCAGTAACACCTGTTTGTTGTCTTACCCATACATTGCATTTTCGATCTCTTCTTGTTACTCCCAACATACATCTCTCCATACTCCTTTGAGTGGTCTGAAGTCTCTGTATTGCTCTTCTATTAAGTGTCCAAGTCTCAGATCCATAAGTAAGAACTGGTAAAACACATTTGTTAAAACCATCCTTTTCAAACACATAGGCATATTTCCTTTTAGTATCAAGTTATTTCTACCAAAAGCACTCCAACCAAGTTTAATTCTATGATTAATTTCCTCCATTATGTTTTCATCTGTATTAATAATCTGACCAAGGTATTTGTAACTGTGAACTTCTTCTAATTCTTCATAATCAATCTTTATTTTCATATTTTGAGCAAATCGATTAAACATTACTTTAGTCTTTTTAACATTTATCTTTAGTCCTACTTTTCTACTTTCATCTGCTAACTCCTGCAACATTTCCTGCAGCTCTGAAGCATTATTTGCAAAAACAACTACATCATCTGCGAAATCTAAATGAGTTAAATACTCTCCATTTACTTTCACTCCTTTAGTTTCCCATTTTAATCCACAAAATACTTCTTGCAGCACTGCTGTAAAGAGTTTTGGAGATATGGAGTCACCTTGTCTTACACCTTTCTCAATGTTGATTTTTCCAGTATCATTATGTAATCTAATTGTTGCTGTTGCATTTTTATAAATATTCTTTAAAATATGACAATATCCTGGATCTATACCTTGATGATCCAATGCTTTAATCACTGAAGAAATGTGTATAGAATCGAATGCCTTTTCATAATCTACAAATCCAAAACATAATGACAACTCATATTCGTTTGTCCTTTCTATGACTTCTCTCAATACCTGGATATGATCTATTGTACTAAAACCACTTTTAAATCCAGCTTGTTCTCTTGGTTGGTGGAAATCCAAAGTTCTCTGTAGACGAGTTGTAATTATCTTGGTAAAAATTTTATATAAAACTGATAAAAGGCTGATAGGTCTGTAATTTCTAATATCTTCTTTATCACCTTTTTTAAATATTAATATTATTACTGCATTCTTCCAATCTTCCAGTACATCTTTATCATTTAGACATTTGGTATATAATTTTGCTAAAATTGTTTCTATTTCTTCACCTGCTTCTTTTAATATATCAATTATAATTCCATCATTTCCTGGAGCCTTTCCTTTCTTCATACACTTAATTGCATGTCTCACTTCTTCATTTAAAATTCTGGGCAATTCAGAAGATGTAATAGATATAGGAGGTACTTGTTCTTTATTACTATATAATTCTTGATAAAAATCTTCTACCAATTTCATGATGTCATCTCTCTTTTTAGTAATAATTCCATCTTTTTTTCTTATTGCAGATATAAATTTCCTACCAATACCAAAATGTTGTTTAACATTTTTGAGACTTTTATTTTCTTCTACAGCTTTCCTTGCTATTTCACAGTTATACTTTCTTATATCATTTTCAACTCTTTTCCGTACCATTTTACAAAATTCGAGATATTCAATTCTTTTTAATACATCATTTTTGTATATCTTCATATTCCTTCTTTTCTTCATAAATTCTCTAGTCTCAGTAGAAATTTTATTAGTCAATTGCTGCTTTTTTCTACCAGCTATGTTTGTTGCAGTTTTTAAAAGTGTATCAGCTATTTTCATATTAATTTCATTCAAATCTGAATCATGTTCAAAATCTCCTAACACTTGAAACCTATTTGTAAGTTCTAATTTAAATTCATTAGAATGTTTCTGAAGATTAGGAATATCAACTGTAAATATTGTTTTTCTTAATAATTTTTGTCTCTCTAGTTTTACATTAACATGTAACTTACACCTTACTAATCGATGATCACTTCCTGTGTTAAATTTATTAAGAACATTACAATCTTGAAATATGTATTTTCTGTTAGTCAAAATATAATCCAATTCTGCTGTACCTTCATTTGGATGCTTCCATGTCCATTTCCTTTTAACATTTTTATCAAAAAATGAATTCATAATATAAAGTTTTTCTTTTTCTGCAAACTCCACAAGTCTATGTCCTCTCTCATTTCTATTACCATAACCAAAATTACCTACAGCAATTTCATCTTTCATTTGTCTACCAATTCTAGCATTAAAGTCTCCCATAACAATTTTAAAATGTTGTTTACTCTGATCAAAAGCCTTTTGTACATCCATATAAAAATCTTCTACTACTTCATCACTATGAGAACTTGTTGGGGCATAAACCTGAATTATCTGCATTTGGTATCTGCTATTAAGTTGTATAACTAATCTTTCCACTCTGTCCGATACACCATCAATCTCCACAATATTGTTCTTCCACTTTTTATTTATAATGAATCCTACTCCACTTGTATTTCCAATATGTGTGCCATTATAATAGAGTATATGTCCACTTTTTAAATCAATTGTTTCTTCTCCTTTTCTTCTAACTTCACAAAGTCCAATAATGTCCCATTTAATATAAGACAGTTCTTCTTCTAATTCTTGCAATCTTCCTTCACTTGAAAAAGATCTGCAGTTGTAAGTACCTAAATAAAAAGTCGTCATCAAATGGCAGCCTGGGTCCGCAATCAGGGAATTCTTAGCACCCTCCGCCTTCGGCCACCAACTGCTGCCTTGGTTGGTGACTTTACAGCCTCCTGGGAATAAGGGCCATGCTTTATTTTTGTCTGTCATAATTGTATATATGTATTGGAAAAATATTTATCATTTACACAAACATTCATTCTGCCTTATCAGGCACTGAGAAGAAAGACCATGGTGTTTCTTGATCTTAAACTCAGAGGTAAAAAGCCAATAAACTCACCACGCTGGCTAATGCATGTTGGTGAGCAGCCCATCCATGTTCGTATACTATATGAATAATCACATAGTAATAACAGCTGCAACGACAAGAACGTATGGAGTGGACATTAGGAATTTGCCCGCTCAGTTCCTTTAAGGCCTCCAAGAGGAATCAAAGGGTCTCCTTTCAGTTAATATATATATATAGAATTACAGAAACTTTTATAAAAATCAATATAAATTTTGAATATAATATTTTTTTTAAGTATTTTATTCTGGAAATTTGCTTTCATGATAAACCCTACTAACATTCCTTAGCATTCAAACAAAACAAAATCTATTAACAAAATGGTAATGGATTTTCAAGTTAAAGTTAAATTAAAATAGAAAAGATAATTTGAAATATAAATTCTGCAAATCTACATTTAATTAAAAATAAATTTGAGACAATTAAATCATTGGGTTTATCAGAAAGTTGATCTCAAGAATACAATACCAATATACTTTAGGTATTCTAACATTTGCCACTTAGCCTGGAGTGTATAAAAAAGGGAATTTCCCAAAAATAGTTGCAAAAGATATAAATAGCCAAAGAGAACAATAGAAGCCAGCCAGTCCCAGATTTTAACAGTGATTTCCTGACGAACCTATGCTGGTTAAATTTTTAATAAATGTCTGAAAGCATGGGAGTTGGGTAGGCAGTTTTTAACTTGCCCTTCTCCCACTGTCCCAAAGATGATCGTCCAATACCTCATGTAAGAGAAAATTCATAAAAATGAACTGCTGAACCATTGAACTCTTTTATTCCATTCATAGCTAGCTATGCCTGTGTGGAAATTCAGTTTTCATCATGGGATTCCAACTTCCACTTGGACTCATAATAAATTAGGTAATATGTCTTCAATTTGTTAATTTCTAACCACCTAATTTATTCTTCTAAAACTCCAGTGACCCAGTAATGTAAAGTCTGCTAAATTTTAATGTCTTCTAAAATGTAATCCCCATAACATAATTTAAATGTAATTTAAAATATTTAATTTAATAGTCTGTAAACTACTCTTGCTATTATTTAAAATCTAATGTCTTTTCTCTATTTCTATCTGTTTTAAGATTATGCCTTTTAATGCTAAACTTCCTTCTAATGTGTTTTAGAAAATATTCTTATTAATTACTTAAATGAAATGGATATATGCCAATTTTGTTCCATCTTGACAAAAGCTTATCTAAATAAATATTTGTTGCCTATTTCCCGACCAACGTTTGTCGGTAAATAAAAATGAATTATCTAGCTCTGAAAGATTAATACTTGGAGCAACCTTTATTTTGTTGAGATGAAACCGTTTTATATTATTATGTTTTTTTTAAATATTTATACATACATGGTTTAGTTGTGGGGAGATGTGAGATTCAAGTATGAGAGTTTATTTAGTTTAAATTATTTCATTTTTAAAGAGTGAAAGGGAGGGGGTTTATAAATTATATTTATGTTAAATAATAAGAGAGAAATAGAGTATCATTTGAAATGTTAGTGGGATTTTGTATTGAAGGGAGATACATGTTGCTCATAATCGTAATAATAATTAATACTTATTTTATTCTTGTTGGTCTGATCTTGATCAATCTGTATGCATTTATGTAATCTTTATAGCTCAGCACAATTATATAATTAAATGCTAAAATATATTCTCTAATACTCATATTTTGCCTTGCTGATATTTTGCTTAATTACTTGTCTTTTGTTCTTTGTGACTGCTAGATCATAACTAGACCACGTGATAATTTCCCTGGCCATCAATTTTCTTGTCAGGATATGAAAGCTAAAATGGGAAGATCCGGGGTAAGTGGAGTTTAGCTAGCCTTGGCGATTCTCATTCTTTCAACTGAAATATTTTAGGTTTGCCAATGGCGCAGACCATTCTTTTCTTTATTTCTTGGCATCACGGGAACAGGGGCAGGTGAATTGAGTCTATGCTAGTAACGTAATATTGAATGCTGGAATTTTTTAACTTTCCTTTGTCTGAGCACATTATGGTGGATTGACCACGATCTGATTAATTTATATATTTTAAATCTTGATATATTTATTTGCGAATATCGCGATCCATTTATATTTTAAATGTGTCATCTCTCTCCAACACCAGTTCCTATACTTTGAGTTAATAATTTCTCTCTTAAAATAAAATCAATCAGAATAAAATTATATTTATCATAGCTCTTTAAAAATATCTATTCCTATACCTCAGCTTGGGCGAGCGTCTCCCACAAATCGATAATCGTTTACATTTGTTAGATTGGCATATAAATTATACCGCTCTCTTGCCAGAGGCATAATAAATAACAGAATTGAAATTTGTGTTAACTAACTTATATGAAATAAAAGCAGAGACATTGGATAAAGTATAAAAAAGATTTTATTAAATATATATGTGAATTTAAGCTACCTGTGGTTCGTCTCTATTCCTTCATTCTAAAATTAGTAATTTTTTTATTAAATATTGTGCTGCTATCTGATGACTCAAGGTCACACACATCCCGTTTTATATTTACATAAATTGATAGACTAATTAAAGTTAATAATTAGAGTTAGACATACAAATTAGTTGAGATCCATGCTCTACTGTTGATGCTAGTGGGACGGAGTGTAGAAAAGATTAATTGCTTGCCTCGAAAATGTTGTTAATTAGTTTGCAGATTTAGAGAGTGGGTAAACAGGGCCGAATGCATAAGTATTGTTTATCTTTGATCTCACGTATGGTTGGGTTCGAGGTACTTTTACCCAGGCTGTGAATCATGTTGAGTTAACATACAATTTCGATCGGTACAATATATATATATTATTAATAAATCGCCTATTGAAACAGAGATAAAAAATAAAATAATCCCTCATGAAAAATCTTGTGTCTGTCCAAAATTTTATGGACTTCCAAGAATTCACAAACCAGATACTCCCCTTCGTCCAATAGTAAGTGCAATAGGATCTCCAACTCATATTTTTTAGCTAGATATTTATCAGATTTCATTAAGCCTACAATCCCATCTATTAAATCTTATATTAAAAACTCTTTTCATTTTATTTCTGTTTTAAAAAGTTTAAAAATTAATGCTAATGACATTCTGGTCAGTTTTGATCTCCTGTCTTTGTTTACAAACATTCCAATTGATGAAGCTTTAAATATAATCTCACAACGTTGCAATTTACCAGACCATATTATTGCTTTGATTAAAGATTGTCTTTTGAACACATATTTTGTATACAATGGACATCATTACAGATAAGTTTTTGGTACTCCTATAGGCTCACCTATCTCAGGAGTAATTGCTGATTTATTCATGGAAAATACAGAAACTCATGCTTTAGAATCATCATCTTTAAAACCTCATCATTTGGCTCAGATACATAGATGACACTTTTGTCATATGGCAACATGGAAAAAATAAATTAGATGATTTTTTCTTACATTTAAATAATATGCAGCCTCATATTAAATTTACAATGGAGACAGAGTCTGATGGAAAACTCCCTTTTCTTGATGTTCTAGTCACCAGAACACCAAATAGTTTATCTTTTTCGATTTACAGAAAGAATATACACACAGACAGATATTTACATTTACATTCTCATTATCACCCACCTCAGATAGTTTCTGCAGCCAAAACTCTTTTAAATAGAGCAATTAACCTTTCAGATAAGTCACATCTGAAAGAAGAAATAAATCATATTAATAGTGTTTTATTAGCAAATAGTTATAATTATAAATTTATAAAAAAAGCCTTCTTTCAAGCCCAAAATGGACAAAATAGGAAACAAAAAGATGATAAATCAGCTATTAGGATTTGTGTTCCATATGTAAAAGGAACTACAGACAGTATTGGACATATATTAAAATGCTATAACATAGATACAGCATTTTCTGCTCATCAAAAGATCAGCAATATAATAACCAAGCCTAAGGATTCAATCCCTCTTGAATCTCATGGTGTCTATCAAATCTCATGTAAAAATTGTAAAGCTTTTTACATAGGTATGAGTAATCGTCGCATCAGTGTTAAGAGAGATGAGCATGCTAATGCAGTTAAACAACACTCATCATCATCAGCACTCTCACTCCATACTATAGATTTCCAGACTTCGAAAAGGGAAAAATATTTAGGCCAGTGCATTACATCAAATGGACAGTATTCTGAAGAAGTTTCAATTTGTAACACTAAAAATAAATGCACAATTATTATTATAAAATTCAGGTTATTTTGGGTACGCCATTGCATATAAAAAATATTAATGATATATTATTTAAACACTCAATAGAATTTTATGGAAAGGTAATACCTTTATAGAAAAGCATTTGATGAAAAATCTTATTTCTGCCAATAAATTTGGTGTCATCAGCTTCTCAGAGATTAATTAATATTACATTAAAATGTAGCAATTTAATCTCTGCTTAAATATACTAACAAAATTCAATTTGATATTAAAGTTTGAACATAAATTTTAATGTTTTTTGTCAAACATTGCCATAAAAAAGATTATAAATTTATATAAAGAGCATAAGTAAAACTATGTAATATATTATATATTAATATGGTGCTTATGACTTATACATGTATATACATGTTGTGTGCAAATTATATGCATATCAAATAATTCTAAAAATGTAAACTTAATTTTTATTATTGTAATTGCTTTTTAATCTTTATAATGCATGTTATAATTAAGTTTTATTTGTAAATACGATTTTATATAAAATAAATTAAATAAAATTATTATTCTACTAATGTTCTCAATTTAAAATCAGGAAATTTCACTTCTGATACCAAATATTACACTGATGAAAATATTATAGTATAGTTTTCTAAGGCATAACATAACTTAACCTGAGAAAAAAAAATTATAACCAGAAAATAAGATACAGTTTGTAAGAATTTATTTCCTATTACTTATTTCATACATTTTGTAAATAATAAATTATGGTAATGGAAAAAATAAAAAAATTATGAATTGCTTTGTTAATATTTTCTTTTTAGAACAATAAAAAATATTTTCATGATGATTACTCCTATTTTTTCTATATTTTTGTATAAACTGAAACAACTGCACCATAGGGCCACATATTCTTGAAAATATGCAGAGGTTTTGAAACAAACATATCATCTCGGAATTTTAAAGCTTTTCCAGTTATCTCATTAGGATTTGCAATTCTTCCATTTTTATGATTATAAAGAAATGATCAGCAAATGACTGTATTTCCTTTGCCTTTAAACCTATCAGTCATTTTTATAAATTCTTGTCAATTGTTAAACATCCATCTTTTAAATTTTTAAGTTGTTTATAAAGTTCAACATTCAACATATTATTCTAATATGCCTACACTATCAGGTGTTTTTAAATCAATTCCTTATTTTTAAATAATGAACATTCAAGTAATTTTTTAGTGTTTTTATGCCTAAAATAGATATTTATGATCAAACCACATGCAATTAACAGCATACTATTTGAATTTTATAGAAAAAAAGACTATTATTTCCAATAACATTGTATAAATATTTACTTACTAACTTTATTAGTTGATGTAATAACATTATCCAGCAAAGAATAATAGCTTTCTTTCTCAGAACTCTCTGCATCTGATGTTGAAACATACACTGTTACAAATTTGTCAGAAAAAATATTCCCGAAACAAGTTTCATCTTATTAACCTTATATTAATGTGTCTGAATTCCAACAATGAAATATATAAAACTGGATGCTGCAAAAGCAGTATTATAAGACTTCTTTTACAAGTAATCGCCTCTTCCATCAAATTTTAAAAGTTATTTATTTATGCCATACTGTTTAGATTAATCTCATTATGGTCATTTATATGAAACCTAATCTAACTTCTTAACTATAAATGTTATCATCTATTCATTTCATGCAATGTTATGTTGCCATCCTAACTATCTCCATCACTTATTTTACTATTATTTCAATAATTGATTTTATATTTGTTAGTACCATTTGAAAAAGTGATCCAGAAGACATAATGATTTAGTCATGTTATAATAATCAGTTCTTATGTAATCTTCTTGTAAATATTTCTCCATACACAGTACTCAGGGAAATACTTAAACAGACTAAGCAGATATGAAATCAATTTTCAAAATGAAGCACCTCTCTCAAATACTATTGAAATTAATTCACTATTCACTGTAATGCTTTCTCAAAACACTAACTAAGGGTTATCTGAGTCATAAATCCATATTAATATCTGCCTTCTAAATTTTCAGAATTGAGCATAAAAATAAAAAGTTCTAGTAAACTTTTAACTGTGCAGCCTTTGGTGGCACTGTACAGAATTATACCGTTTTTGCGGCCGAACCTATGGCTAATATACGAGTGCTCATTAATATATGAGTAGATCATATGTAGTGGTTATAATAAGCGGCCAATTCTTCTGCATTCAATAACACTACATCTACTAACAATACTATGATCGTATAGTTTGCCATTGATTTCATTGCAGGTTGAATTCCTATGCATATTGACAAAATTTGTATTGTCGCTAGAATTTAAGATGAGAGTGTGAGCATTGTCATCTTTTTCAAGTGTTTATTTATTGATGTTTATGATTTTCTATATTTCCCAACTGAAAGATTTTTGCGTACTAGTAATTTTCAGCGTATTATTGATATTTGTCAAAAAAATTTTTTTTGGCTAATTTTGGCTTTTTGGGGGGTCAAAAAAGACAAAATACAATTTCTCAAGCTCTCTGGCAGATGATTGGAGTTGTTTGCGGAAAAATACCGTTTCTGTCGTGACTCGGATGAGAGTTGAAAAAGAAGAACAAAATGTCTACCACATTATTATATTTGTGGGAGGTCCCAAACAGAGAAAGTGAAACAGTTGCATTTATGCAAGCCCAAAACATCCTGCCATTCGTTACAGTTGATTTAGTTCAGTCATATGTGGTTAATAAATTTATTTTCTGGAAAGAATTTGTGTTTTGTTTGCGATTATTTTTATCTGTAAATCATATAATTAACACCCAGAATGACAGTGTTAAAAAGAGGCGGCATAGTTTGTTGGACATCTCTTGATTGATTGATTCTTTTTTTAAAAAAAACAAAAAATACTTCTTCTTTTGACATATCTATTCGTTCCGTTTAGAAGCAAAAAGAGGTTTTTTGTTGTTGTTGTTTTAAATCAATAAACAGCGCGTTAAGTAGATTTTAAATATGAACCAGAGTTTAAATTTTGTTGTTTAAAAAGAATAAAAATACCGGACGTTTTATTTGTTATGAAAACAAAAAATCTTTAACAAACTTGTACGACTCTTAAAAAAGATAAATAAATAAATCCTACAGAATGTAACAAAACCAGTTAACATACATATTTTTTGTGTTAAAAAAACAATACTGTGATTGACTTTTTGGTTTTTGTTTTGGACGTTTTATTTGTTATTATTAAAAAAAGCAAAAAAAATCAAAACCCACCGACACAAAAAAAACCCCCGTATTTATAAATCTAAGAGAAAAAAGAAGTCCCGTTTTATTTATTATTATTAAAAAAAACAAAAAAATCAAAACCCCGTTTTATTTGTTATTATTAAAAAAAAAAAAAAAAAATCAAAACACGCCAGTCAAAAAAAAAACCTGTATTTATAAATGTAAGATAAAATACCAAACAATTCTTTTCGTTTATAAGCAAATACGGACATCTAAGGCGGAGTTTGTCAGACAGGTTTGAATTTTTTGTTGCTAAATCAATCAACAGCAAACCCCCTCATTTTTAACATAATTCAAAAAGAAAGTGTCGATTCTAATTTTAAATAACAACAACAACAAAAAAAAAAAAATGTTGTATGTAAAGCAAATTGTGTATATTTGAGATATTCCAAAAAAAAGTTAAAACTGTCCCTTATTACTTTGAAATGTATCGAATCCAAAATAAAAGACGTGTGTAAAAAAGAAACAGTAGATTTAGAATGGAAATTCCCCCCCCAATAAAGGTGTATGTCAAAAATTATGTACTTTTGAGATCCAAAAAAAAAAGGTCAAAGTCTCCTTTATAGTTTTAAATTTATCAAATGAAAACCAAAAAAATAATTATGTCCAAAACAAACAACAACAATATATTAAATATTAAAAAAAATAATTACAGCTGTACGTCAAAATACGATCTATTAGATAAAAAAAATCTAGCGGCCCGGTAATGTTATAACGCTCTGTTTTTAACTAGAAACAGCGCCACCAAAGGCTGCACAGTTAATAGTTTACTAGAACCAAATAAAATATTAAAGAAAATGTTAAAAACAGAATAGCAGTCTGCATAATTAAAGACTAAAAATGCAGTTGCATAAAATTAACATTATCTGAGCCCAGGGATATGACTAATGGCATAAAAGATTCATAACTACTAGCCTTATATTAACTTAAGTGATTGAAGTTAATAAAAATAAGAAACAGGCAGAAGTCATAATATTCTGTTTCCATTATAAACAGTATCTAGCCATTGATAAAAATCTTATTTGGCAAGGCAGCTAGAGATTGCTTTGAGGGGCACGAGTTATTATTTATTGATAGTTAAACAGCACATTGGATTGTTGTGAGTACTGTATGTAACCTATTCTACAGAGAAATTTTCTAGTGAGTAACATTTTAGGGCAATCCGTATGTCTAAACTACAGATGTTTATAAAATTGAAATTTTCTTTTAATCACTTTATTATTTGCAGTTTTTTCTTGACAACTGAAGATTTTAGCTAAGTTGATAAATAATTGAGTGGAGGAGAGAGAATATGACAAAACAATTTTATATATATATTTTTTCAAATGCTTTAAAATGAGTATAACAAATTTGCATTCACAGTATGATTCTGATCATAATTAAACAATTTACATTGCATTAGGAGATTGTGCAATATTTTGTTAAATTATAAAAAAAACCAATATAGTTGCTATAACAACAACTATAGTAAACTACCAAACATCACATGATCACCATTTCTTATGCTTGCTCATAACTTTTATTAAAACAGGCAAAACTCTTCATACGGTAGTGCCACTCAGTGCAAGCCAGAATAATCAATAACAGTTATGAGCAAGCATAAGAAATGGTGATCATGTGATGTTTGGTGGCTTAATACCAATCCTGCCTAGTAGGATAATGGTGGCTATGGTTATTAAAGAATCAAAGACACAAAAATGTATAGGTACTGAACTGAGTTCAGACCTATATGACTATATAAACTAATGAGCTTAGATTGAAAATATTATTGCATTTTTAATTTTATTCCCATAGCTTTGTAGTTAAGTAGAGATAAAAGGTGGATGCTGGAGGGTTGTATTCAATCCTAAAATTTAGATGCAATACTCTCAGATCCAAGGCTTCTCACTGATGATGGGGAAATATTGGATTAGTAGGCAGTAGATAGGGATTTTATGCACAAGCCTTCTGGCATCCATTGATTATTCTGTCTTGCACTGAATGGCACTACTGTATGGTGAGTTTTGCCTATTTTAAAAAACTATAGTAATAAGACATTAAATATTCCAAATGAACGGCTTCAGAAAATTAATTGAATAACCTATGAAATTATCCAATAAAATGGAAAACGCCATTACCTTGTTATTTCAAATGTTCTTCCATCATATTCTTCATCTGTGTCACTAAAATATGAAAAAATAATTACAAAGAAATCGGAGCATTTATGGATTAAAATTCTCTTGTGAATTTTAAAATATTTAATAATAATAAAGATTATTAATCTTTCTAAATATTCACAACATTTATATAAGATTACGATAGTCCAGAAAAGAAAAAAATAGCTTTGAGTTATGAAAGATTATTAATGTTACATGAAAAAATATTTCATATATTTATATATATTCACTTCATCCTATACACAACTGATACACATGATGATATACACGTGCAAAAAAATAGATGATCACCAATATACATATTTCATGCTGAACCAGCCATCATCATTAGGTCCAGATCACTATCTCCCACGCATATATACAATCATTGCTCTGTTTATATTAAGACAGCAAATCTTCAAACTTTAATGGACAAGCTTCAATCGTGTCTACTCTCCAACTCTTCAGCCATCCATATCAATGGAAATCTGAGGATGTAATGCCCAAATCTCTTGTTGATTCCAATATTGTTATTAAAATAAATGAAAACTAATTATAATTTTTAAATTGGATAATAAGCCAATTTTAATGAAGTTGCAAGAATATCTCTGCATATTTAAATTTAAACTGACTAGTGTTTTGGTTTAGTTCAAACTTCATATAAGAGCTTGGAAAATAAATTGAAATAATTTATTTTCATTTGTATTACTGAAAGATTTGACACTGATGGGTACTGAATAACTGTGGCCATGGCTAGAAGTTAGATGTTTATTTAATTTAATTGTATATAAGATTTGAACTCATACTTTCAAACTCTCTACAACTATCCAATCCATCTTGTACAGCTAAAACACATGACACATACATCTAAAAAAGATAAATGATATCCAACATATGTATTTCATGCTGAACCAGCACTCATCAGTTGGGTCAGATCACCATCTCCAGCACATACATGCAATCACTACTCAGTTTATTTTAAGATACCAAATCTTCAAACTTTAATGATTAAGCTTCAATCTTCTCCTCTCTCCAACTCATCGGTCATCCATATCATTGAAAATCCAGGATGAAATGCTCAAAGGCCTTGATTCTGGAAATATGATTGTCATACCCATGTTGACTTTAAGTCAATCTGATCCCTCACAAATAGGACCTCAATATGCCCATTTATTTATACAAAAGAGGGATGGATAAAAGACAGACAATATACATATATTTAAATATATATATATATTATAACATTTTCCGTTTTGCTAGGCCTCTACATGCTAATATAAACTGCGTGCGAGTTGATCAAGCTATGTCAAAAAGAAGAAAGTTATACAGTATTTCTATTCTAAAAACATAGCTATATTTCCTGATCAACTCGGCCTATTAATTGTTGAGAATTATGCTATTGACGAAATCAGCTTTTAATTTATTTAATATGAGTGTCAGGACCTTTTATTCTAAAGAGTCCGCTGATGTCGTCAAGTAACGACTCACGAATAAAAAACAGAAAAAATACTTTTAAACTAATTGGTATTACATCATACCGTAACGAGAATTATTTTTTTGAGATTATTATTCCTGGGTTTATTCCAACATATTGGCAAAGGTAAATTACATTCTTAAATCTTCTTAAACTAATACTAAATTTAATAATAAAAACTAATAAATATTATAGAATAACACACAAATGAAAATTGGTATTAGAAATATTTTTATTCTAATAAATTAAAAATGTTTAAATGAAATTATTAATCAAATAAATTGGAGAGAACACATTTACTTCAGATGTGAAATAATTAATAAAAAACAATTTTACAATTACAGTTCACTTCCAAATTTCTTCTAGAAAGTCACTTAAAAATGAATGTCTCTTGCACAAGAAATTTAATGTCTCTATCGGGATTGTTTAAACATATTTTTTTAAGAATTGTTTGCAAATGTTACTTTTGTCACAATCAGGATAATGAAGCATAACTTACCGGTAAGTTTAGTGAATTCACGATGGTTGTAGATAACTATGCATAGTTTTTTGGGTTTAAATGAGCTCACAGCCTTTGATTATTAGTTGATCTTGGTGCTGGTTCCATAGGCTAGTCATGTAAGCTTCTCCGGTGTCCATCGGTAATGATGTCAGCTAAAGCTCCGGTCTACTCTCGTATGAAGAACCTTTTCATCATAGAGTGGTCTGGATTCTTTAATCCAAAACCAACCAAAAGAATATCAGGCAAACCAAGACGTTCCTCCAACTGAACCCCTCCTTTTTATACTAGAGGTCCAGTTTTCAGACTTCTGCGCATGCTATTATCATGGCGTTTTGTGTTTATAATCTTATACAGTCTTTATCATTTTTCAATTACTAAGTTCCTATTTTTTTATCAAGTTTTTCGGCCATGTTTAATTAGCTAAAATATTTTTCTTTTAGCTTATCTTTTTACTTGCTTTTGGAATTCTTTTGTTCTCTCCAATTCTACTTTTATTTCTAATTACATTAAAAAAAATACGAAAGAATAATTTAACTTTCATTGTACGTTTTTTTTTTTTTAAAAAAATTATAGTCAAAAAGAAATCTAAATTTACTTTGTTTTTTTTTTTAGCTTTTACCAAATGCCAATATATTTGCAACGTATATAAATAAACGTTACAATATCATCATCATCATCATTATCAACCATTATCAATCCACTGCAGGATGAAGGTCTCTCCAAGTTTAATCCATCTTCTCCGATCATTAGCTTCTCTTCTCCACACCACCCCTACACATTTTCTTATTTCATCCATCCATCTTACATGTGGTCTCCTTCTGGGTCTTTTACAATCTCTTGGAATCCAGTTTAAAATTTCAATTGTCCATCTATTATCATCTCTTCTAGCAATATGTCCAGCCCAACTCCACTTCAATCTTTTAATTTTTTCAATGAGGTCAGTAACACCTGTTTGTTCTCTTACCCATACATTGCGTTTTCGATCTCTTCTTGTTACTCCCAACATACATCTCTCCATACTTCTTTGAGTGGTCTGAAGTCTCTGTATTGATCTTCTATTAATTGTCCAAGTCTCAGATCCATAAGTAAGAATTGGTAAAACACATTTGTTAAAAACCTTTCTTTTCAAACACATAGGCATATTTCCTTTTAATATCAAGTTATTTCTACCAAAAGCACTCCAACCAAGTTTAATTCTATGATTAATTTCCTCTATTATGTTTCCATCTGTATTAATAATCTGACCAAGGTATTTGTAACTCTTAACTTCTTCTAATTCATCATAATCAATCTTTATTTTCATATTTTGAGCAAATCGATTAAACATTACTTTAGTCTTTTTAACATTTATCTTTAGTCCTACTTTCATCTGATAACTCCTGCAACATTTCCTGCAGCTCGAAAGCATTATTTGCAAAAACAACTACATCATCTGCGAAATCTAAATGACTTAAATAATCTCCATTTACTTTCACTCCTTTAGTTTCCCATTTTAATCCACAAAATACTTCTTGCAGCACTGCTGTAAAAAGTTTTGGAGATATGGAGTCACCTTGTCTTACACCTTTCTCAATGTTGACTTTCCCAGTATCATTATGTAATCTAATTGTTGCTGTTGCATTTTTATAAATATTCTTTAAAATATGACAATATCCTGGATCTATACCTTGATGATCCAATGCTTTAATCACTGAAGAAATGTTTATAGAATCAAATGCCTTTTCATAATCTACAAATCCAAAACATAATGACAACTCATATTCATTTGTCCTTTCTATAACTTCTCTCAATACTTGAATATGATCTACTGTACTAAAACCACTTTTAAATCCAGCTTGTTCTCTTGGTTGGTGAAAATCCACAGGTTCTCTGTAGACGAGTTGTAATTATCTTGGTAAAAATTTTATATAAAACTGATAAAAGGCTGATAGGTCTGTAATTTCTAATATCTTCTTTATCACCTTTTTAAAATATTAATATTATTACTGCATTCTTCCAATCATCCGGTACATCTTTATCATTTAGACATTTGGTATATAACTTTGCTAATATTTTTTCTGTTTCTTCACCTGCTTCTTTTAATATATCAATTATAATTCCATCATTACCTGGAGCCTTTCCTTTTTTCATACATTTAATTGCATTTCTCACTTCTTCATTTAAAATTCTGGGCAATTCGGAAGATGTAATAGATATAGGAGGTACTTGTTCTTTATTACTATATAATTCTTGAAAAAATCTTCTACCAATTTCATAATGTCATCCCTCTTTTATAGTAATAATTCCATATTTTTTCCTTATTGCAGATATAAATTTCCTACCAATACCAAAATGTTGTTTTACATTCTTAAGACTTTTATTTTCTTCTACAGCTTTTCTTGCTAGTTCACAGTTATACTTTCTTATATCATTTTCAACTCTTTTCCGCACCATTTTACAAAATTCGAGATATTCAATTCTTTTTAATGCATCATTCTTGCATATCTTCATATTCCTTCTTTTCTTCATAAGTTCTCTAGTCTCAATAGAAATTTTATTAGTCAATTGCTGCTTTTTTCTACCAGCTATCTTTGTTGCAGTTTTTAAAAGTGTATCAGTTATTTTCATATTAATTTCATTCAAATCTGAATCATGTTCAAAATCTACTAATACTTGAAACCGATTTGTAAGTTCTAATTTAAATTCATTAGAATGTTTCTGAAGATTAGGAATATCAACTGTAAATATAGTTTTTCTTAATAATTTTTGTCTCTCTAGTTTTACATTAACATGTATCTTACCCCTTACTAATCGATGATCACTTCCTGTGTTAAATTTATTAAGAACATTACAATCTTGAAATATGTATTTTCTGTTAGTCAAAATATAATCCAATTCTGCTGTACCTTCATTTGGATGCTTCCATGTCCATTTCCTTCTAACATTTTTCTCAAAAAAAGAATTCATAATATAAAGTTTTTCCTTCTCTGCAAACTCCACAAGTCTATGTCCTCTCTCATTTCTATTACCATAACCAAAATTACCTACAACACTTTCATCTTTCATTTGTTTACCAATTCTAGCATTAAAATCTCCCATAACAATTTTAAAATGTTGTTTACTCTGATCAAAAGCCTTTTGTACATCCATATAAAAATCTTCTACTACTTCATCACTGTGAGAACTTGTTGGGGCATAAACCTGAATTATCTGCATTTGATATCTGCTATTAAGTTGTATAACTAATCTTGCCACTCTGTCTGATACACCATCAATCTCCACAATATTGTTCTTCCACTTTTTATTTATAATGAACCCTACTCCACTTGTATTTCCAATATTTGTGCCTTTATAATAGAGCATATGTCCACTTTTTAAATCAATTGTCACTTCACCTTTTCTTCTAACTTCACAAAGTCCAATAATATCCCATTTAATATAAGAGAGTTCTTCTTCTAATTCTTGCAATCTTCCTTCACTTGAAAGTGATCTGCAGTTGTAAGTACCTAAATAAAAAGTCGTCATCAAATGGCAGCCTGGGTCTGCCTCCAGGATATTCTTAGCACCCTCCGCCTTTGGCCACCAACCGCTGCCTTGGTTGGTGACTTTACAGCCTCCTGGGATTAAGGGCCATGCTTTATTTTTGTCTGTCATAATTGTATAATTGGGAAAAATCTTTATCATTTACACAAACATTCATTCTGCCTTATCAGGCACTGAGAAGAAAGACCATGGTCTTTCTTGATCTTAAACTCAGAGGTAAAAAGCCAATAAACTCACCACGCTGGCTAATGCGTGTTGGTGAGCAGCCCTTCCATGTTCGTATACTATATGAATAAACATATAGTAATAACAGCTGCAACGACAAGAACGTATGGAGTGGACATTAGGAATTTGCCCTGCTCGGTTCCTTTAAGGCCTCCAAGAGGAATCAAAGGGTCTCCTTTCAGTTAATAGCAAACTCCTTTCTGCAGCCACGTTACAATATATGTATATTAAAATGAAGATTTTCACTGACTACAGATATAAATAAAATGTTATCCAGGTACATCCATGTATAATTTATTGTATAAAAATATATACATATATACCAACATTTGGTCCATGTTACAGTGATTATCAACTGGGTAATAAATAATATGAAAATAATTGCAGAGGCAGTAAACATTGATGTATAACAGTAATGAACATTTTATTAATAGAAAATAGAAATAATAAATTATTTAGATTTATGAGTTTTTAAAAATTCTTCCAAATAGAAGGTAATTTGCATGTATCATCATATTTGTTGATACAAACTTAGCTTTTTAAATATCTCATTGGCTTCTCTAATCAGACATACAGGTATGAGCAATCACAGCATCAATGCTAGAAGAGGTGAACATATTAATGCAATTAAGAAACACTCATCATCAGCAGCAGTATTTCTCCTGAATATAGATACAGGCCATAGTATTGAATTTTCTAAAATGAGAATACTATCCAGATGTGACACTCTCCAATAATGTGAGTTCAGAGAAGCCAATGAGATCCTTCAAATGCCAGATTGAACATGCAAATTACCTTCTATTTGAAAGAATTTTTTTAAAAAGTCATTAATTTAAATAATTTTTTTATTCATTATTTCTTTCTATTTTCTATTATTAGAACATTTGATATTGTTATACGTTAATGTTTACAATGCATTTATAATTATTTTCATATTTATTGTACATTTGATGATCTATATGACCTGACTGAAATATTAGTATATATATATATTTATTTATTTATTTATACATCAAATTATGTATGAATGTATCTGGATAACATTTCATTTATATATATATAAAATTAGTCTTATTATCAAATTTCTTCTTTTCTTTAATATAAAATTTATCATAATAATTTTGACACATCTTTTTAAATTCAATACAATATTCAAAATTATTCAATCCAATAAAATGATTAATAACCTTTAAATACTTCCGATCATTAAACAAATCTTGCTTATTTCTTCTAATAATTTCAAGCAAAATCTTACATTTCACTTCAAAAATAAAACTAGGCTTCAAATCCAGCATTTATTATACTTAAAGCAGCAGCAATTCGGGAACATTTTAAATAACTTACAACCCTTCAAAAATTCCAATCGACATTTCGTTTTAATAATCTTTAAACACATCTTTTTCCATTCTTTAAACAACCATTTCTTATTCATATATTTGGTATCCATTAATCATGTAACATTAACACAATAAAATAAAATGTTCACTAATATTAATAATACAATAACGAAACTTAAATATATTCCAAACAACGGTAAACAATTTATAATATAACAAATAAAAACTCATAAAGACATATTTTCGATTATATTCATAATCATTATCAACTCAACTTTCAAAATGGAATTGGTTGGTAAGAGATGATTCTATTTTGAAAGTTGAGTTGATAATGATTATGAATATAATCAAAAATATTTCTTTATGAGTTCTGGTTGATAATAGATTATTCCATTTCGAAAGTTGAGTTGATAATAATTATGAATATAATCGAAAATATTTCTTTATGAGTTCTGGTTGGTAATAGATGATTTCATTTTGAAAGTTGAGTTGATAATGATTATGAATATAATCGAAAATATTTCTTTATGAGATTTTATTTATATTATATTATAAATTGTTTACCACTGTTTGGAATATATTTAAGTTTTGTTAATATATATATATATATATATATATATATATATATATATATATATATATATATATATATATATATATATTGTAACAGATGGTAAATATGGTTGGATATGATCCTCCCCACTTGCCAGATGTAATCGATGTGAAAATGGCCTGTGGACTGTGATGATATGCAGATGTAGCAGTCTGGAGACTATGACTCAATGTGTCCAGATCCTATGGCACAGTCCACAGAATTCTATCAGGCTTGGAAAAGGAAAAAGTTGCATCTAACTATGATCAGACTTTGGGTCTTCAGTTAGGATACTGATGGAAACTTGATGAAATACCTAACCAATGTATTCATGTATTTTTAATTGACTAGCTCTATACCTTTTTAATAATATCAGATGCAATTTAGATTAGTTCATCCACTTTTCACCCCTTTCCGATTCCGTTATGCCCTAATATTCGAGCCCAGGGAGAATATTGCCTTTGACTCCCTTAACAGATATGAACAAATACACAAAGCAACATCTGCACCTCTATATAGATTACAAATAGTATTTAAAATATTTGATTTACTATAAAACTATTATATGACAATGAAATAGGTGTGTGTGCATGCATAATTGTTTGTTAACTGTTGAATGTCAGGACAACTCAATAAACCAGAGTCCAGAATAATATAAACTCTTTAACATTTATTGACAATGATAAATGAAATTAAAATAAAGTATTATAACAATAGTAATAATAATATATACATGTGTCACATATGAATTTCTACCATTCTGTTAGCTAATACTTCTCTAGATCCATCCCTTTTACCCCATGGTAGAAATCCATCTATGACACTCATTATTTACAAATCATGAACTGTACAAGAAAAATAAACATTAATGATTTCCACAAAGCAATCTATTTGGTTTAAGTCCCCCCAATCTAAGTTTAAACATATATATTATAGGTATAGGAACTTGCACTAGTTGATTAGTCAATCACACTGAAAAATTATATAACGATGGTTAATCAACAATATAAAACATATAAAATGAATTCTGTAATTTACAAAGGGTTATGATTTAATCTGTAAAAATAAATGGGAATCTCACCTTAATATATACATAAATAACCTGATGTGAAGCAGGTGGGAAACTGAGCTGACCTAGATTTTTATTTACAATAAAATAAATAAATAACTAAGTTAATCAGCCCCCCTTTTCTTTTCTGCTAACTCTGAAAAATGAAATTCCTAGCAGCATAGAATGTGAAGTGCCCCATCAGATCATGAAAATATAACACAGATAAAAGAAAAATCAAATAAAAATTTATAACATTAATTTCTTATCAAAATAATCGTTGGGACAAAGTTCATAAAATCATCCTAGTAGTAGTTGATGGTTTAGGCATATTACTTTCCAACAGCAGTTTAGCTTAGCAAATCATTTTTCTTGGTAAGGATATATCATGCAGTGGTGTCTCCTGACACCATGTATAATAAACACATTGTTCCTTAGCTGATTCACCTTTAAATATTCCTGTGCATGCTTGTTTTGGATCACAGGTATCTTCTTGCATGCTACAATAAAGTAAAATGAAAATAAGTCTTATGCCGACATGTTATGGAAGAACGCAATCTCATAATAGCACATTTTCCTTTACCCCATCTTCATCTTAAAGTACCATTAAATAATTATTTATAATTATAAATTATGTTAGAGATATAGAAGTAATTTTACATATATATGTTAAAAGTGTTATTTCATTTTTGCTTTCTATTATTAGCAGTATTAATTTTCGTTTTTTTTTTTAAAGATTTAAAATATTAAAATTCTTTCAGTCATGAACAGAACATGATTTAATTAAACCAAAAATCTATAAATTGTTCTTACTTTTCATTTTTCTCTTTTTCTGTTGAATTTAGTGAAATTTAAGGTACAATATATGATTTTAAAAACTTCTATAATTCAAATAAAAAAAACCCTCCATTTTGGCATTTGAAATTTTAATTCAATTGCTGTTATCTTATTGTAGCCGATATATTGTTGACAAGAAGAACGATTTTAAAAAGGTTTCTATTTTTATGCAGTCCATGCTTATGTCTCGCAATATGCTCAGATCTTCATTTGCTGGTGGACTGACATGGCTGCCTATTGTTTAAATACACTTCATTGATAAAATAAAATAATAAAATCATAATTTTATTTTCACACTGTTTCTATGGCTACTTAACTTAATCTCAGGTTATCTCTCAGTCACTTGACTATAAATTACATTACATTATTGTTCAATTTAGATTTAAAAGCAATCTATTAAAGTTTATCAATCAAATAGCATATACGTATACAATATCATTTCCTATAATATTGGTTGTACTAAATGATTTGTTACAAAATAATTTATTGTGACATCCCTAATTAATTGCAAATGTAAATATATATATATGTGTGTGTGTTGTACATGTACATACGTTCTGTGATTATATATAAACTGCAAAAGATTCTTCATTAATATAATTTTTTTATTAAAAAAGAAACAACAATTTGTCTTTATAGTTTATAATTATATATATATCAAAGTCAGAGATATTAAGCCAATAAATCCAACATGACAACAGATGAATGTTGATGAACAGCCTGTCCATGTTCTTTTGGTATGTGAATATGCATATTTTAGTAATGGTTACAAAAATAATTATAAATTCAAAATTAGAATTTGCCCCTTGGTTTCTTTAAGGCTTTAAGGAAAAATCAAAGAGTTTTCTTTCAGTTAACAGAACATATGTGTTTCAAATTTGTAATGTTATTATCAAATTCAATACTGAAAAGGACTCTTGACTAATGAGATATAGGCATTTATTAGTGCAATACTAGAGAGCTAAAAAATAGTAAGAAAGGCTTGTATTTAAAAATGTTTATAAATAAGAAGATGGAACTAATATTAAAAAGAGACTTAACACTGTGAAAAACAAATCTTTTATTTAGTTATAGAGGGATATAGTAATGAAGAGCAAGAAAACAAAATATTATCTACAATTGACAAGTAATTTAGAAAATGAAAAAAGTTCTAGAAAATGATTGAATTGCTATTAATATTTTAATAACAGTAATGTGATGTGATGTGATGTGCTGTAGCTTCTTCTTCCCCAATTTCTCTATACATTAGTGCCACCAGGCACAAACCTTGATAATCAATGAATGCAGGAAGATTTGTGTATAAAATCCCTATCTAGTGTCTATTCATCCAATATCCCTAGATTAGATTTTGGCTTGTGGCTTTCATCAATGAGAAACCTTGGATTTGAAAGCACGGTACATAGATCTTAGCATCTAATGCAAGTCTCCAGCAGTCACTTTTTACCTATTTGGTTAACTATAAAGCTAGGAGCCCAATATGAAAACACAATAATGTTTTCAATCCAAGCTCACCTGCTTTATAGTCATATAGATCTGAACTCACTTCAACATCTATACATTTAGGTATCTTAGGTTTTTTCAAAATCCACAGTCACCATTATTCTATATGCAGATCTGTGTGCAGTGTTCTCAAATTCAAGACTCCTTACTGATGAAAGCTGTCAGTAGGCACTAAATAGGGATTTTATGCACAAATCTTCCTGCATCCATAGTTTATGAAGGACTGAATTTGGTAACACTACTGTATGTAAGCATATAAAATGGTGATCATGTGATATTTTCATGGATCTATCTATATATTTTAAAAGAAGCAGATGAAAAAATAAGTAACAAATGGTTAAATAGTAAAATAATAAAAAATGATTAAGAATGCAATAATTATACCGATATTTAAGAAAAATAAAAAAAATATATAAAAAATTACAGGCTTAGCAGTCTATTATCAATTCTCTACAAGCTATTTATCAAAATAATATCAACTTACCAATAGTAAATTTTGGATTCTAACAACCAAATAAACACTCTGCTTTAAAATCTGATTTTAGCATAGTGAATTATATCCAAGTATTGAGACTATTCAAAGAAGTATGGAGAGATGAATTTTGTGAGTAACTAGGAGAGATTGAAAACACAATATATGGGTAAGAGGACAAACAGTTATTACTGACCACATTGAAAAAATTAATAGACTGAAGTGGAGTTAGGCTGAATATATTGCTAGAAAAGATGATAATAGATGGACAATTGAAATCTTAAATTGAATTCCAAGAGATTGTAAAAGTCCAAGAAAGAGACCACATGTGAGATAGATGGATGAAATAAGAAAGTGTGCAAGGGTAATGTGGAGAAGAGAAACTAAATATTGGAGAAGGATTGAACTTGGAGAGACCTTCATCCTGCATTGGATTTATAATGGTCAATGATGATGATGATGATTGAGAGAAGTTATAAGAACAATCAATGAATTTGGGTTACCATTATGTTTAGGATTTGTTGATTTTATGCAATGATTAAAAATTTGGTTCATCAAGACAAATTCAAGATATTGTCATACTTTAGTGAAAATGTATCAGCATTGATTAGATTACATGGTAATACTAAAAGGATTAACATTGAAAATGATCTAGACAGAGTGATATTATATCTCCAAAAATTTTCACAGCACTTTTACAAGTATTTTATGGATAGAAGTGGAACACTAATGTAATAAACGTAAATGGAGATGATATAAATCATCTAAATTTTACAGATGATATGATTGTTTGCAAATAATGCTTCAGAGCTTCAGAAAACGTAAGAGTTATGAGATGAAAGTAGGAAAAAAGATAAATGCTTAAAGAGTCAAAGTAATATTCAATGGATTTAATAAAAAAAGAAAACAAAGATTGCTAATCATAATCTAGAAGTGAACAGTTACAAACATTTTAATTCGATTATTGTAATAGATGAAACATAAATGATGAAATAAATCATAGAGTTAAACTTTTATAGAATCCTTTAATGAAACAACTAAGAAAATGCCTATATATTTGAAAAAAAAAAAGTTTTATTATTGTTGTTTTATATATGGATTTAAAATTTAGACATTTAATAAAAGAACAATATAGAGACTTCAGAGGTCTCAACAAAGTATGAATAGATGTATGTTAGAATTAATAAGAAAAAATCATAAATAAAATATGTTGGTGGTAAAACAAACAAGTATCACTGATATTAATTGGATGTTATTGCAAGACATTGGAGCTATGTCTGAGATTTCTAGAAATTAAATTTGTGTTTTTCATCATCTACTGAAAATTTTGCGAAGCTTTTTTTTTATGGCTTTAAATTCACATATATTTATTTTCTAATATTTTAAATACAAAAAAAAATTGAAATCTGACAGGAAAATTGAATATGCAGTTTCTCAAAGTATCTCAAACTCCACAGTGATGGCTAACCATTATAAATTTTGTGATCTCAACTTTGTGAGATTGCTTTGAGAAAATATTATGATGGTCTAAAACTTGATTTTTTGGAAAGTTTATGATTATATTTGTATCATAATTGTGTAATAATTAATAGAAATCAAAAATAAATATTAGTACATATTTATTTTTTACAGAAATGTTTTATTTTTAAATATAAAAGAATATATTCTTTTGAATATTGTTACTATAGAAATTATGGTTGTGGAAAACACAACTGTCTAGAAAAGTAGTCACTCAGCAGATTGTTATAATATTTAGTGATATCATAAAAATTAATAAACAATTTTAAACTTTTAAAACATAAATTGATAGATTTATTCAGATTTTTAAAACAAACATCACCCAAAAACGATTTTGTTCATTTTGTAAATTGAATTGGCTCAACATGAAATTTTATGATGTGACAGCATTTTGTTTTGATTAAAATCTAATTTTTAAAATAATTCCAAAAATCAAATGTGATTTTTAAAAATTTATTTAATTTGTAAACAAAAATATCTATCAAATGAGGTCAAATTTATTATATTCTGATAAATAATAATGGTTTAATATCAAAATGAAAGTTGAAAGTTTGAATCTAGTGAGAACAAAGAAATATGCCAGAATACTAGTGAAATGCAACAGGGTTAAGACCTTAAGAAAAGAATGAAGGGATTGTAATGGAACTGGGTTGGACATATTGCTAGAGAGATAACTACTAGGAGAATAATTAAAGGATCCCAGATTGTAAAAATTTTATAAAAAACTATATAAAGGATAGAAAGATGAAATAAAAATATTTTCTGGTGAAATGTGTAAATGAAAGGCTAAGAATAGAAGAAAATGAATTAAAGATGGAGAACATTTATCTTGCAGTAGTCTGGTAATCCTATAAATCGATTATGTAAATGTAAATGTGTGAAACTTTGTTTGTTACTTTATAATTCAACAAATATTAATCAATCTTAATGAATTTTTGATAATTTATTTTTTTTGTGAAGAATTTTATAGGCTTTAAATTTTTTCCTTATGTTATTTATTTGTCTTAAAGACGTTCATAATTTGTAATACAAAATGCATCAAAATTTGTAATGATGTCATAACAACACACAAAAAAAGCACCATTGATTGTTGTTATGGTATGGCCACTTATTTAATTTTTCATTTGCAAGTGGAATATAAAAAAATACCACTATGTTCAAATTTCATAGTAAAAGATTATAGTTTTTGTGATACTGCCATTGATAACTGATGTATTATTATTTGCAATTGAAAATGTATCACAATCCTAATCATTGATAGGGAAATATTACAAAAATATATAAGGTGGAAGCAACAGCTTTGTCATTTACGATTAGTTTCACTACTGAATTTGATCAATTTTTAAAACTTAAATTAATTTCTCATGAGATAGGTTAAATTCTAACATGGTTTAGAAACGTTAACACTCAGATAAGTTACAAACAAAATTCAATTAGTTTGTCCATTGTTTGGAGGGGAATTTTTGCTTTATAGTAATTAATTGTTTTAAAAAATTTGCTAATTTCTACTAAAGCAATTAAAGCCATGGGTACAGCTAGTATCTATCTATCTATCTATCTGTCTATCTGTCTGTCTATCTATCTATCTATCTATCTATCTATCTATCTATCTATCTATCTATCTATCTATCTACTACCTACCTGTCTGTCTGTTTGATCTCTGTCTGTCTACCTACCTACTACCTGTCTGTCTGTCTGTCTACCTACCTACCTACCTATCTATCTAACTACATACCTACCTACCTACCTACCTGTCTGTCCATTTGATCTCTGTCTGTCTACTTACATACCTACTACCTGTCTGTCTGTCTACCTACCTACCTATCTATCTATCTATCTATCTATCTATCTACCTACCTACCTACTACCTGTCTGTCTGTCTGTCTGATCTCTGTCTTTCTATCTACCTACCTACCTACCTGTCTGCATGATATGCCTGTCTGTGTACCTACCTATCTACCTACCCACCTACTTATCTATCTATCTATTTATTTATCTATCTATCTACCTACCTACCTACTTACCTACCCGTCTGTCTGTTTGATCTCCCTGTCTGTCTACCTATCTACCTACTACCTGTCTGTCTGTCTACCTACCTACCTATCTATCTATCTACCTACCTACCTACCTGTCTGTCTGTCTGATCTCTCTGTCTTTCTATCTATCTACCTGTCCTCCTGATCTGTCTGTCTGCATACCTATCTATCTATCTATCTATCTATCTATCTATCTATATATCTATCTATCTATCTATCTATCTATCTATCTATCTATCTATCTATCTATCTATCTATCTATCTATCCATCTATCTATCTATCTGTCTATCTGTACATCCACCCATCCATCCATCCATCCATCCATCTATCTATCTACCTACCTACCTATCTATCTATCTATCTATCTATCTATCTATCTATCTATCTATCTATCTATCTATCTATGTATGTATGTATGTAGTATGTTAGACATAACAAGAAGAGACTGAAAATGACATGGATAACAGAACAAACTGGCATTACTGACATCATTGAAAACATTAAGAGACTGAAGTGGAGTTTGGCTGGGCACATTGCTAGAAGAGATGATAATAAATGGACAATTGAACTCTTGTACTGAATTTCAAGAGATTATAAAAGCCATAGAAACAGGTCACTTGTGAGATGGATGGATGAAATAGGGAAGTGCACTGGGGTGATGTTGAAAAGAGAGGCTAGAGATTGGAGAAGATGGATTGAACTTGGGGAGACCTTCACCCTGTAGTGGATTAATAATGGTTGAAAATAATGATGATGATATGTAAAAACAGTAATAATGCTTAAATTGCAATAATTAGATTTCACATGCATGTGCATATTTAATAATTATTCTGGTTATATTTAAAACTACAAAAGTGATTAACCAAGTGCATATAGAATGTCTTTGACAAAGCTAGATTAGTATTATACTGCACTTATATATGCACTCATTAGAAATTCAAAACATTGATTACTGATCACAATTCAATTCGCTTCTACGTTAATGACATATTTTACAATGTGCCAAATCTATATTATTTTATGTTTTTATTATATTTATATTCTTTTGTTAAAAATGTTTTGGAATAATACATAAAAATATTATGTTTATAATCAACGTTTATTCACTTATCACAGAATTAAAAAGAAATAAAAATTGTTATAGAACCAAAAATATTAATTGAAAGAGAAAGATTAAATTGTAATAATGCAATGGCTAGCATAATCTAAAAAAAAATTATTGTTTTTTTGCAATTGCCATAAAAATTATTTATGATCAAAAGAAAATTTATTTTAACTTGATTTTTAAAATCTGATCGATTTATTTTCAACATCATAAAGCAATGAAATTCTAAATGTAAATTTCCATTTATGATTATTTGTGTATCACAAAAATAATTTCTATGCTTATAATAGAGGCAGTTCTTTTTTAGCTGATTACATCTTGGTGTTTTATATTATTACATTTCTCTTGACTTGCCTTGTTTCAAGTCAAACAGATAAAATCTAAGCTTAATCGTAAATGTTTTTTTTAAATAAATATTTTGCAAAAGTCATCATAAATATATAAAACCCTAGAGGAAAGTATACATTTTTTTTTCAAAATGAAAAAAAATGGTGCTATGAAGAACCCTTGAATGTTTTTACAAAGTCTAAAAATGGGGAACCTACCATAGATTCTCTGCATGATACTAACATCTAAAGAATTTTTAAAGTAATAAATCAATATATTTATAGTTTCATTTTCTGCATCAAATAAACTAAAAACCTGCAAGAAAATTCTACAGATAAAATAAAGTATAACGCTTTATTGCTCAGGAGTTCATAAGAAGTTTGAATGCTAGACCCTATGAGCACCAGAAATGATTCTGGAACCTCCTTATTCCCAAGTCAGATGCTCTATCAATAGAGCCAAAACATTCAGGGAAAAGGAATAAAGTAAGCTAAATGTTACTGCAGAACATCAGACAAACTTCAAAAATATAGCTAATAATAAGAATATTAAATTGTATTAAAAAAATAATACTGTTTCAAATAATAAATGTTTTACAAACATACCTAAATCTATTATTCCTTTATTTTGCTGTAATAGTTTATACATACAATTCATCCACCTTACTTCAAACAGCTCTTCACAAAAAATATTGCATATACATACACAATTTAATACTTTGATTGCCCTGCAGTCTTCCTCAGAGCCATTCTTATTTAATTTTGGAATGGCTCTGAGGAAGACTGCACAATTGTCGAAACATCAAATTATGTGTATATATACAATAAAAATTTTTTGCTAAGAACTGTTTGAAGTAAGTAATAATTATATTTATAAAGTGCATACTCATTACTTAAAGTAATATTTATTAAGACTATAACCATAAGACTATGCGCCTGAAAAAAACGACAGTAGGGACCTCTGCAAATCTTTAACACAAGATTTATTTAAAGATTTGCAGAGGTCCCTACTGTCGTTTTTTTCAGGAGCATAGTCTTAAGGTTATAGCCTTAATAAATATTACTGTTTGAAGTAAGATGAACAAATTGTATTTACAATAAATGTTTTACAAAATACACTTAAAATACGACAAACAAGCTATTATTTATAAAAGATTAATTAAATTTTTTTCATTGCTATCAAAATTTATATACTTTTTTTATTGATGCAACAGACTTATTACTTATATCTTAGATTAAATGCAATATTATACAATTGTGACATGGCCCTAAGGAAAAATCCTTCCATCCAGACACAAATCACTGCTTGACTAATGAATAAAAGCAGTCTAAATACAATAAATACAACCTTAAGTATATATAATTTAATTTTTTGAGTCTATTTTTACAAAGTAATCTTTGGAGTCAACAGATCTACTTTATAATATGGACCACTGATATGTCTAATTATTTATTTATAAATATTGCACTCATTAAACTAAAATTATAGTTTACTTAAAACATCAAATATTAAATAAAAATTAGGTTCAAAACCTTAATGGAATAATAATAATTATTGTTAGTGTTTAATTTTGAATAAATCTTTGCATTATGCAATTATTGAGTAAACTCTAGAAACAATCCATGCTCTTATATGTATCATGTGACATTTAGAAACTATTCGTTTAAAAATATGCAAAAAGTGAGGTATGATACTGAAATTGTCATTAAATAAATAAAAAATATTGTTTTTTTGCTCCAATTCGCTGTATAAAACTGACAGACAAAACAATTACAAATAATACGATTAATTTTATAAATATAATATTAACTACCTGTTTGTCAGAGTAAAATCCATAAATGAATCGTGCTTCCTTTTTGGTATCTTTTCACTGAAACCAAAACAATGCATTTCTATTTATATAAACAATTAAATGTCTAAATTATAAACATACCCAAGTTTAGCTTTTTCTTTGTATTATTAGCAGACCTTACCTAAATGTAACATCTTTAAGTAGATTTACATTCATTATTTGTTTGTTTTCCGTAAAATGAACGGCTTAACTTGTCTTTGTTTTGTTGTTTTAAACAAGCAAAATAATCTAATCGTAATTATCAAATTGTTTATCTTTAAAAGATTGTTCTAGTTTAATATTAATTTAAAGTATAAATATAAAACATTTGTTACAAGTTATGTTAAAAAGCAGAAGTACTAACAAAGCAGTTAAAACTTGATAAATGTTCTTGAAAAATTTATCAAATTTATTATGACCTGAGTTTAAATGTCAATTAGATAATTATTAAAAATTTGTTTATATTTTTATCTTTAATACATATGAAATTAGTTTAATATATATATGCATACAAAACAGAGAGGGCGTGCTTGTGATAAAAGATGGCTGCGATGTGGTAAAGTTGAGCTGAAGAATACATTAACGAAAAAATCTTTAAAATACGTGTTTTAATTAATCCTTAAAACGGCTTCTGTTGAAAAATTATACAGGCATAATCATATATGCAAATTTTCGTCATTCACATATGACATTTAATAAAATACTATTAGATTGTCTTTTATTCAAATTTTTTAATAAAATATATCAAATCTCGATAAGAAAAATATACAGTTGGTAATGAAAATAAAGGGAAATACCCTGTATGATAATGACGGACTATCACTGATAATTATAAACCATTTTTTTATTATTTGACTACACAACAATTTTTTAAAGAAAATAATACAAATAAAAATTATTTCACCAATTTACTTAACACAGATAGACGTATTTGGAGCGATGTATTCTCTAAATATATAATGTGCATAGTTTTATAGCATTAATAACAAACTTTTTCATTTAAATATGAACTGGCTTTTTTCTACAGATCAAAAACTGGTAAAGAAACTTTAGCGACCAGAGCATATTCGCCATCTAGTTTTTAAAATTAGAACTAAAATATTCTAAATCTTACGTATCTGCTCCTATATTACAATTACAGTAAATATTTATAATTAAACCGTAAAAAATAATAAAAAAAATCACTTACCTCTTTAAGCATAATTATGCCCTATGCATACTAGGAAGTTGGAGAAAAAGGCGGCAGTGCTATATCTACTGCGGAAGGCAAATTCTTGGAGGTACGATGAAAATAAAGCTCTGCTGGTACCAGATTGGAATTTCAGCTTACGCTTCCCTCTCATCCACATATTCTCAATATTCTGGGTATGTATGTCTTGGTCTTTGGGATTCACGAAGTTGTCCTGGTGGATGGCAACCGAATGCATATATATCCCATTGCTGAGTCTGCTGATATTATTGTACACAGCCCAGCCATCTGAAATTATGTGAGTACCTGGTAAAATGTTCTGCTTGATTAGGGCCTCCAATGTGCCAGCCATTCTATCTATAACTTCTGTTAAGAACCACTTCCTTGACACTCTTTCAATACCGCCAAAGACCCAATGCCCTCTACGTATAGTCCCCCTGTGGTATTTTCTGTGGAAATAATAAGTTTCATCGATTTCGACAACTAATGGCTCCCCATTGTCATCCATTCCACCAAGAAACATCGGATTTGTGTCTAAATAATTGACACACTCTTCATGACAAAAATCAGCCCAGTCAATGACTATTTTCTTGCTTACGGTGATGTTTTTTTTTTTATAATAAATGCTATAAATCTAGATAGTTTAAATTGTTAAGTTATAAATGTAGATAGTTTAAATTTTTAAGTTTCAAATAATTTAAACTAATTATTTTAATTAATCTAGTGTAATTATTTCAATTTCTTTAAAATGGTAAATATTTTTTTTATTATCTTTTACATTTTAATAAATTTTAATGTAATTGTAATATAGTAGCATATACGTAAGATTTTCGTATAATAATTTACTTCTAATTTTGAAAACTAGAGGGCGAATATGATTTTTATCTTGTGGTCGCTAAAGTAAACCTTTACCCAAAAACTTATATAAGTATATGTAATACTTAATAATATAAAAAATTACATATCTGTAGAAGGAACTATTATTCACACATGTGCTTGCACTGAATTACATTTATTGATGAAAGAGGCTGCCTGTCAGTTCTAGCGCATGTGTGAAAAAGAGTTCCGGTAAACATAAATTTACCAGGTCATGATAAAATTTGAACTTTTGTTTCAAATCTTTCACACCAGAGTGTTTCTTGTCAAATTACTGTCCATTGTAGTTTTCGCTTATACAAAGATAAAATTCGCAAAGCAAATTCCTATAGGTAGGATTGGAATAAAGTATTGCTGGTGGTGTGAAATTGTTACATTGTTTTGGAGCACTTTTTACAAGTTTTTCAAAGTTGTAAGACATGACTTTTTTAAGAGATTTTCAGTTTTCAAATGTAGTCCGTAAAATGAATCCTGCAAATGATAATATAGTTGTAGTGCCAGAGAATGAAGTGTTACATGCTCAGATATTCACATAGAAAATTGGACTTTATAGCTGTTGATGGATGAACTTTGAACTTCAGAGTTAGCAATGAAGTGGTTAGCAAGGAGGCACCTGCTTAAGAATAGTACTCTAGGCTAGCATTGCAGCGTGCATTGTTTTTTGATCAGATAGCAAGAATGCAGATATGGTTACAAGTGGCAATGCAGATTATGTCACCACCGTGTATCCATCAGAAAGGATTCTTTTTTTTTTAAAAGCCATTTGTCGTTAAAGACAATTATGCTTATAGTATATTATTGGTACATAATTTGCCACAGTGTTTTATTGCTCACGAGACAAGTGTAAGTTGCCACACTGTAATAGACTGGGCAAATTTTTGCTGCAAAGAGTGCACAACATATTTTCAGTGACATCCAATGCAAGACAACTTTGCAAATTTTATCGCTATTATAAGCGAAAACTTTAATGGACAGTAATTATGAATGAACTTATTAATTATGAATGAACTTATTAAACTACAATGGACAGTAATTATGAATGAACTTATTAATTATGAATGAACTTATTAAACTACAATGGACAGTAATTATGAATGAACTTATTACGGAATATGTGTAAAATGTTGACTGCATAATATCCGGACTGTTTATTTTATTTTAATAAATTATTTTTTATCAGATATTTTTTATAATGTAATTATTTGTTATTAATTATTTTTATAATATAATTTTATGCTGTCGTGTAACAAATTTTAAAATAATTCGACAAGAAACACTCTGGTGGAAAAAATTTGAACTACAAAATTTTATTATGACCTGGTAAGCTCATGTTGCCATAGTTCCTTCCACAATATTACAATTATATAAGTATATCATTAATTACAAATTAGATCTTTATTTATGTTTGCACGCAAAATATATTTGTTACCATTTTTAACCAGTATCGATCAACTGCAAGATAAAGGTCTCTCCAGTCCATAATCTCTCTTCTTGACATCAAACCAACAAATTTTCTTATTTCACTCCACCATCTCATATTAGAGTCTTTCTAAATCTAATATAATCACTTGGGATCAAGTTTACTGTCCATGTATTGTTCTCTCTCCAATCCAACTCCATTTCAGCCAATTATTTGTTTTAATGAAGTAAATGATACCTATTTATTCTCTTACCCTTTGTTGATATTTCTAATAAACATTTTTTTATACTTTGTTGAATAGATTGAAACCTTCCTACTTCTCTTTTGTGATGAATCCATTTGTCAGATCTATGACTACGAACTTATAAAACACATCCATTTTTTTTTCAAATGTGTAGAAATTATTCTTTTTTATATTACCAAAATTACACTTTTCTTTATTTTGCTGTAATATCCTATAAATGCAATTTATCCAAAACCACTTGAACACTTTTAGCAGAACTCTTTATTTGTACATGTATACATACACCTATATTTCGACTGTCCTGCAGTCTTCTTCAAAATGAACTGGCTCTAAAGAAGACTGCAGGACAGTCGAAATGTACAAATAAAGAGTTTTGCTAAAAAGTGTTCAAAGTAGTTTGGATAAATTTTATTCTTTTATATTGTTATTTCTATCAAAGACATCCAAATTTAATTCTGTGACTGATTTCACTCATTATGTTTTTAACTGTATTAATAACTTGACAAGGTATTTGTAATTGTTAACAAGAATTTTAATTCACAATTATTATGGTTATTTTTTGTCTTCCAGGAAAATCTTTTAGTTTTCATCTTTAGATCTACTTTTTATTTTCATGTGATAACTCTACAACATTTCTTGATGCTTGGTTTGAAGAAATAATCACATCATCTGCAAAATCTAGATGATTTAAATAATTTTCATTTTAATGTTCATAGTTTCCATTTTAACTGACAAAATACTTTTAAAATTGCTTTAAAATTTGTTGAAAATATAGAATTAATCTGCCATATACCCTTAACATTATTTTTTTTCTGTTCCCATAAAAAATAATCACTGATGTGGCACATTGATAAATATTTTTGGAAAATATAACAATATCTCCGGTCTCTGTAATAGACGGTGAAAATCTTTAACTAATATAGAAATGAATGCCCTTTGATAATCTAAAAATCCAAAGCATATTGTCAATTTATACTTTTTTTTTTCTATAACTTTTTAAAATACTCACTTAAAGTGATTCATTATGCTAAAACCATTTTTAAATCCAGATTAAGTAAGATGTAGACAAGTTGTAATTATCTTGGAAAAGATTTGTATAGAACTAATATCTTTATCACTTATCTTAGAGATTAATATAATTACTGCACATAATGTAGAAATTTGATTTACAGGTTTGCCAATACATTTTTTATTCTCCCCCCCCCCCACATGTTGTTTTAAAACCACTAAACATCATATGATCTGGCATCCATTGATTACTCTGTTTGGCACAGGATGGCACTACTGTATGGAGAGTTTTGCCTTATTTATGTTTTTTTTTAAATATTAATAACAACTCAATCATGAAAGCTTTTCTCTTCTTCATAAATATAAGTGCATGTTTTATTATTTTACTTAAAATATTTGGCAATTTAGAAGATATAACAATTATAGTTATTACTTATCATTCCTTTTTTAATATTACTTTCATCTTTCTTATGGTTGAAATAACTTTTCTTCCATAACTAAAATACATTTTAATACTAATGAAAGTTTTATTTTATTCTTTCTTTACCAATTCAGGGATTTATTTTTTATATTATTTTTAACTCTTTTTATTATCAGTTTACTAAACTCTATATCCAATTTTTAATAGACGATTTTTGAAATTTTTCATTTTTCTTCTTTTCTTTATACACTCTCTTGTTTCATTTGAAAAATTACCAGCTGCTGCTTCGCCAGTTATCTTTCTTTTTTTTGTTTTCACATGTCATAGCATCGGCTGGGAGGCGAACCAACTGCTTGCTTGCAAGGCAGCTGGCTGACGTCTCGGCTAACAACGCTTGACTTATCTTTCTTGCAGTTCTTATTATGTTTTTATTAATTTCAGTTGAGAATGAAAACATATTCAAAGTTTTCCAACATTCTCAAATAATTGCCATGCTCTAATTTAAATTTATTGGAGTATTTTTGAAGATTAGGAATATCAATTGTTAATCCTATTTTTTAAAATAGTTTTTGTCTAATATCAAAATTTATATCCTATTACTCAATGAAGTCTTCCTTGATAAATTTATTAAGAACACATAAATCTTGAAATAATTAATCAAAACATACTGCAATTCTTCTGAACCTTCATTTGGATGTTTATGTGTTCATTTCCGTTTATTATTTATTAAAAAGAGTATATGTATAATACCCCCCCCCCCATTTTTAATAAATTCGACATATTAGTTATCTAGCTTATTTTAATCATCATAGCCAAATTACCCATAGTACTTTCAGTTTTTGTTTCCCAATTCCTGCCTTAAATTTTTTAGCAAATTCAAAGTCATTTTATAAATAGATACAAAAAAATTTCAATTAAATTACAATAAAACCTTGTCAGAACTTAAACCTGAATTAGCTTCATTTGGTATCTTTTATTAATTTGAATAACAAATTTTGATATTCTTTCTAATATACAATTTTCATAGTTCTTCCTTTTACATTTATGTAAATTAATACACTGTACGGGCTTACCCCTGCACACACACACACATATATATATATAAGGGGTTCGAACTCAGACATTTACACAACCCTCATATTGCTGACCAACCTGATCACACACATGTTGAAAAGATAAATAATCACCAATATAAGGCTTTGAACATTCCATCATCAGATTTTCAATGAAATGGAAGGCTGAAAAGTTAGGAGTTGGAGTAGTTTGAAACCTGTTCATTAAAGTATGAAGATTAGCTATCTTAATATAAAGTTGAGCACTGATTGTATATGTGTGTGAACATGGTAATCTGGACCAACTGATGAGTGCTGGTTTAGCATGAAATATGTATATTGGTGATTATTTATCTTTTCAACATGTGTGTGATTAGATTGGTCAGCAATATGAAATGGCTTGGAGAATTGAGGGTTGTGTGAATGTATGAGTTTGAATCCCTTGTATTTTACATTTATGGTAAATTTTATTTTAATTGTGTTTTCTAATATTTCTGCTTTAACGGTCAAGAAAAAATCCATATTTTGAATCAATTATCCATTCAACTTGTTTTGCTAACTTCACAGTGCAGAAATGTCTTATTTAATATTAAACAGTTCTTTTTCCAATTCATGTTATTTTGATTTTTTGAAAAGTAATCTGTGGTAGAAAATAATTAAATAATAGATCATCATTGAATAGTAGGCTGGATTCAAAATCAAGAAATCTCTGCCTTTGGCCACTAACCATCATCTTGGCTGGAAACTATAGAGTCTCCTGGAAATAACATCCATGATGTAGTTTGTCAATCATAATTGTTCTGTATTTAAGACAACTCACCTGATATTTTATACAAGAACTATCACACAACTTAGAAAAAGAGCATAATATTTGTGGTCTTAAATACCATGATATGTGATAGTAAATAAATCATCTGTGTGTTTTATCATATTAATAATCACATAATAAAAACAGATGCATTGAAAAGAATATTTAGAGAAGACATTAGGAATTTGATATTTTTGATTCTTTTAAAATCTCAAAGCAGCATATATATATATAATTATAATTGAAATAATATTTTTAACGGTTTACAAACAATTACAAACAATCTTTAAATCCGCAGAAGTACTTTCGGTTACTTTCCACAGAAGTACTTTCCGTTACTTTCTAACCTGCCTCAACTGCCATTAATGGCAGTTGAGGCAGGTTAGAAAGTAACCGAAAGTACTTCTGCAGATTTAAAGATTGTTTGTAATTGTTTGTAAATCGTTAAAAATATTATTTCAATTATAATTACAATATTGTTTTTAATTAACGAATATTTTATTTATTTTACATATATATATATGGTGCAATTACTATTTTTCAAATGTCAATATTATGTTAATTAAAAGATGTTTTAATGTTATAGTAATGAGTGCATCTGCCTTTTATAATTCCATCCTTATAAACTATTTTATTTATACATGATTGAAGGTGAGAATTTTTTTATCAATTAGCCATTCGGTAGATAAATTGCTAACAATCCTAACCAATCAATAATATACGATAATTGCAATATCTAGTTATTCTTAAGTATATAATAAAAGGCTCAAGCTAGCTAATTTTACAATACTGGTGATACATGATCTGGTGAAAGATGATGTTTTCTTTAGTGTTTCTTTATGAGGAATAGTGAAAAGGCTTTTCTTTCTAGTGAACTATTTCTATTTAATGTATGTTTTATTTCTAAAAGAAGGACAACAATTTGAGGTTGTTATCTATATAGGGATTGTCCAAGGATTGACTGGTTTTTAATGGATATATATATATATATATCATCATACATATATATATATATATATATATATATATATATATATATATATATATATATATATATATATATTGTAACAGCATGTGTGCCTGCTACATCTCTCATCCAGTACAGGAATATTACATTTGTCTGGCAAGAAAAACAACAAAGAAAAAACTCCATAGGAAGGGATTGCGGTCCTTTTTGCCAACTTACAATCCTATTCCATAGGCAAAGGGGTGATCCACAGAGCAGGGAATACGGTCTGTCTCCAATGGTCAATAAGAAATAGGCTTATTTTTCCCAAGTGCGGCATATAATGTGATCCTGCATGTAGCGGATCTTCATGCTACATTTATTAATTACACCAATACATCCAATCCATTGACCCAATTTAACTGCGAAACAAATAACCTAAGATTTACCCTTCTTTAAACTAACATAACTTTACGAATCTATGCAGCCATTCATGCCCGACTTAAATTTAACATGATTTAATTAAAAGTTTAGCTTAACAGGAAAAAAATCATAATAAACAAATAAATTAATGGAAATGATTTAAATAATTTAGTCAGATAGGAAATTATATTTCTATTTAAATATTGAAAAGTTTAGAATTTAGAGTTTTTACTGTTTTCAAATACTGGAAAGTTTTAGAATTAATGTTCATTACAGTTCATAAAGTTCTTATGGTTTTAAAAAGTCCATCCTTAACAGTTGCTTGCAATTTGGGATCCAGCGTTAATTCCCCCGATGTCCTAGGGAGACTAGTATGCTGTTGTCCATTTTATTGGTTCATCCAGAGGTCCTTTACTTTAGCTGATATTTTATTTCCAGGCCCTGATGTCCTGTAGTCTGCAATATAGAAAAATGATTGGTCATTTCTCTTTCTCTTTTTTTTAAAAAAAAATGAAGAGATTGAAACTGTGTCTTTCAATCCCTTCTCCTTCAACTCTCCCCACACTAACACACATAGCACATCAGTCTCCAATAATTTATTTCCAAACTTTTCCTTTTTATATTAAATGTTCGGATTGAGTGGACATTACATCATGATAATGATGATCCTCTCATTGAGGTCCATTTCATGGGGGACTTCTTTTATTGACCAATCTGTTCCTATTGTTTTTTTCTCCTATCTGACCTTTAATTATACATTTTAAGATGCCCAAGGGCTAGTTTACTTTGACTAATTGGAAATAATCATTTCAATTTTACATAATAGCACTATATTAAATTTGTACATTCTTTTTAACGATATATTTTTATCTTTAAATCTTTTAAGTTTTTTCTTAAAATTTGGTTTTAAAATACTTTTTTTTAAAAATAGTTTTCTTTTAATAAGTTTTCATCTGAGCGATCTTATATATGTACTAGTTTAGATGACTTTTAATTTTCAATTTTTAATTCTTAAAAAGAAGTTTTTAATTTGCTAACTTTTATTTTTAATTTCTAATTTTATTTATTAGCATGTAACAGCATGTGTGCCCGTTACAATATATATATATATTAAGAACCTGCTATTAGCTCTAAACAAGCTTATTTATTTATTTATTTATTATGATAAATGCTACAAAAGAAAGTACCTGAAACTTGTTTAGAGCTATTGCCAGGCTCTTTATATATTACATATTGGTTATGCAAGCTATATAGGTCATGTGACATGTGATTGATTTTTACTTATATAAATAACTGAATATTTGTAAATACAGTAATTAAATAATTAAAAATTTTTATTTAGTTACTGTATTTACAAATATTCAGTTATATAATTACATATATTGGTTTAAAAATACAGACATCGAATATATATATATATTGAAACAGTCAACCTTAGTTCAAGATCGAGTTTCACTGTTCTACCACAGCCCACGTCATCCTGCTCCTTTTTTGTTGTTGTTATAAAATGTATATAAACTATACATGTATTTCTGAGAAGTGTCTATGAGATTTATAAATATAAATCTGAAATAAAAACTTTAATTATTTTAAATATTAACTTTTATAGATGTGACTCAGATATATACATATATTAAAGGAGCATATATATATAATTAAAAATACTAAATAATTTTGTGTCTTTTAAAAGTGTATTTTTTTATTTTTTTATTTTAATATGTTGTAATTATTTTTTTGTCATAAGACTACATGTAAATTCAAGATGGAAGGTGCAGTCATTGACTGTCCAAAAATAATTAAAGGGGTGGGGATTTGTTTCATGATTTTAAAGGATTTTGTAAATTAAAGTTAAAGAAAGTAAAATCTAAAACAAAGCTAATTGATTTTAGTTAGCTAGTATTAACATTTTATCAAATCCATTTCCAAACTGGAAATTGTTTTGAATTGATTTTGGACAGTTATCTCACGACTGCATCTATACTAACAATAGAGAAGATTTTTTGTAAATTAAGGATCCATTAGAGTCAGGAAGTCTAATTAAAACAAACATTCTTTGAGTGGTTAAAAACTGACATAAATAGGGCTAAAAATCTATTGTGTCAGAGTTTGGTCAATAGTTGTTAGACGACTTCATGTCTGTTTAATTTTTAAGGGGCCTAGGCCACCTTCCCTCCATCTTCAGCCCAACTCATGCTGAGATGTAGCTGCTACAATTCAAGAGTGACTGTGCCATCAAAAGAATACCACCTGCCATAGAAGATTCTTGAATACTTCACAGAATCCTGAGGTAACCAGCCCAAAGACAGTATGGTTGCATTAGCCAATTCTTATTTGTAATTTAATTTGTAAACTAATGTTTTTTTTATGTTTAATTTTTTTTCAAAACTCACTAACTGGTGAGTCTGTTAATCTTTGTATCAATTCTCTGCTATCAAAACTAATTATCCAACTAATGCTTCTTATTATTTTTATAATTTTGTGTGGTTATAATTTAATTTTAATAATATTTTTATATTTTTCACTAAATTTTATTTGTAAATGCCAATCAAACCTAAACTTGTGAACTCCTATATCCCACTGTGGAATAGAAAGGGGGGGATTAAAGGGTTCTTGTTATTTTAAATATCTCATAAGATTGGGTTCGTAATTTAAATGAATACCTGTTTTTTTAAATAAACGTTTTATCATAAATTTATACAAAATGTATAAATACTTTTGCAATCTGGGGTGGATCTTGATGTTCATTAATTTTATGAGTTTATTTACTGATCATCATCACCAAAAAGACTGGCAACTTAAATCTCTTTTATTTGTACTATTAAGTGCATGAATTGTAATTTTTTTTATATGTTAAAATATTGATTCAAGAAGGGGGAGCAATGTACGCTTCATTAATTGTATTTTAACTTATGATAAATGACTTTAGCTTACATGGGTCATTAGTTTAACATATCATTATGTATTTGTTAAACCATTTAAGGCTTTATTTTAATATTTAAATTCAGTGACTTTATATTATTATGATAGCATTGCTGGCATATATCAAATTGTTAATGAGCCGCATAGGGCTTTGATCTGATTCACCTGTATCTCACTCCAGGGAGTCATGATCCACTTCATTCATCATTCTTCTCCTCCAAGTATATATTTATATACTGCTTTGAGTCACCTGTATCTCATTCCAGGGATTCAAAGCCTCTCATCTTTAATGTCCTCATTCATAATAGAAGTCTATTTCTAGAACATACAGGTTAGAGTAGATGAAGCTCTGTATGGATGTGCCATGGTCCAGCCCATAGAAACTTTCCACCTACCTTTCTGTACCATTCTAACATGAAGCTGGCATGTACCACCTTTAAAAAAATTGGAGAATGACCTGGGCCTGGCCAAATGTGCTATTTCCTCTCGCTGATATTATGCTAGCACTGCTATTTCTTATAGTTAGTTTTCTAGCCTGTTTAGCAAAATAAACCGTAATGATATGTGATAATAAATTTTCTCTTTGTAATATTTATTGGAGTTTAAATCTAACTTCTCATGAAGCTGCCCTCCCCTTGTATTGAAATAAGCCATTCCTGCAACTATAGAGTTTCTCTATATTCTATTGTTAAATGCTGAAAATGTAAAATAAATAATGTTTTAGTCTAGTGATCAAAATGTATCCTTTTTTTAATTGTTATAGATAAAGTCTCTAAATGAAAATGAACTTATGTATCAAATGCTAAAGGCATCATATTGAAATCGTATAACCAACAAAACTCTATTGTATCTTTAAATATATATATTTTTAAATGTAATAAACGTCCACCAAACCACTCCAATAAATCCATTTTTTGTAACATTGAATAAAAAGCCTATTTTTAAATATACGTTCAGTATTGTAACCACCGCACTAAATTAATATTTGTTAAAATAAAAATAATTGTATCAAGTTTCTTAGTGTTTATAATGAAAATAATGTTTTAAAATTGTGGAGTTGATTATATATATATATATATATATATATATATAGAACTCATCTTGAATTTTGTCCAAATAAATATTTATATTTTAAACTTTAATCTAGTTGTTTGAATCTTTTTAATAATCTTTATATTTATGTATATTTTAAACTTAATATCTTGGGTTCACTCAATCTCTCATCATTATCATCATCAGTTGAGTTCTCATGTAAAACGTTGTAGCACCGGGACGGGATATAATGAATTTATGTAGTATCACTGTAGGTGTTGTTCATAATGTTATAGATTTGGGGAATGGCAAATAGGTTAGAATTCATGATTGCTCCTGACCTGTGTATCTCGGGAATGATTGGATTTGGGGTACTTTTGCTTAGATTCTAAATCTTGTTGGGTGGACATACATTTTCGACTGGTACAATATATATATATATTGAATGAATACAAATTTATTCTAGAAAGTTTTAATAGTACAACCCTGTATTTAAAAACACAAAATCTAAATCATTCAATTTAGATAAATGAAAATCTTCCTCATTTATTATATGTTTAATTTATTCTTATATATATTAAAACAAATCACTGGAATTAACAATCTTTAATATTCTAAAATATAAATAAATAAAAGCTATAGCATATCTAGCACTTTGAGTAGCATTTATCTTTAGCATCCATAATCAAAATCACATTAAATCATACAATTTTAAAATTATGAAAGAATGATTATCTTACCATAATTTGCATATATTTACATAATTATATTCCTTGTTTAATAAATTATCCCATCTTATTTATAAAACATGGCTCTTTTAATAATGAATTTTTTTTAACTAGCTACAAATTAAAAAAGAAAGCTGTTATGCTAATATAAGTTGAAGTTGAGAGGGGTTATATTGAATTCTGAAGATAGTGATAGAATATGCAAATGCTGTGGCTTTTATATATTTTATGCTTCTTGATTTAAAAAAAAAGATAATAATATTTAAAGATAAGAATATCTTATAATTCTATATAAGAAGAAGTAAAATGAAGTGGAAGATTCTTATTGTACAAAAAACAAAGTGTATCAAGTTATTAAAAATAATATAAGACTGCTTGTATTTCAAATCTTACACATTAAACCTGTATCCTGCCCATCCCTCTTCTATGTATTTAAATGGATACTGTCCTATACATGAGGGGTCAGAGTGACTTGAGGTCAACCTGGACATAACAATATATTGGCATCAGCATGGGATTTGGGCATATTATCATCAGATTTTTAGTGGTATGGATGGGTGAAGATTTTGAGATTGGAGTAGACTGAAGCCTGTCCATTAAAGTATAAAAATTTGCTATCTTAATATAACTGAGCACAGATTATATATATGTGCGAGAGATGATAATCTGGACCAACTGATAAGTGCTGGTTCAGCATGAAATATGTATATTGGTCATTACTTATTTTTTTTGCATATGTGTGAACATGTGTATCAGTGGTGTGAGATGGTGTGGATAGTTAAGGATTGCTTGAAAGTCTGGGTTCAAGTCCCCTATATTTAAAATTAACATTCAAATCTGGTTTGTTTTAAAACCATTTCAAATTTGTATAAAAAAATATTTTCTCTCAATTTTCTTTTCATTTCTTTGTTTTTAATGAAAAAAGTTGTTGTTGATAAAAACAACATGTAATTAAAGTTTGATTAATTAAAATAGATAGAAATCTTGAGGTGTTAGACAACATGTTTTGAAAAGTATGTTTTTTAAATGTGACAGCTATAAATTGGCTGAGATAATTAACTTTAAATCAAAATATATTTTTCTAAACATATGTTATGCCATAAAAAAAACTTTTCTTTTCAAACAACATATGATTGGCCAAATCCCTTCACAGTAAATACTTGAACAATAAACTATATTTATTGCTGAGAGGAAAATACTTTCAATATTAGTAAAATTTTTACAAAATTGGCAAGCATGACTGGCTAAACTTTCTTCCAGGATGTTCATTGCTGCCCTAAGTTGTAGTTCCATATCAAAAGAAAGTTACTAAGTCCAGCCCTAATCTGAGAACTGAAATAATGTCCATAGTCATGTAAAAAAAAAATGTGTTTCATGTTTAGAGATTGATATAGCAGTTGCAAACTCCCTGTAAAATTTTACCAATTGATAATGTTAACATGCAAATACATCATGGTAAAGAGGAAACATACTATTGCTGACCATTGTAACTTCTAAAATGATTGAATAATAGAGTTGAGAGTCTAAGAATAAAATAAATACATTAAACCATTGACCAGCCTGAAATAAGAAAAAAGAAATAAATGACAGTAATACCTAAGAAGTTAATAAACTTAATCACATTGCAATAATAAGTGAGACCAGAAAATAAAACGATTAATGAATTCAATAAACTTTAGTCTGAGATTGCTAAAAACCAAATATTTCTAAAATTGGAAAGCTATTACTGAAAAAGACATAAGCTTACATTGTAACAGAAAGTTGGTAAGACTGTTTAATGCTTATGTGCCACATACAAAAAAGTCTTAACATGAGACTCTCTCATATGAGAAATGAAGAAATTTAATTTGCATGTATGGCCCTCTAGTGGGAGATTTTACAAACTATCATTGCATATTTTACTTTAATATTTTAACTTAAAAAAAAAAACTCTAAAAATATTAGAATATTTGAAAATGTGGGAAATTTAAATCCTGCTAGACTCCATACTGATGGGTTGGAAATCTCTAACTATGCGACTTATTTTGATTGATTAAAAACTTGATTTTTTTGATATGTTTCTGATCATTTTTGCACAATAATTGTATAACAACTACAAATGAAAAATATATATTATTACATATTTATTTTCTATATAAATGTTTTATCTTTAAATGTAAAATGTTATTTTTTTTCTGAGTAATGTTACAATGGAAGTTATGGGGATATCAGTTATGATCTGTTTAATAACACTCAGTCTGTTAGAATAATAGCAATATCATAAAAATTAAAACTTTTAAAGAATAATGTAATAGATTTATCAGATATTGATAATTATTCATTCATATTTTAAATACAAGCATCAAACAAAGGAGATTTCATTTATCTTGCAAAACCAATCTGCTCTTCCCATCAGCTGGATGACAAAATAATACCATGTTTTGACTAAAATCTAATTTTTAAAATAATTGCAAAATTCAAATGTGATTTTTGAGAATTTATTTCATTTTTAAGCAAAATCATCTATCAAATGAAGTCATATTTATTATATTCTGATATAATAGAATGGATTAATACTAAAATTAAAGTTGATTGCTTACAGCGTGCAATAAAAAATACTGTCAGAGTGTTAGTTAGTATAAGAGTTAATAAATACATTTATAAACTAATATTTATTTATTTAAATGTGATTTATAATATTAATATCATGTATGTTCGTTATTACTTTTACAGTGCTTTTTTATAATCTAATATGACAGTTTTAATTGTCCCAGCAATCTTGTTCAAAACTATAACAAACACAATATATATATATATATATAATCATTATTTAATTATTACCTTTTATATATTATACATTTTACTCTTTTTCAAGTGTGATTTATTATGTATTGCTTTAAAGTAAATATATATATATATTGTAACGATCCGGAGAAAAGACTTAACGTAAACTGCACTACGGGGCGCCATCTAGGCATTTGAACCTAGAAAAATTTATAAAGTAGGCAGATACGTAAGTCAAAAAAAAAAATTTTTTTTTTTTTTTTTAAATTTTGATTCCGGTCGTTAGCCCATGTCACTAGCTCAGTGGAATAGCAGAGATTTAATAAGATAATCTAAGAGTATATAAAAAAAAGGAATAAAATAAGCCACTGCCAGTAATTAACATACAAACATTTATTTATGCACATATATATAAGATTTAAAATTATTTTAGTATTAGTTTTACATTTTAACATTATTTTTAACTTTACCTTAGATTTTAATTTACATTTTAATTTCTATTATATTATAAGTTTACATTTTAATTAAGTTCGCACAGATGGGATTATAAAAGCTTGTTTTAATATGTTGCTATAGATCGGTTACATAGATTACACGGTTAAAAACATTTCAAAGTAAACATAAACGATCAAAATATAAAATCATTGATTACTGACAATTGGGAGGGAAATTTATAGTAACCCAATAGTATTCACCATAAGATACTTGCATTGTCACCAATAACTTAAAAGACATCCGAATAAATACATTTTAGATACCACCGTGAGGTATCATTATTTATCGAATGTCTATATATTTTGATCAAATATGAAACGCAAAACATAGTTAACCGATAAACAATCCATGCAAGCGTCTATAAACAACTTAAATTTAATGCATTTTTATTTAGGATCGAGTATGAATAGACCACATAAATTTTCTTTTCAAAATAAACATTCTATCCCTATTTAACCTTAGCTAAAATTGTAGTCAAACTGGCATCAATTCATCTGATACATCATGTATTCAATGAATAAAATCGGCAGCACAAAAGGTTAAAAGGAAATGCCTCTTATGAGATAGGAATATTACATCTATCTGCAAAGAAGAGCAATAAAACAAAAACTCCATAGAAAGGAACTAGTATCCGACTTATAATTCCTTCCATAGGCAAACGGAAGGGGAGATTCTGCCCGTAGATCAATATTACACTACTAATCACACCAATATATCCAATCCATTGACCCAATTTAACCACGAAACAAATAACCTAAGATTACCCTCCCCTAATATAACTTTACAAATCTATACAGCCATTCACGCCCCACTTAAGTTTAACATTTATATAATTAATTTAACTGAACAAAAAAAACAGATAAAAACTTAAAGAATAAAAAATAAATAAATGGAGATGATTTTACATAAATAAATAAAAAAATACATCAAATAACATTTTAACTACTTTAGTCAGATAGGAAACTAATGCAATTATTTTAAATACGAAAAGTTTTAACTTAATGTTCATTAATTGAAAGTTCTACGGTTTTAAACGTTCATCTTTATCTGTCATTTGTAAGTTTGAACGGAAACCCACGCCATCCTGAAGATATTGGATACTTAGCCGAGTTTTATTTATTCATTCGGGGTTTTTTAATTTAGTTGGTCCTCATGTAGGAACGTGTTCATTTCTCCTTTCTTTAACAGCTGAAAGAAGACGGCGCTGTCAATTCCTCCAACTCGCCACATCATATAGTCACACGTAATAATCAATTTCCAGTCACTGATTAATATTCCAAATTTTCCTTTATATTAATGGAAGGATTGAATTTACATTACGTCACCGTGCGGCCTTTCGCGGCCGATCCATAGGGATTTCTTCTTATTTGCTAACCTTTCTATTGTTTTCCTACTGACGGGTTTTTACATTTAAATGCCGAAGGCTGGTTTACATTTAACTAATTAACAATCATTTCCATTTCTGATTAATTAACCTGTTTTCCAAATCAAAAATATATTTAAAGATAAATTTAAAGATATAATTTCATCTCCAAATCTTTTTAAAATTTAGTTTTAAAATACTTTTTCTTTAATAAAGTTTTATTTTAATAATTTTTCATTATCTATGCGATTTAATATATAAGAGTTTAAGATGATATTTAATTTCAATTTTTAATTCTTAAAGAAAATTTTTAAATGCGAACTTTTTAATTTACTTTCATGTTTAATAAATTTAAAAAAAAAAAACAATGTAATGAACGTCTATGCTCGTTACAATATATATATATCTGTGCATTTATATTAAGTGTAATACTGTGTGTGTTTTTGGAGGTTTTATTTGATTATTATTTTTTCTAACATGTGATATAATTAAAAAAAATACTCAGTCGTCACAAAGGAGAGGAGAAAAAATAAATATTTTTTAGTATTATGAAAATAGAGTGTAATGGATGTTTTGTTTAAACCATTACATTGTATTAATTTATTCCATATTAAATGTGTTATCCCGACTGCCTTGCACTTGCAGGCAGTTGCCCGGGTTGTGGGTTCGCGTCCCGGCCGATGCTATGACACTTAAAAAAAAATATCTTTATTTGTAAGCTTACAGTTTGGTACATTTCGTCATTTGAAGGGAAAGAATATTGATGCATTTATATTATTATCACTTTAACCTATGCTTTAATTCTCATTCTTACACTTCAACAATTCAATAAGTAATTAAATTATGCAATACCATGATTGAGTTTTTTGTATACCAAATTAATGACAGTTCTGATCATTTTGTGAAGGATTAATGAGAAGGCACTGTAATAGTTGTTGATTGAGTGTATTCACCCGAAGAAATAAAAATGTCTAGCAAGCCCAGACGTTTAGATATACTTATAATAAAGACATGTAAATATATTTTCATATTCTGCAGAGTGTCAAATATTTATTGTAACCCAAAGATCAGGTTACAAGTAGGCAGGAACAAAAGATAATGGGTTAAGATGAGTGCATTTATGTGGAATTCTGTTTGAGATTGGATGTACCTTTTTAATGAAAGTAAATTTTATCCTTTTAAAAAATAACAATAAATAATTATTGTATAAAATCATGATAAATATATATATATATAATTATTACAGTGATTAAATACCTTAGAACATTTTTATGGATTTATCCAAATAAGCTTAATGTGTTCTTATGTGCACAGACTGTATTGCAATGTACAATATATAAAGACTGACTTTAAGTTGAACTCTTGAACAATAAACCATTCAATTATGTACATGACTTTTTGATTCATACCTAATCTTTGTAAAACTTACATTTTTTTCAGCTCAGCTTTTGTCTAAAGATTTTGTTGTGGTAATACTAGGTCGATCTAGGTAGTGATTTATTAGTGATCAATAAATATGTTACTACTTTTGGATAAAGAATGACCTCTTAGTTTATTCTGGTTTTGTCGTATTTTTATGGCAGTGCAATGACTATTACAAATAAAATTCAATTGTAATGCAATGCAACCTTTAGTAATTTTGGAGAAGTGATATGCTTCTATGGATGTTGTCTTATTGCTTACCTTGACATCTTAACATATCTGATGATAAAAACTTCTAAAATATTCTTTATTGTTTTGTAATTACAAAATAATATTCATTGATAATGAATTTAGTTTGAGAAGTGGAAATGACAGAATTTGAGAGAATATCCATAAACATTTACTTCTGAAGTCCACCATTCTAACGTTTGACATAAAACATATATAGTGATTTATTGTGTATAAGTGATTGCTTTTTTATAAACAACCTTAATAATTAAAAATAACATAAAATCCACATTCAGGTTAATAATTTAATATATTTCTTAATAATGTAAAGCAGGAATAGTCAAACTTTTTATACCTACTGCCCACTTTTGTATCTCTGTTAGTAGTAAAATTTTCTAACTGCCCACCGGTTCCAACAGTAACGGTGATTTACAAAGTAGGGAAGTAACTTTACTTTATAAAATTTATAAAGCAGAGTTACAGTAAGCTAAAGCATATAAATCTCTATGAAATTTTTTTAAAACGTCAATTAAATTTTTTTTAAAAAAGTGCTTCAGTGTCGGACAAAACCCATACTGCCCACCATGAAGGCTGGAACACACACTAGTGGGAGGTAGGGACCAGATTGACTACCACTGATGTAAAGTAAAAAGTGATGATATTATGACAAAAAAACCTGACTTCTTTACTAGTAGCATAAAAGCCTCAACCGTATTCATTCACTCATTGTTAATTCGAAAAGATTTAACATATCTATGACCAGTATAAAAATGACTTGTTCTAATAAATTTAAATATACATTTTTTATTCAGGTCTAATTCTTTAAATAAATAAAAACAAAACATATCCTTAAAATATTTCTATATAAAATGTCGACTCTATAAATAAATTCAAATTATTAATTTCAACTCTATTAATTGCTGTAATTTCCGAAAAACAATTATTTTTAGACAAATATTTATTCATTTTCTTAAATTAAGTAATATAGAAACAATATAAATTGTTATAATTGTGATAATATTACGCCATTATGAAAGCGAAATCTTGAATTGATAGACATTTCCTTTCTGCTATCCTGATTTCTAAAAAAAAAAAAAATAAACATTATTAATAGTCAAATATATATATTATAAAATATTCATATTTTATTATTATTATTATTTTAAGTGTCATAGCATCGGCCGGGACGCGAACCCGCAACCCGGGCAACTGCCAGGCAGTCGCGCTGACATCTCGTCCACCAATACAAGACTAAAAATTCATATTTATATATATGTATACGTAAAAATCTCATTCTGTAGTGATTAATATAAATCAATATTCCAACTTCGAATATGAATTAAACACAACTTTTTCTCCCAATCAATTGTAAAATTTATTTTCTGTTAGCCATTTCACAAAAGATCTAGATACGGATTCAATTATTGCTTTGTGAATGGTAATTTATGCATTCTTATTTAAAAGGTTATCAACGAATGCTTATAGTGTGAGCAAATGATACAACCCAATTTTTTCCTACTAAATTTTAATTTATATAATAAAGATAAATTATTTCAAAAAATAAATAATTTACCAAATAAAAAAAGTGAAATTAACTTGATCTTTACAATTGTTTATGCTTTCAGTGAGACAGAAAAAGTTTTAAAATGGAATCAAGAAAAAAAAAATAAGGAAGTCATTCAGTAATCCTTTTCAAATTACTAATTTAGTTTACATAGCCAAATATTGTACTAGACGTGAAAGTAATCTGTACTGATCTTATTTTAATTCTTGTATTGCATATGCATAATAATTCTAACTGTAGTCTAAAACTTAGTATTATAAAGTTAATTAACATTGTTGTAATATTTACTAAGGCAATTAACCTTTAAGAATGTGCGCTTGAAAATACTATGGTAGGACCTCTACAGGTCTAAACCACAAGCTTACTCTTTGGAAGAAATGAGGGAAACCCTTGTTTACTTCAACCTACTTTCTATATAAATAGGTGAAGCTGAAGCAGTTAGAACTGAGTGCGTGAAACTATTCAATACTTCACTGATTAAGTCCACAATTCCTATGACCCATTAGTACTCACGAAATCTTTTGATTTACATTGCTTCAGCTTCACCTATTTATATAGAAAGTAGGTTGAAATAAAGAAGGTTCCCCTCTTTTCTTCCAAAGAGTATTAAGACCTGTAGAGGTCCCTACCTTCATATTTTCAAGCACATATGCTTAAAGGTTTATTGCCTTAGTAAATATTACTTACGTAATCAATGTGCATTAAATAAATTTATAATTAACATTGTTGTATAAATAATCAAAATGTTAAAAGCTGTAAAGCTGTCAACAAATGCAATGAAAATTACAAGCATCATTGGATGACGTAGGATATATAAAATAAAAATTAGAGAGAAAATAATTTCTATATAAAAGGGTAAAACTAAAGTAATTTTTAAACAGTAGCTACTTTATCCATATCTTACTGCCACCCAGTGCAAGTCATAGTAATCAGTAAATGCTATAAGGTAAATGCATCAAAATCCCTATCTAGTGCCCATTCATCCAATATTCTTAAACTAACTTTTAGCTTATCATTTCCATCAGTGAGGAGTCATAAGCTAGAAACTAGTTTAGAGATATGGATGAATAGGCACTAAATAAAGATTTTGATGCACAAAGCTTCTAGATATGTTGATTACTATGGTTTACACTAGGTGGTACTACTGTATGGTGAGAGTTGCTACTGTATTGACAGCTCGTGTAAACATAATAAATGCTGATTATGTGATGTTTAAAGTGATTTTTATTTGTATGTTTTTAAAATTCTTTTCACGGTGAGACTGAAATATTTAAAATATAAAATTGACAACACAAATATCATTTCCTAGCAAGAAAATAGAAATAAAATGATTTTAGCAGGATAAGTTTGCTAATGCTTAGTATGATTCAGAAAAATAATTAGAACTTGGCACCAAGTAGGAGTAAATTGCCTTTTATTAGCTTACCTTTGTTTCTGTTTTTATAAGATAAACCTTAGTCATCAATATGATAGAGAATCAGAATTTAGCATTAAGATTAAAAATAATTTGTAAATGAGAAAGCAGAAGTTGAGAATAAGATATGGTTAAATCAATGATCTGGGAACTTTTTATTAAGATAGCTTAGTTTTATATTTTTGTGTTATAGTTTTAAAAAGTTAAATTTTAGTTTTCATTAAAATCAAACTTTTAATATATATAAAAATTATCATATATAAAATCATAGTATTCTTTCTGGAACTTCATGTAATAAAAATATAATAGCTAAATAGCTGATGTTTCAGCACATTAACAAGTACTTTCCTCAGAAATTCTTCTTTTTCAAATCATAAGAATGTGTGTGGTGAGATTTAAAAGCATTATTCTTTTATTTTGTTATTTTCTCCTTATACTCAAATTCTATTGGATGAGAAGTTTTAAAAAATATTTTATCCCCCAATAGCTTTTCAAATTATTGTTAATTTTCTTTAATTCATACTTTCATTTATGATCTTAGGCTTTTAAAAATCTCTATAGCTTCCCTTAGCAATCATCTTTTAATCATTTTTTTTTGTCAGAATATGTGTTTTATAAAAATTGATGTAGTTAATTTTATGTTTGAATAAATGCCTGATAAATTGGATTTTTTTTCTCTAACTGCCAAAATGTGTTACTACATTCTTATATTTATTTTAAAATTGATCTGTCCAATATACAAAAGAACAAATTCCATATGGAATTTTATATAAATTATGATATTCCAAAAGAATTTTATTTTTAGGAGGTGGAAATATTTCATTAATTTTTTTATCTATAATATAAACTGTGTAAATATTATTTTCCTTTAAAACATTCCCAATTTTACTCCCTTTATATATGGAAGACTGTCTTAATTATTGAAGTATCCAAATCTTTTATCTTGTTATAGGATATATCCATAGTAATAATCCTTTGATGTAATACCATTATGAAGAACCACTTATTTAGAAAAGGGGTATATTGGTAAAAATGGCTGTCACCAGAAAGTCACTTAGTTTTACCTATAAATACCTTTGTAATTGAAAATAATTGTGTTGGCTAGTAATGAAAAAAAATGTACATATCTCACGGTGTGCTTGTTGACTATATACCATAGGATAAAGAAACATCATTCTATCTTTCAATTAAAACATCTAAAATGGAACTTGGTTATTATTTTCTACTTCCATAGCAAATTTGAAGTTGTGAAAAGCATTTAAGGAATTAAAAAAATCATCAAGAGCATGCTTACCATGAGACCAAATAGCAAAGGTATCATCAACATACCTCAGCTATACATATGGTTTTATAACTGCTGATATTAAAATTTTCTTTTCCATATTTTCCATAAGAAGAGAAGCCAATGCTATTGAAATCGGTGAACCCATAGCTAAACCTGATGTTTGTTTATACATCTGATTATTGAAATAAAAAATGTATTCAATAAGCAGTGTCCAATCAAATCCACAACAAAATCAGGTAATTGGGTATTTATCAAAACTTCATTAGCTTTCTTTACAGATACACTAGTATAAAAGTGAAATAATATCAAAACTTACCAAAATATCATTCTTAGTTAATTTAATATCTCTGATAAGTTCAAGAAAATGATTCACATAAGATGACATATTGGTTAAATGTGGCTGTAAAAAAGAAGATAGAAAATGAATTAGTGTCTGTGTTGTTAAACCAATTGCACTTACAACTGGTCTCACTGGAATATCTGTTTTGTGATATTTTGACAAACTATGTGACACTGTGAGATTTAATATTTTTTTTCTCATCCCTTCTAGTACAATTACTTTCAGTGGCAAAGGTATTGATAGATAGAACTAAAAGACATTACGAGTGCAGCAATTTTTACCAAGATTATCTATGCTACTAACTAAAAAGTTATTTTTTTATAATTGTTTTGATCACAGGATTATTAATAGAGCTTTTTTCATATAAGAGAAAATATTTTGATAATCAGAAATTAAGACAGTTCTTCCATATATAAAGGGAGTAACTAATAAAATTGGGAATGTTTTGAAGAAAAAAATGTCCACACAGTTTACATTACAGTTAAAAAATTTAATGAAGTAATTTCATGCTCTAAAGATAAAATTATTTTGGTAGGTCATGGTATATATGAAGTTCCATGCGAAGTTTGTTTACTTTCATATAATGAACAGATCAATCGTAGAATAAATTCAAGAAAGAAAAAACATATTTTGACAATTAGAAAAAAAAACTAGTTCATTAGACATTTATTCACACATAAAATTAATGAACCATGACATCAATTTTAATAAAACACATATTCTGGCAAAAATTGAGCAATAAGTCTAGAGATTTCTAAGGAAAAATATAAAGATTTTTAAAAAGTCCTAGAACATAAATGACAAATGTGATTGAAGAAAATTAACAATATTTGAAAAAAGTTGTTGAAGAATAAAATATTTTTTAAAACTTTTCCACCAACAAAATTTAAGTATGAAGAGGAAATAACAAAAGAAAAAAATTATGATTTTAAATCTCACCACATACATTCTAATAATTTAAGAAAGAAGAAACTCTGAGGAAAGTACTTGTTATTGTTTTAAATGTCAGCTATTTAGCTATTATATTTTTAGTATATGTAAGCTTCCAGAAATAATACCATGAATTTATCATTTATCCTTGAGAATATCAAAATTTATCATATATATATATATATATATAACCATTACAAACCAGTCAACTCTTAGACAATCCCAATATACTTAATAATTAACAATCTCAAGCTGTTGTCATGACAATCTCCTTTTAACAATAAATGTGGAATATATATATATAATTTTATATTCAAATATAAAACAAATACAGTAATATAAATTCAAATCTTTAATCCATATAGGAGACTTTCAATTATCTAAGTAGTCTTTGTCAACTAAGTTTAAAACTTTTAAAACCAAGCGTAAATTCAAAGACAATCACTTTCTATTTCTAGGCGTTCCCATAATTCATTACTTTTTACATTTGCTGCCTGTTGATTTATTAAGCATTTTTATATCTGTATATTAGCATCACCTCCTTTATTTTTGGTTTGTTAATATTACTTTAAATACATATATCTTTACAATTTTATAATTAAAATCAAATCCAAAATTATATTTTTTATTATAGTCATAAAACACTGATGCTGATATATCATTATTTTCAGTAGGTTAAAAAAATCTAAACATAATCATCATCATCATCATCATCATCATCATCATAATAATAATAATAATAATAATAATAATAATAATAATAATAATAATAATAATAATAATAATAATAATAATAATAATAATAATAATAATAATAATAATAATAATAATAATAATAATAATAATAATAATAATAATAATAATAATAATAATAATAATAATAATAATAATAATAATAATAATAATAATAATAATAATAATAATAATAATAATAATAATAATTAGAAGCACTCCTATATGGATTAAAAGTTTGAATTTATATTACTATATTGATTTTATTATTTGGATATAAAATTATAAATATAAGTTAAAGGAATGCAGACCTCGATTAATATATATATATTACATTTTTTTATATTTTTGTATATAAATGATTATTTTGGATAAGGTTTGATAGTGCACCTTATCTTTAAATACATATATTTTAAGATCAGATATAACAGTTATCAATGCAGACATTATTGCTTACAAAACTTTCAGCAGCATGAGAGCTATTATTAACCACACAACTTCCAAGAAACTATCCTCTGGTAATCTAGATAGCCAAAACTCACCTGTTATTTGTCAGTGAGTAAAGATCACAGGTTAATACAGATTTCCATTATACTGACAGTAAAAACAAAAAATATTATTGTAAAATAATGTATTCATCACTATTAATAGAGATTTACTTATTTCACATTAGCACCCCTCATGATAACCATACATATTATTATTCACTATCTTATTAGCTAGACAGTGATCAGCTGATTTATTGAATGGTATAGTAGCACCTTTTATTGGTTTTTATAAAAAAAATTGGGATACGTTTTTTTTTTTTTTTTTGGGGGAGGGGGTTAAATCTGTTTTACAGTATTTATATACTATGGCTCTCAATAGTGTAAAAAAAAAACTGTAACATGAAAAATTTCAGATATATAAAATGTTATTGAATTGTCAAATAAATAGCACACTATTATATTCAATGATCAAGTATTATAATTTGTTCATATCATATTTCTTAGTTTGGTATTTATAAATATTTAAGCAAAAACCATAAGTCCCAGCTTTTTGTTCAAACTAACTATACTGACAGATTCACCAACCTAACAACTATCAGATATATTGAACAATGACCTGACTGGGCAATATTTATTGATCTATGTATCTATCTAATTATCTATTTATCTGCCTATCTATCCACAGGTCTATCTACACTCACATATATTTGATTTCATATCTGCCTGTCTCTGCAACTATCTATCTATTTATCTGTCTATAATCTATATATCTATTTATAGATATAAGCATATTCATGTGTATGTGAAAAAAATATTAAGATGTTTAAAAATATTTGAAAATAATTACATCCTCCAAAGCTTATTATAAAAATATAAGCTATTATTAATTTAATTTTAGTTCCAAATGACTTTCTTGAACAAGAAGTTTTTAAAACAGTACGTAGTACCACGCACAAAGGATAGAGTAAGAAAAAAACTATGTGGTTTTAAATAAAGAAAGAAATGTGGTTTACATTATATATTCTCATCAAAATTTGGAAAAAAATAAAAATCTTTAAGGTGTTCTTCCATAAAACAATAATCAGAAAATAATAAATTCTTTACAAAAGCTATATAAATATCAATAAAAAAAAATTTATACATTAAAAGCCTTTTTCGATCTCTGATTTGACACCCTTTTCAAATATTAATAATCTATTTAATGTTAACGTGATGATGTGATGTGATGTACTGTGACTTCTCCTTAAACGGAGTCAGGAATCTCTCAGCATCTATGCCCAGAGAAGCCTGTTAGCCACTTTACCTTCCTTTTCCATTGTCCACCCTAAGTTTTCCCATAATCTGCTCCATCCCATTTCCACAACATAATCTTTGTCAACCCCATGACCTTCATATCTAAACCCCCCTTATTTTTTCCCAAACCTAGCATAAAAACCAATAACTCACTTTCTGAATAATCACTTTGTTCATATTTAACCTTCCATAACTTCATTATTTGTACCCTTTCTGCTTCCAAACATTTACATTAAAGTAACAGATGCCTAATATTTTCTATGCCTTCTTTACACAACTTGCAGACTAAATCACCCATATTTTTCCATTTACGTGTATATTCCCTTGTTGCTAAAGATCCCGTAATGACTCGCTTCAGACATAAAACCATCTAGTGCTCAATAATGAAATTAAAACAAACAATAACAATATAAATCATTAAAATAAATCAAAACCCTCATTTATAAATCCAGTAATTACAAAATAATTGACTATATTACATGCATTTTTTTTACAATTATATATATGTCATTTTATATAATTTCTCACTCATTTTTAATTAATCAAATGTTAACCAATATTTTAGAAGTCTTGTAAATATTCTTACAATTATTTAAATTAGTTTTAATAAAGTATGATTCATTTATTTGTCTTTTTTTTTTTTTATCTTTGATGTAATTTAAATTTCTAATACATTTTGTAGCAGCTATTCTATGCCCATCTTTTAAGTAATGAATATATAATGCAGATTTTTCACCTCTTCTATTAATTGCATTATTATGTTCTTGATTCTTACCTTTAATTATTTGACAGTATGCTGAAAATAAATCATTTTACAAATTTCACATGTAATTTTATGTACAATTCCTTTGTTGTAACATATATCATCTCTTAATCTATAATTACTTATTAATAGATTGAGATTTTTACTATTTGTCCAGCCAATATTTATATTCTTCTCAATATAATTTTTGTTATATCTTAATGTATTATATATCCTATGATAATATGAATGTTTAATCCATTTCTTATTTGATTCATTACTACCATTATCATTACCATTATTTTCCTCAGAAATTTTATCACCCATTATAGATTTTTTAGAATTAAAAATATATTTTTAATAGTTTTAAGATTATATTCATAATCTTTATATAATTTAATAAATTGATTCTTTTTTAATTGAGCTACACTTTTATCTATGGTATATTTATCATTCCTATATTTAAAATTTTTAATAATTACTAATTTTTGCACCAGGCTTGTTGTTAATCTACATGATTAATTTTTTTTAAATTTATGTTCTTTGATAAAATGTTTTAACTTAATTTTATTATCTTCATCTATATTAATTTCTATATCTAAATATTTAATTTTATCTTCAAATTCTACTTTTGTAAATTTAGTTTTATATATATTATTATTAAATTCATTATAAATATTATTCATTACTCTTTTATTACCAATAATTAAAATATCATCTACATATCTAGAATAATGTATTACTTCTTGACTAATTACCCTTTTTTTAATTACAATATTTTCTAATTCATTTATAAATATTGATGATATTAACTCACTAATTGCACAACTCACAACCCATCCCTAATGTATATGCTCAAAATTTATTATTATATTTAAAATGTAAACTATTGTATATTAATTTTAAACCCTCTTCAATAATATTTATATCATCTATATATTTACTTAAATTTTGTATTAATATATCTATACTTTTATGTTTTGGAATACTTGGATACATTCTTTCAATATCCATTGCAAAAATACTTTGATTCCTATTTAATTTTATATTATTTAATTTATTGATAATACCCTCTGCATTCTTTATAGAATGTTCACCATATCCTAAAATACCTGTTATCCATTTATTTATATACTTACAAAACTTCTGTAAAATAAAATTACTTAAGTTAAACAACAGCCTCAATGGGTTACTATTTTTGTGAGTTTTAACCTTTGTAAAAATATATGAATTTTCATAAGAAGAAGGATATAATAAATTATATTCATTTATATCTATAATTTTATAATCTTTCATTTTATTAAGTAGTTTTAAATATTTGTTTTTTATCCCTGGATCTTTCAATAATTTACTATATCCTTCTTCATTTATTTCATCTTCTATTCTGTCAATATAATCCTTATAATACATGACAGCAAATCTATTTCCTTTATCCTCTTTACAAATAGTAATCATTTCATAATCACAGATCTTAACATTAGTAAAAAGAGTCCTATATTTATAGTCCTTATACGTAATTTTCTTTTTATATAAGTCTTCATATTTTTTTTAATCATCAACTGATATATTTACTAATTCAATATCAGTAACAATCTTCTTATTAATATCTTTATCTATTATAGATATTTATATTGAAAAAATCAAAGGTCAATTAATTTATTTAAATAATTGCAAATTATATAAAGTAATTTTTCATGCTTATAAAATTATGATAAAAAATAATAAAAAGATATCTGGCAACTGGAAATTAAAAATGAAATTAGAAAATTATATTCTTCAAATTTTTATAGACGAAAAATATGATATATTAAATAAAAATATTTGTAGATTTAAATTTTTAAAAAAAGATATTAAAAAATTATTAATAAAAATAAATAAATGGGAAAGTATTTTTATATAATTACAAGAACAAATGGAATCATCGTATAATTATTAAATATAATAAAAAATGGTTAATAAATAAATATTGGACAAATCTATAACCAGTAATATGTAACTATTGACCGAATAAAACTTGTAAATCTTTAAAATGCATATTCACTGTATTAATAGATAGAAAGCTTCAAGTATGCAAGATTTAACAAGAGCAGATAGTTAAAAATGTCTAATAAAATTCAAAATATCAATGCTAAAAAGAAAATGCTTTCCGTGACTTCTAGTGCTAATTTAAGTTATCAAAAAAATGGAGACTAAAAATACATATATTTTTGATAGCTGTTTGAGTTGGATAGCTGCTATTTGAGTTGGATAGCTGGGTTTGAAGACATGTAGGTGTCTGAACATTTCAGATTTTCAACTCAATAGGTAACTTTTAGATAAATGCTGGCTTTGGGTTGGTAGTTTTAGATCTAGTGTCTGGCTTGTACCTCTCTGAGGAGTTTGAGAAATTGGCAATGCTCTTTGTTTATATCTTATAAGCTTAAGAGAATTGGGTCATGTGATCTATGACTCTTATTTTGACTATTTATAGTCTCTGCCTTAAATCTTATGCGATGTTATATTGCTAAGACCACTAATATATGGTATGGCTGAAGATCTCTCAACCCCATATAGCTATTTGAGTTGTATAGCTGGGTTTGAAGACAAGTAGGTGTCTGAAAGATTCAGATTTTTCACTCAATAGACAACTTTTAGTTGAATGCTGTTTTTGGGTTGGTATTTTTAGATCTAGTGTCTGAAGCTACCCTAACGCCTCTCTGAGGAGTGCCAAAGCATGAAATCATGGTCAGAGGTTTGGGGAGGGGAGGTTTGTGACAGAGATATTTTAAATGCTTTCTCTGGCTAAGCATTTATCACAAAGCTTGTTCAGCAATTGACAATGCTCATTGTTTATATTTAATTATATACTATCACTATGAAAGAGAGCAAAAAAATTTTTTTTAGAAACCAGTGATTTGAAAAAACAAAAAAGATCTACACAGAACAAACTCTCATGAGAATGGTTATCCTTCAGCTGTTATTAAGAAAAAAATTAGACAACAAAAACAAACATCAAAAATCAAGCAAGTATTAATAGCATATCTGCACATACCAGAAATAACAGACAAAGTAAAGAACATTTGCAAAGAATGCATTACTATAACAGATTTCCAAAACCTTACTACACTATAAGAAATTCTATTATATATAAAGCCTGAACTTGAGATGTGGAAAAATAGTAACTGCATGTATAAATTAGCATGTGAATTTGGAATAATGTATGTAAAACTGGTTGCCTTATTGGAAAGTGATTGGAATTACACAAAATGATGATTAGAAATAAAAAAATGACATATCTAAAGTCACAAACTATGTCTATACCATTGAGCATATGTTCAGTTGGGAAAACACAAAAATATTGGATAGAGAGAAAAAAGTATAAAGAAAAACATTCCAAAAAACTGCTCACAGACCATGACAATTGACCACAAAATAAAACTAATGTGGCAATACATAATGTCCAAAGCCACTAATTAATTTTGCTGTTAGGAAAAAGTGGAGAAATCAGGAAAGAATCTCATAGCTAAGTATATGAATTTCTACTGATTATTACCTTTGACAGAATTGCTGAGTTGGTTGGAGCATTAACTTAAAATCCAATATTGAAGAATCTAAAACTCCAGGATCTTGTTCCATGACAATAATACCACTAGTGAGACCAGCAATATCTGAAGAAGTGAGGAGAAACTCCACATTGTGCATATATTAATCTGTGTAATATTACTAATCAGTTGAATTCAAACCTAAATCAAAAACTTTGTGTGTGAAAATATATTTGTAAAATAATATAGGCACTGTTGCACCTGACCACAAAGCTACTTTTTACTTAAAAAACAAAATAAAATTATATTACTCTGCAAGCACCTTCAAGAGATGTGCTCTCATCTTCATAGCCCTGAGTGAAGTAATTACATGCAAATTATGCAAAGTTCAAAGGTTAATTACTCCATATCTTTGAGATCACGAAGCATGTGTCCTTGCGGTTGACGGCATTGCAATCCATCACAATAAAGCAGGCATCTTGTGGTTCACACTGGTGTCCTGTTATGTTCTGATGAAGTGCAAAAATGGAATAACCTCAAGCCATTTATAATATTGCATGTACTCATGCAAATTGTAGAGCCTCATATTATGGGGAAACTAAAGCAGCAATAGAAACTAGATTACTACAACACAAATATGCATACATCAAAGTTTAGTCAGATCCATCACATAACAGGACACTGTGAACCACAAGATATCAACCTGGTCTGCAAAGAAAGGCATGACATAAAAAGAAAAGTTAAGGAGGCCTGCTTCATTGTGATGGATTGCAACACCATCAACTGGAAGGATACATGCTTCATGATCTCAAAGAAATGGAGTAATTAACCTTTGAACTTTGCATAATTTGCATATAATCACTTCACTCAGAGCTATGAAGATGAGAGCACATCTCTTGAAAATGCTTGCAGAGTAATATAATTTTATTTTGTTTTTAAGTAAAAAGTAACTTTATGGTCAAGTGCAATAGCACCTATATTATTTTACAAATAATCAGTTGAATGTAATCAAAAAATTTAAATCAAGTTTAAAAGTTTTTCTAAAGCCATTCAATATGTAGCATCAGATGATGAAAATAGTCCAACATATCATCTTTTTGTAATATCAATACTATTCTATTCAGTTAAATAAATATATCTTCTATATGACTTTTGGTTTGTTATATAGTAAATAAATTAAGCATTACTAACTTGAAGTTGCAACCATTTCAGGTATCAATGCTTAATTAATTTACAATATAACAAACTAAAGATCAGATAGAATATATCTTTTTGTTCCATTTATATATATATATATATTCTAACAATTAAAATTTCAAAAATATTTTTACTGGTAAACGAATAATTTATATTGCGATTTTTCACGAAGTTATATTTTACTAAATGAACAGATTTTGTTAAACGAATAAGTTTTGGGCTAGGGGATCGATGTTTAATAGGCTTCCACGTTGTAGCCATTTCTAACCAACGAAATATTCAAGAGAAGAATGATGATGCTAATTTTTCTAACTAAATGAAAATTCAAAAATATTATTATTATTGGTTTTTGAAAGATGATGAACATTTCTTAAATATATAAATTAACGACAGATGCACTTCTTAAGTATCAATTAAATATGCAATGCATCAATTGTATATATTCTAGTGTAATAAGTATAGATTAAACAATTTCTAAGTATAGATTTAATCTAATAATTTCTCAAATATAATGCATAGACTAATATATTTGATACGTATAAATTAAATATAACCTCCTTCGTGCGACCGCGTTACAGGCCAATTGTAACTATATAAAATCAATTCTAACAAATAAAAAGTTATTATTTTATTTTGTTAACTTTATATAAACTTATTAAAGTAACATGAAACGCATTTTGCAATCTCTCAATCGGTCATCCACAATGAATTTCAAACATAACTAAACGATTGGGAGAGCTTCCAAATATCATATATATTATTGGATAGTTTAAGCTAATTATAACTTCATTATAACCAATGAGAATTTTATTCAAATGATCGCACATCCACGTTATGGATTAATTATATTATATTCAAACTATATGGCATTTACACAGTTGCAGATAAACTGCATGCCATATACAACATTTTAAGAATGGATCGATGGATACTTCATCATTCCCAGCTAACACTATTTCTGAGGCCTACTGAGATGATGATGATGATACAGAATATCTATAAGCTTAATTGCCAGGGCGCCAAATTGCAGCTCCAATAAAATATAGAGGTTAAATCTCAATTCAATACTCTTAGTAATAATATTTCATGAATGGGTTAATACATTACTAATTTAGAGAACACTGTGAACGCATTAAAATTGACAATATTAATATCTTTAAGAATTCCAGGTTATTCTCAGCATAATCCCATTCACTATGATTAAAGCTACAATTAAATTTTATTCTAATTATAAAGTTCTATATTCATCTCCACCTTCCTGATCCATCCCTTCATCAATTTCACGTCCATAGGTCTATTACACTATTATTTATTTTATTATTAAATTTTACATCTTTGCTAGCTCATTTCCTCTCATTCTAATCTCTTCTCAGGGTTTTTCGAACAATTAAATGTGGAAATCGAATAAGCTGCGATAGATTATTGGTCATAAACACTCCTCTCTTGATCGCCTCCAAGGTGATCTCGGTTGTCTTTAATGCAGTTCAATATCAATTTACATTAAAGCTGGAATATTTTAAGCTTATTAAATCTTTATAAACACATCATAAAACATAATCGCAATTATAACAAAACCATATAAAAATAAAATGCGTCTAGAGGAGTTTGAATACAACGGATGGGGAAAGGATTTTATGCCCACCTTCTGCACTCGCTATCACTCAATACTATCTCTATTCTCGATTTATATTTAAACAATATTAAATTATTTGGTAATTTTATGCATTTAAAATTAACCTTTTAAATAGTTTTACTAAATATTAATTACGTACATGATAATTCAAATATTCATAATAATATTATATTGATGTATGATTGGATTGGAAACATCTAGATAATAATAACCCACAAAAACATGGAGACACACGCAAATTTTATTTAAAACAAATAACAAATTTTATTTGACAAACTATAATTCAATCAATACAAAACATATACAATACATTATATCTACACTTTCTTTTTACCTTAAATATGATAAATACCAATTTCTTCCCGTTTTCAATGCTTTCTCTTTTTATTACAGATATATTGTAGAAAATACATAATCGACTTTTCCCCTAATTAAATCTAATAATTTTATTTAATAAATCTAAAGTTGATATTCCCTTGCAAATTTCTTGATCTTATCCGATTATCCTGATTAAATATTCTTTGGCCCTAATCTTTACAACAGAGATATCTTACTAATAGTGAGACTAAGTTATTGCAAATAAATTGGCATTAAGATCAAACATCATCCTAGTGCACTCTCTATGTTCATGTTCTTATAACATAATAATATTTTAACAATACTACCTTTCCAGCGAAGTTCTCAGCTGGCCATGTAAATATTTATTAAATACATTTATATACGCATTGCTTATGCCCAATCATTCGTAAGTTTTATTTAACTCTTAACAGTTATTAACTTAATTATTTTGGCTCGAATGCTAAATCAAATATACAAAAACAATATTCAAATACACTAATTGCACATACACTATCGGCATTCGTTCTAACATTAAATTGAGTTTGCGACCTGGTATCCAATACTTATAATAATGCTTATCATGGCTACCCTCTCATACACATGTAAGGGGTATCAAATATTAATATGAGGCAGGCAGAGACCCGAATAAGAGAAAACCTTTTCACTAAGGTTGATATATGCTAGGATTTTTATCGCTAGTCATATAAAAACATAGGTATACCAAATACCTCTGGCCATCAAAATAAGAAACCTTCTTATGGTGTAGAGAATACTCAAGTGGGAAAACTCTTCCACTGGGTTCAAATACTTTTAAAAATATAGCATATATCTCAGTGAGTTAAACTTCACTGAATTGGTGATCTTTGTCTATCCACACACATACAGGTCGAAACATCAAATTATACAAGTAAAACTTTCACAACTTTAATATTCTCGCAAATTAGTGTACTGGAATATGAGCCATAAATTCCCCAAGCATAAATCAGTTGTTTCTGGCCTTAACTTTATGATCACAATAATAATAAGCAATAAGAAATGCGCACAAAATTCTCAAAACTATTTCCATGCACTTTTATAAAAAATAAAAATAAAAATGATGATGATACTCAAAAGACAAGCAATTCATTTATAAGTCTAAGCATTTGATAATAACTTCTGATGCTAATAATAATATCTCTTAATTGTTTTTTGTTTTTTTAAATTGAGGAAAAAAAAAATTGTTTGTAAAGCATTTTCAATAAGGCATATAAATTTCACCCCCCTGCAAATGACCATAATAACAAAAGCATTTAAATAAACATATATAAAATCATCTGAAATCAATTTCTACCCTGAAAATAATCATAATAGCAATTATTACATGAATTAATTTTAAAATAGACTGGTATATGTGATACACTACAAAGATAAAAATTCGTTTTTTTTTTTAGATATATTAAATGTCCTACACACAAAGAGCGAATAACAATAATAATAAAAAAAAATATATTTATATAAGTCTTTTAGTAGGTGTTCTTCCAGGTTCCTGATTTCTCCTTTTTTTTTCTTGACCGGTTTACAAGTCCTTGTTGTAAAAAGTTCTTTTGACAGAGTTCAGTTCCTTTTCTCTCATATATACAGTTTTTATTTGGCTGAATGCGTTCCTCATTCCCAACTCTAGATAGATTACCTTTAAACTTTATAATTTTATGCAAGTTTCAGTTAAACAGCCTTCATTTAACTTTTTCACAATATCAGTCTGTTTTTGTTTGTCCTTTTCCAATTTTAATTTCATTTTGTAGATTTAAATTGACTTATATATGCATCAAACTTTTGAGTTTTAAATTTTACTATTTGCATATATCTAAACGATATTAAACTCAAATTTTAACTTCTGTGGTTTAAAGTTTTATTACCATCTGCTGAATATCTGACTTTTGGAGGTTCAAGTTGTGTGTGCCCACTTAAAATTTACTCACTATACATTGTTATATTTAGCCAAATTATTCTGAAGAGACAAAGTACAATAAAATGATTTTCAATTTTATAACACAGTTTTCTTTTTAGTCAATGAAGGAAAACTGCTACAGATAAGGTTTTCAAAATACAAGCAAGTCTTTTTTTTTCTTTTAAAACAGATTTTATAGATGTCCATCTATTTTTCTTTATCTTTATAATTAATTGACAGGTTACCCCTTCTCAATCAATTTTAACCTTTTGCCCCCTCAGAAAAATAAGGCACAAACTCCATTTCAAACAGACATGATTAATTTTAAAATCTAACAATTAATTGCCAATTAATTTTTGACACTCTGACACATCAGACTATCATTAATGGTCTATTAATGGTCCACTTAAATTCCTTAGTGAGATCTGTCTTTTAAGGAATGATAATTAACTGAGTAAGATAATACCAACACTAAAAATAATCTTACTTTTTCCCTTTAATAGTGAAACCAAATATCTATTGCAGCTGTTTCAAACTCAGACTTTATATTAAATTTGGCTGCTAATATTAAACTTATTTAAAAGATTTTAATTTCTTATTTAAAATTGCTTTACAACATGTAAGAAATGATTATTAATTGTAAATTGTACCATCCAGATTTACAATTAAATTATATACACACATACACATCGCAGGTATATACTTTTCTTTAAATTTAGATTTTTAATGCCTTAATCTTTATTTATTACAACTATTCTACCTATATTATTATTATTTTTTATTTACTTTCATGAATTATTTATTTCCAACCTAGCATATGATAATGACTATTCACACTCACTATCCTAATGTAGTTTTTAATAGTCACACACCTCCCTATCAACAAATGTGTAAATCTTGCTTTTTCTAATATTTTCTTAATATCAATTTAACCCATAACTTAAAATAAAATAATCCTTTGGTTATAAACACATTAACAATAAATTTTTAGATTGCTTACTAGTTGAACATATGCAATCCCTTATAAATATGGGTTCAAACTCGGTCTTGGCTAAAATTTTCTTATTACAGAGAAAAAAATGCATATATTATGAGGAAAATTTGGATGGAACCTTCTCTTTCATAGCTAACTTAAAAAACTGGAGCCTTGGACAAATCCAAGGGCTACAATATATATGTATATAGAAAAAGAGAGAAAAAAAGAATGTATGTGGGAGATAAAAAGAAAGATGTAAATAAATAGATAAAGATGTAAAGGTACATACATAAATATAAAATGCAAGTTTTTGTTAATTAAAACTAAATCCCATGTTGTAATATTTTATTGCATAAAATTTAGAAAAACATACTCTGAAATATGAATTTTTTTCTACAGTACAGGCTTTTTTCCAACTTGCATCTATATGTAATATATAGGGGATTTGAACTCAGACTTTCACATGACCCTCAACCATCCATGCTATCTCATACTGCAGATACACTTGATCACACACATGTCGAAAAGATAAACAATCACCAATATACGTGTTTCGTGCTAAACTAGCACTTGTCAGTGGTCCAGATTATCATCTCCACACATATATACAATCAAAGCTCAGCTTATATTAAAATAGCCAATCTTCATACTTTAATTGATAGGCTTCAAATCACTCCACTCTACAACCCTTCAGCTGTCCATTTCATTGAAAATCTGGTGATGGAATGCTCAAAGTCCACATTAGTGACAACCTTCTCATCCTATGGATGTTGACCACAATTGACTCTGACCCTTCATGTACAGGACATAATCCATTTACACAAGGAATGGGCGGATCTTAAAGCACTATAATTTGAAACATGAATTTTTCTACAGTATAGGATTTTTTCTACCTGCACTTCTATATGTAATATTCAGACTTTCACACAATCCTTAAGCATTCATATCTCATACTGCTGATACACTTGATCATACACATGTCGCAAAGATAAATAATCACCGTAAATAATCACCAATATAAGTATTTTGTGCTAAAACATATTCATAACTTTATGTAATAAAATAAATTCTATAAGAATATGCAGAAAATTATCAACTATTACAGTAATAAATTTTTGTATAAAACAATATTTATTACTTTGCTAAGCCAGGCCTTCGATACAGTGTATCTTTGTCAACGTACGATTAAATTGAATATTAGCAAATATTTTAGCATATCCGCATGCATATAAACATATATTAAACTAGTCACAGATTATTATAGTTTTGCATATTTGTATGTGTAAATTGACTTAGCCGTTGACTACCGTTAGATTAAATGATTAGTCCTTGCTAAGAGGAATCTATTAGCTTTTATATTTATGAAGTTTTTAGAATTAATTATATGCCATGCTTCTTTTATTTTTTATTATTATTTTCTAGCATCAGCAGGTTTAAAGGAATGACAATATTTTTTCTCATAGTCTACAAATACTAAGCTATAAGCGTTATAGTATTTAGCTCTTTTATATAAATGAGCATGCTGAGTGCTTTTTGATTTTAATTTTGCACGTGTCTCTCCGTACTTTCCGACACTGCAAAACTGACAATATACCATCATCATCTAAAAAGCTCATAAATATGGGCATATTCATCTTAGGAAACCTGATCGCTTAATCTAATGACGTAGGCAATTGCTAGATCAATTTACATATGTAAATATCCAAATTTATGATAACCAGCATTAGTTTAATGTATGTCTATATGCATGTGGACATGCTAATGTATTTGCTAATATTCACTTTAGTCGTGCTTTGTCAAAGATATCGAAGGTCTGGTTTAGCAAACAGTTGATAACTTATTTTATTACATATTATCTATTTATTATTTATTTATATTACATATTATCTACGTATATACATATATTATAATTTATTCTTACATAATTTTGTATATATAATAAGACAAAAAAACAAACAAATATTAAAGTGTTTTACCCTACGCCTATATCTATGCCTTCTTCTTTTCATCCGTTTTCGTAAACCTCGGAAAAGTAAAAAGAGTTTCGGTAAAAATGTCAAAAAGCCAAATACTTTTGCATTCTTTAATTTATTTAAATCATGTGTTTTGGATGCAATTTCATTAAATTTTTCATTTCTTTTGCTTGTTAAAATAGTATTTTCACACAGACTTACAACAAGAATATCCCAAATAAAAAAATACATAAAGAGATACTTTGAATTCATGCTAAAGTTTGTATCTAAAAAAAAAAATAAATAAAAAAATAAACAAACACATACATGCATATGTCCGAATATTTACTAAGGGAATTTACAAACAAAATTTCCAAAGAATTATTTACATAAACCTGTAAATGATTGATATTGATATAACGACAGTTGCAAGTACTATTTACAGATTTATTTAAATGATTATTTGCAAATCTTGCTTGTAAATTATCTTAGTAATATATTTGGATTTATTTATTGATGAAATAGTTTTATATTCTTAGCATATGATAAGTAAAATTATTTGCATAATCATGAATATAATTACTACATATATGATATAAAGAGCATTCCAATAGCTCTAAACAAGCTTATTTTTTTTATGATAAATGCTACAAGAGATAGGATTCAAATCATCTTTACCTAGGATTCTCCCCATACCTAGGTCGAACTATGACTCTCTTCACTGAGGAGATGGGACACCATATTTTAAAAGAACTAACTAAAGATAATCATTTATCTAAAAGTTAACTTTTAAGAAGATTTGAACTTTCTAGACATCTACAAGTCTTTAAATCCAGCTCTCCAACTGAAATAATCATATGGGTCTGAAATAAGTTCAGAAATCCCACATATTAATGTGCTTTGTAATTTAATTTAGTCAAAGCTCCAAACCATAAAATAGTAGTAAAATCATGTTATATGTCACATGACCTACATAGCTTGCATTTACCAATATGTAATACAAAGAGCATTCCAATAACTCTAAACGAGTTTATTTTTTATGATAAATGCTACAAGAGAAAGCAATCAAATCATCTTTATTTAAGATATATATATATCTATATACAAAATACAGGTATTGAGTAAGAATATCAGGTGCTATTTTAGTATGTGATCTCCAAAATTTTGAATTTTGAAAATGACCAAAAACATTGTCTGACACATCTAAGTGATAAAAAGTACATGAAAATGCAAAACATTTAGAACTCAGATCTTGTGACTAATTTGAAAAAAAAAAAGCCAAAGCTTAAAATATTTACAACTCGGGTCACATGACTATAATATCAATTAAATGCAATACACATAGAAATTATTAACATATAAAAAGCATAGATATTTAAAATATATAAAAAATAACATGCATTATTAAATCATGCAGGTTAGAATATTAATTCTTAAATTTATAACTTGTAAGCCTCATTTTTGTAAAAATATAAAAAGATTGATCAAAGATATATAAATAGATCTGAGATCGCATAATAAAAATAAAGCCAAAACATAAAATATTTAGAACTCAGGTCATGTGACTATAATATCAATTAAAACCAACACATATAGATCTGAGATTGCACACACAAAAAGGCCAAAACATAAATAATTTAGAAATCTGGTCAAGCAAAACATTACAAAATAGATCTGAGATCGCATGATAGAAAATAAATATTTTAAAAATATAAAAAGCTAACATGCATTAACACAGGTCACAAAAAAAGCCTGCATATTTTTAACATATAAAAAGCACCATGTATTTATTATTAACATATAAAAAACATAGAGATTTAAAATATATAAAAAGCTAACATGCATTATAAAATCATGCAGGTTATAAAATTAACACATAAGTTTATAAGTTGTAAGCCTCATTTTTGTAAAAATATAAAACTTGTCTGTAATGCTGTCCATTGTAGATGAAATACGTGTTCAAGGGACAATGTTTAATCAAAGCAATAATTTGTTCTGGTAAATTGCAGAATTGTGAAATTACATTTAAAGCTTCATCACTTGGAATGTTTATAAACAAAGCACAATAACAAAACGGACCAGAATGTCATTAGCATTAATTTTTAAATTTTTTAACACAAAAATAAAATGTATATATATATGATTTAATAGATGGGATTGTAGGTTTAATGAAATCCGATAAATATCTAGCTAAAATATGAGTTGGAGATAATTAAAAAAAACTAATTGTTCTCCTTATGTATTTCAGTTTACTTTTTATATATTTGATATTTCAGTATTTGACACAGCTTAACAATCATAATTTCTTTTTTATTATTACTTCAAATTTTTTAGCTTTTATTTTTTAAACTGAAACATATTTTTTAAAAAAATCTAAATGCAAACATTAGTATATTTCTTTTTTTTAATAATTATTATATAAATATTTTATAAAAATATTCATAAATATATAAATAAACTATAAGATAATACAATTTATTGTCTTATTAATATCAACATTGAAAGGGTCCCACAAATCAATTTTTGGTCAACTATAGGGGTTTCACCAAGATTTCTCTCATATACCAGCTCTGTAAAACTGACAGCGAGACCCTCCAGCACTTCCTATTTAAATGTCCCTTTCCGCTTGGAGTGAGACATGTCATTAACTTCTGTCTTTCCTTGCACAGGAATACCATCTTCACCCTCCAAGTATCCATAAAAACAAGGTCTTTGCAACTATTAGATTATCAGTTTTTCTCATCTATGCACTCTGGTTGCTCCGATGTGCCTTTATTTTTGATAGTGAATCAAAAGCTACAGGACTTAATTCACTCTCTCAAAAACAGAGATACCAAACTAGCCCCATACTCACTCTTCACAGACACTTGGGAAATCTTCCAACTCCCATCCTCTCAGCCTCTGTCATAGAACTCAGTCATTCAAATGTTTGTGACCCATGCAGTGCTTGCCCAATGAAAACATGCATCTCAGACTGGCCTGGACTATACACTCCCCTTTCCACTTCCCATTCCTTTTTCACATGTATCCTTCCCCTCTTACCATGTTGCTTCTGAAATTTCAATTTATCAAATAATCACTCCCTTGTAAACCATTTTCTAACTATATTTGTATCTGGTTTTTTTTATGAATAAACTTTCATCACTGAGAAAAAAAACATTGAAAGGGGAGTTGTTGTGTTGATCAATGCCCAATCTACTCTATTAGCTTTCCAATAAGATAACTTCAGGTGCTGTAGAGTATTGTGTGTACTTCTATTTATGGTTTTAATGATCCCTGCTGACCAACTCAAAATAGTTATTGCCTGCTATTTACAGTTTGTCAGTAAACTTACCTAATACTCACACTTCAGTGAAAATAAAACCTTGAAAAGATTACATATTTCAATAATTTATTCATGCCTTTCTTATCAGAACTGTATTTCACATAAACAAAACCACTTTTAATGAATATTCTTGTATAATTAGCCTTTAATCTTTTACATTTTTTATACTTTATATATGTAAAACATACCTTTACTATACAAACATAAAAGAAAATTAATAACCTCACTTATGTTTCTTAAAAATTATAGAATATCAATTAAAAATATGTATTCTACATATATAAAGAAAAACAATGTCCAAGATCGCAAAGTCTACTAATCAGAGACTTCCTAAAACTTCTGGCTCAGATGTAGTTTTAGTCTGTGGATTACTAAGAAACTACAGGCATTTTTGGATATTTTTAAAATTTTAAATCAATAACTCCTTCATTTTTAACTTTTATCATTAAATGAATGTAAAACCAACAAAATAACACTACAGATAGGCAGAAAAATTCTTAATGGTTGAATGACTGCAATACCATCACAGTATTCCATAAAGCATTGTTTATCCTTATTACAAAATTATAAATATAAGTTGAAAACATAAATGTTATCTGAAATGTTAATTTTTCAGTTAATAAAGTTTAATAAGTAAAGAATAATAAATAAAAGTGGGATTTAGAAGGAACAATCTTTTGGAATTTGGTTTAAGATTTCAATTGTTCATCTATTATCATCTCTTCTAGCAATATTGAAACAGTAAGATTCGTATTCGAATCTTAAGTTTCACCTTTTTCTGTGGTCTCTCACTGACCGGTCTATTCCACCCAAATTTAAACTTTTTGGTATCGAATTGTGTGTGTAGCAATATTAAAAATGTATAAATATATGTAGATTTCAGCATAAACACGCACACATTTCGATCTCAAATTAAAGGCAATAAATGGGGATAAAATAATATCATTTAGATTTCTTTTAGTTATATAATTTTGTATAATTTTAATCATTTATTTTGGATTATAAAGTTCGTATTTATTGCTTTGTTTAAATTTTGTTTAATAATAATTCTAAAAGAATCTGATGTAATATTTAATTAAAAGTTAAAATAATCTTATGTTCCCTTTTTGTTTTTGAAATTTAAAAGCATCAGTCAGTGATAGATAATAGATTAATTAAAGAAAAATTCCCCAAAATATAATTAGTAAATTGTAATTATAAATTTTATTAAACGCTCACTATTATTTCAGTAATAGTTTTAACAAGGCTATAAACCTTAGCAATGAGCGTCTGAAATGTAAAATGTAAACAATAGAATGGCAGCTTTCTTTAATTAAAAAAACCAACAGGATGCATTGATTATCCTCAGGGCGGATTAAGTAGAACCTAAAAATACCTTAACAAAAATGTGAAGGATCAAGATAAAAAAAAAGGCCATCTTAGACTTGCTGGAGACATTCACTTCAACTTTAGCTTTGCTCTCGATCATTGAGAGTCTCCAAAAATAATAAAAATAATTTGTTCCTGCCAAGGTATGACCGAGTAAAGCACCTAGATTATTCTCCATCGAAAGATGGCCTATCGGATGCCGAACTTTCCATTGCCCATCGTAAATTCGCCATGAAGATCTGCTGCCTGAACTGAATGAGAAAGCTGCTGCTGCCATGAATTTAAATGAAATATCTAAATACAAGAAAGAATTGCCACTCATGAACTATTTGCTGCTAAACAATGGACTTGGAAAACTTCCCATAAAACAGGTACCTGTCTGTGTTCAAACTCTAGACTACTCTAATAATATGCTATAGCTTTTCTTCATACCACTTATCTAAATTGTAAAATGTAAAAACTATCATTTGTATAACTAAAATTGAATAATTAATTTAATGTGTAAATTTCTCTACTAATCTAGCTTACCTCATTCTATCTTGGGTGCATATTTTTAAAATCTACATTTTATCTATATTTATTATCTAATTATTGCATGCTCATAATTGTCTCTATTTTCAAAGTTTAAATCTATGATCGTTTGAAACAGTGAATGCGTGTCACATTTTCATTAATATGTACTTCGTCGGGCCGAGGCAGAGACCAGCCCGCCATTCTTATAAACCATAACTAACTTAACTTTCATATAAATCGACACACATTCAGTACACCACTTATTGTAATGCAGGATCTACTACTTCACAAATGGCTGACGTATTAGTTATAATAATTCCCAATTTATATAGGTTTTGTATTTATTAAATCATCATGAATAATTCTAGAAAATTACATTTCTTTGAGAGTCACCAACATTTTTTAGTAAGTGTTGATAATGTAGGGCCGAGTCAGAAATCTATTTAAATCTCATTATAATCGTTTATACAGTATACATGTGTTATGTTTTAGAGACGCGATGACCCATTCTGCCGTACTCTTCAGGGTTGAAATTAACCCCAGTCATCCTACATAAGCGGGCATAATGGGTGCTCCTGTAGGAATTGACAATGTAATGCAGCCAGCTGGCAAACTGTGACATGGACCACTTGTCCCTGGTTACGCTTATGTGACACCTTACTTCGTCGGGCCGATGGCAGAAACCAGCCCGACATTCTTATAAACTCATTCACGGCATTGCACTTTCGATATACTGCCATTCCATATCGCCTTTCTAAAGCGTACCATGTGTTCCTTTACTTAGTTTTATTATTCTAAACATATCACTCCACCTCTGCATTATCTGCATAATTCACTCTCAAATAAATGTTTGCCCTTAGTTATAAATAAATATTTTAATTAAATAAATATATGTCTGCCATTACTCTTATAACCCATACTTTAGACTCTTGCATTGCAAAGGTATAAATCCCTCCAGGCATGCATTAGAAATACTCACTCGAGAATTTTAGGTAGCTAGATTACGCCTTCAAATAAATGTATTCCTTTTGTAAACATTATAGTATCAGAAATACCGCTACTGAAATCCTCAATATAAAATAATGTCTAAATAAATAAATGTATTCTTTAAAATATAATCATGTCGCAAATCCCACTACTGAAGCTGTTAGTCCATAAAATATTATTAGATTGTTTTATTAAAATGTATTAATAAATAATTTTAAACTATACGTCTGCAGTTACGTTTCATTTATTCGATACCCATTCTATATAATATTTTCTCGATTATGTAAATATGAATGTTTAATTAATATTAGTTTGGTTATTGGCTAACTCGAGAATAAAATCATGAGTCTCTTGCATATCCCTGACCACCGTGCCTAAGGAAATATTTACTAATGTCGCATCAGATGCGTTGTTTCGTGGATTGTATTGTGGAACCGATAAACTATGTTCAAACTCAGTACCATGGGTGGCTTCGCTACTCGATGGTGCTGCTGTTCTGTATGGTGGTCGAATTCTGCACTATGATTATGAGTCACGTTTTCTGACCGTTACATAGTTAAATTTTTTTTTAGCGTTTGGCGCTTTCCAACGTGGAGCTTTCGATACAAAAAACCCATATATACCCTGAGCAAAATATAACGCATATAAATTTATTTTAGCGTTCGTTACTCGAGTTAGCTAATTAATCTATATATATATATGATTTTGTTTTGATAAAAATAATGAAAAAAAAAGTAAATCGAGTGAAATAATGTGGGTCGAGTAAATGAAAGGACAGCAGGCGTAATAACAAATTTAAGGAAAGCAGGGATGTGTGTGTAAGTTAAGAAGGAACAAAAATACTTGGATCTAATGAAATATTTTTTATATATATATATGTAAAAAAAAAAAAAAGTAATCAGTCGTTAAATGAGAAAGCAAGTAGCATTGAATTTTTTTTATTAAAACAACGTTATATATGTATAGCATAACAGCAGAAGCTTGTTATATATGTTAACAGTAAATATTTTGTTAAAGTACAAATCTATATATCATAGACATCAGTGGCTTATTATACGCGTAACCAGTAGTTCGCTATAATATATATGTTAAATATGTTAAACGCAGCAATATAGAGATAGGGCAATGTAGAGTAGGTGAGGGCAGCGAAAGAGTGTTATAGGGCCAATATACCTGTGGGGAGTAGTCAAATGCTAGTAGTATGAAATAAATAAGTCACATTAAGAAAATGGAATCAGAAAATATTGATATACAGCAAGTAGATTTATCTGAAGCTTTGGAGTCGACACCCGAGCGAAGGGAAGCTCCGCGACAATACAGAGGATCAATGGACTTAAATTTCAAGTTCATGGAGGAAATACTCAGACAGAGTATGCAAGAAATGAAGGAAATGTATGAGGAGGAGATGAGAAAAAGAAGAGATGAAGAATCAAGACAGAGTCAAGAAGAAAAGATAAGAGTGAGAGAATATCAGGAATTTAAAGACCTTATGTGGAGAGAGTTAGAAGCCATACAGGAACATTTTGGAATATCCCCAGCTAGTAAAAAGGAAGAAGAAATTAAAGAAATGGAAAAGGAAAGGGAATTAGAAATACTTGACAAACCTATGATAGTAAATGAGCAAATAGACCTTATTCCAATAGATGAAGGCCCACAAGAACCGTTGAGTGAAAGCAGTAAAAAAGAGACAAAGATGGACACTGGCATAACACCAACATGTTTGCATTTTGGTAAAGCGGACTCATTACTGATCAAGACGCCATTACCCATGGATGAACGTGAAATCAATATTGAAACTGACAGATGCAAGGCACACCGCCGCCTTACAGAAAGGGCAGAACAGAAATTATGAGCAGATCGGAGAAGCCAACATTTCCAGGTCAGGAACTATGTTTGGATACGGAACTCTCAACAATGTAACCAAGATAAAAGAATATATAAAAAGTTCTTTCCTTTGTACTGGGGACCCTTTATAATTGATCGCACACATGGCCCAAATGCATATTTATTAAAAGATGGAGATACCATAAAAGGGACATACAATGCCCATAATCTCAAACCATGTAGGTATTATCCACCTGACCCGGGGTTGTAAAAATATTAGACTATTAGGACAGATTAAACATATATGAGAATATTAAAATGAACTTGATATAATGAACTTGGTTGAATGGATTGTACTTTAGTCAAATAGGGTTTTAGATAGAAATTTTATTATATATATTATTGTTTTAATTACTATTACTCTTAAATTTTTTTTATTATACTAACTAATCTTACTCTAAGAATTTTTTTTTTATATATATATTCAGTTTAACTAATTATTTCTACAATTTTAACCAGACTCGGCCAAATTAGGCCATTTTAATTAAACTAAATTCTAGATCCAGGTATATAAATTGTTCGTTGCTTCTTGTAATCTCTGCTTTCTATATTTCAATATATCTGTAAAAACAATAATAATGTTTTTGTCTTTAAATTATGTAATGTAAAAATTTTTTTCTTTTTCTTGCCTCCTTTGTTTTCCCTTAACTGTTCATGGGAAGTACGGGGAAATGAAACAGTAAGATTCGTATTCGAATCTTAAGTTTCACCTTTTTCTGTCGTCTCTCACTGACCGGTCTATCCTGCCCAAAATTAAACTTTTTGGTATCGAATTGTGTGTGTAGCAATATTAAAAATGTATAAATATATGTAGAATTCAGCATAAACACGCACACATTTCGATCTCAAATTAAAGGCAATAAATGGGGATAAAATAATATCATTTAGATTTCTTTGAGTTATATAATTTTGTATAATTTTAATCATTTATTTTGGATTATAAAGTTCGTATTTATTGCTTTGTTTAAATTTTGTTTAATAATAATTCTAAAAAAATCTGATGTAATATTTAATTAAAAGTTAAAATAATCTTATGTTCTCTTTTTGTTTTTGAAATTTAAAAGCATCAGTCAGTGATAGATAATAGATTAATTAAAGAAAAATTCCCCAAAATATAATTAGTAAATGTAAAATGTAAACAATAGAATGGCAGCTTTTTTTAATTAAAAAAAACCAACAGGATGCATTGATTATCCTCAGAGCGGATTAAGTAGAACCTAAAAATACCTTAACAAAAATATGAAGGATCAAGATAAAAAAAGAGGCCATCTTAGACTTGCTGGAGACATTCACTTCAACTTTAGCTTTGCTCTCGATCATTGAGAGTCTCCAAAAATAATAAAAATAATTTGTTTCTGCCAAGGTATGACCGAGTAAAGCACCTAGATTATTCTCCATCGGGAGATGGCCTATCGGATGCCAAACTTTCCATTGCCCATCGTAAATTCACCATGAAGATCTGCTGCCTGAACTGAATGAGAAAGCTGCTGCTGCCGTGAAATTAAATGAAATATCTAAATACAAGAAAGAATTGCCACTCATGAACTATTTGCTACTAAACAATGGACTCGGAAAACTTCCTATAAAACAGGTACCTGTCTGTGTTCAAACTCTAGAGTACTCTAATAATATGCTATAGCTTTTCTTCATACTTATCTAAATTGTAAAATGTAAAAACTATCATTTGTATAACTAAAATTGAATAATTAATTTAATGTGTAAATTTCTCTACTAATCTAGCTTACCTCATTCTATCTTGGGTGCGTATTTTTAAAATCTACATTTTATCTATATTTATTATCTAATTATTGCATGCTCATAATTGTCTCTATTTTCAAAGTTTAAATCTATGATCGTTTGAAACAGTGAATGCATGTCACATTTTCATTAATATGTACTTCGTCGGGCCGAGGCAGAGACCAGCCCGCCATTCTTATAAACCATAACTAACTTAACTTTCATATAAATCGACACACATTCAGTACACCACTTATTGTAATGCAGGGTCTACTACTTCACAAATGGCTGACGTATTAGTTATAATAATTCTCAATTTATATAGGTTTTGTATTTATTAAATCATCATGAATAATTCCAGAAAATTACATTTCTTTGAGAGTCACCAACGTTCTTTAGTAAGTGTTGATAATGTAGGGCCGAGTCAGAAATCTATTTAAATCTCATCATAATCGTTTATACACTATACATGTGTTACGTTTTAGAGACGCAATGACCCATTCTGCCGTGAAATTTCCAGATTCTTCAGGGTTGAAATTAACCCCAGTTGTCCTACACAAGCGGGCATAATGGGTGCTCCCGTAGGATTTGACAATGTCATGCAGCCAGCCGGCAAACTGCGACATGGACCGCTTGTCCCTGGTTACGCTTATGTGACACCTTACTTCGTCGGGATGATGGCAGAGACCAGCCCGACATTCTTATAAACTCATTCACGGCATTGCAGTTTCGATATACTGCCATTCCATATCGTCTTTCTAAAGTGTACCACGTGTTCCTTTACTAAGTTTTATTATTCTAAACATATCACTCCACCTCTGCATTATCTGCATAATTCATTCTCAAATAAATGTTTGCCCTTAGTTATAAATAAATATTTTAATTAAATAAATATATGTCTGCCATTACTCTTATAACCCATACTTTAGACTCTTGCATTGCAAAGGTATAAATCCCTCCAGGCATGCATTAGAAATACTCACTCGAGAATTTTAGGTAGCTAGATTACGCCTTCAAATAAATGTATTCCTTTTGTAAACATTACAGTATCGGAAATACCGCTACTGAAATCCTCAATATAAAATAATGTCTAAATAAATAAATGTATTCTTTAAAATATAATCATGTCGCAAATCCCGCTACTGAAGCTGTTAGTCCCTAAAATATTATTAGATTGTTTTATTAAAATGTATTAATAAATAATTTTAAACTATACGTCTGCAGTTACGTTTCATTTATTCGATACCCATTCTATATAATATTTCCTCGATTATGTAAATATGAATGTTTAATTAATATTAGTTTGGTTATTGGCTAACTCGAGAATAAAATCATGAGTCTCTTGCATATCCCTGACCACCGTGCCTAAAGAAATATTTACTAATGTCGCATCAGATGTGTTGTTTCATGGATTGTATTGTGAAACCGATAAACTATGTTCGAACTCAGTACCACAGGTGGCTTCGCTACTCGATGGTGCTGCTGTTATGTATGGTGGTCGAATTCTGCACTATTTTTACGAGTCACGTTTTCTGACCGTTACAATATGTCCAGTCTAACTCCACTTCAGTCTTTTAATTTTTTCAATGAGGTCAGTAACATTTGTTTGTTCTCTTACCCATATATTGTGTTTTCAATCTCTTCTTGTTACTCCTAACATGCATCCCTCCATAGTTCCTTGAGTGGTTTGAAGTCTCTGTATTGCTCTTCTATTAAGTGACCAAGTCACAGATCCATAAGTAAGAACTGATAAAACACATTTATTAAAAACATTCCTATTCAAACACATAGGCATATTTCCTTTTAGTATCAAATTATTTCTACCAAAAGCATTCCAACCAAGTTTAATTCTATGATTAATTTTATCCATTAAGTTTCCATCTGCATTAATAATGACTAAGGTATTTGTAGCTGTTAACTTCTTCTAACCCATCATAATCAATATTTATTTTCATATTTTGAGAAAATCCATTGAACATTTTTTTAGTCTTTTTAACATTTATCTTTAGTCCTACTTTCCCACTTTCATCTGATAACTCATGCAACATTTCCTGCAGCTCTAAAGCATTATTTGCAAAAACAACTACATCATCTGCAAAATCTAAATGACTTAAACAATTTTCATTTACTTTCACTCCTTTAGCTTCCCATTGTAATCCACAAAATATTTCTTGCAGCATGGCTGTAAAATGTTGTGGAGGTATGGAGTCACCCTGTCTTATACCCCTCTGAATGTGACTTTCCAAGTATCATTATGTAATCTAATTGTTGCTGTTGCATTTTTATAAATATTCTTTAAAATCTGACAATATCCTGGATGTATACCTTGATGATCCTATGCTTTAATGACTAAAAAGTTTTTTATAGAATCAAATGTCCCTTTTCATAATCTACAAATCTAAGGCATAATGGCAACTCATGTTCATTTGTCCTTTCTATAACTTCTCTCAATACCTGGATATGATATACTGTACTAAATCACTTTTAAAAATCCAGCTTGTTTTCTTGTTTGGTGGAAATCCAATGTTCTCTGCCATGAGTTGTATATCTCTTTTATCACCTTTTTAAAATATTAATATGAATACTACATTCTTCCAGTCATCTTGTACATCTTTATCATATATAACTTTGCTAAAAAAAATTCTATTTCTTCACCTGCTTCTTTTAATATATCAACTATAATTCCATTATTACTGGGAGCCCTTCCTTTCTTCATAAATTTAATTGCATGTCTCACTTCTTCATTTAAAATTCTGGGCAATTTGGAAGATGTAATAGATATAGGAAGTACTTGTTCTTTATTACTATATAATTATTGATAAAAGTCTTCAACCCATTTCATGATGTCATCTCTTTTTTTTAGTAATAATCTTATTGCAGATATAAATTTTCTACTAATACCAAAATGTTGTTTTACACTCTTGAGATTTTTATTCTCTTCTACAGCTTTCCTTGCTAGTTCACAGTTATACTTTCTTATATCATTTTCAACTCTTTTCTGCACCATTTTACAAAATTCAAGATATTCAATCCTTTTTAATGCATCATTTTTGTATATCTTCATATTTCTTCTTTTTTTCATAAAGTCTCTAGTCTCAGTAAAAATTTTATTGGTCAATTGCTGCTTTTTTCTATCAACCATCTTTGTTGCAGTTTTTAAGGGTGTATCAGTAATTTTCATATTAATTTTATTCAAATCTGAATCATGTTCAAAATCTACTAATACTTGAAACCAATTTGTAAGTTCTAATTTAAATTCATTTGAATGTTTCTGAAAATTAGGAATATCAACTCTAAATATTGTTTTTCTTAATGATTTTTGTCTCTCTAATTTTGTATTAAAATGTATCCTACATCTTATTAATTGGTGATCACTTCCTATGTTAAATTTATTAAGAACATTACAATCTTGAAATATGTATTTTCTGCTAGTCAAAATATAATCCAATTTAGCTGTAACTTTATTTAGATGTTTTTATGTTCATTTGCTTTTAATATGTTTTTCAAAAAAAGAATTCATAATAATAAAGTTTTTCTTTTTTTGCAAACTCCACAAATCTATGTCCTCTCTCGTTTCTATTACCATAACCAAAATTACTTATAGAACTTTTATTTTTTCTTTATTTACCATGCATTAAAATCTCCCATAACAATTTTAAAATGTGGTTTACTCTGATCAAAAGCCTTCTGTACATCCATATAAAAATCTTTTACTACTTCATCACTATGAAAACTTGTTGTGGCATAAACCTGAATTATCTGCATTTGGTATCTGATATTAAGTTGTATTAACTAATCTTGCCACTTTTCCCAATACACCATCAATCTCCACAATATTGTTCTTCCACTTTTTATTTATAATGAATCCAAATCCACTTGTATTTCTAATATTTGTGCCTTTATAGTAAAGTACATGTCCACTTTTTAAATCCATTGTCTCTTCACCTTTTCTTCTAACTTTACAAAATCCAATAATTCCCAATTTAATATAAGATAGTTCTTCTTCTAATTCTTGCATTCTTTCTTCACTTGAAAATGATCTGCAGTTGTAAGTACCTAAATAGAAAGTCGTCATCAAATGCCAGCCTGGGTTCACAACCAGGGTATTCTTAGCACTCTCTGAACTTTGGCCACCAACTGCTCACTGCCTTGGTTGGTGACTTTACAACCTTCTGGCAATAAAGGCCATGATTTATTTTTGTTGTCATGATTGTATTATATGTATACATATATATAATTGGAAAAATTATGAAGCAGGAAGGGCAGATTCAAATTTGCCTATAATATGGTTTTTAATTTGAGTTGAGTAATCTTGAAATTTTTTTTACGAACTTGAAATTCATTTTCAGAGACCCAACGCATAGTCAATTTAGTAAATCATTCAATGTTGGACAATAAATACATATATTTAGATATAATTGGCAGGTATTGAGAATTTATATATATATATATATAGGCTGAGTTATAACTCAAGCATGAATATTATAGATCAAATACTTTTATTGTACGTTTAAATTTGGGCTAAATGGGTTAAAATTCAACCATGATTTATTATATATATTTATGTAAAAATAGAAAAAACACACAACAAACTCATGGCAAACACTCATGTATATGTCTAAACATTAATGTACTCACCAAGACCATTTGCTGATCAACGATTACATGTTAGTAAAAGTAGAAATTTAAGCATCTGTAATATTATTATATAAATATATATCCTGTTCGTACTTTTACAAAATTGAACAAATGTTGCCTAACTCAAAGGAAAGTGAAACCCCGTTGGTTTTTAATTGATAAAAAAAAAAAATCCGTAATTAACATAAAGGGAAAGTACTTTTTTTTCCTGCTGTTTAAAATATTTAAAATTATCGTTAAAATCATTGAGATTTTCGTCCTCCTAAAGTATATTTATATATAATGCTTTAGAACTTCAGGAAATATTGCAAGAGTTATCATATAAAAATAAGAAAGTAGGACGAAAGGTAAATGTTTAAAAAGACTAAAGTAATGTTTAATGGATTTTCTCAAGATGAAAATAAAGATTGATAATGATGAGTTAGAAGTTAATAACAACTACAAATACCATGGCCATATTATTACTACAGATGGAAACAATTGATGAAATTAATCATAGAATTAAAATTGGTTGGAGTGCTTTTGGTAAAAATAACTTAATATTAAAAGAAAATATGCCTATGTGTTTGAAAAGAAAGGTTTTTAATAAATGTATTTTACCAGTTTTTACTTATGATTTGAGACTTGGACACTTAGCAAAAGAGCAATTGAAAGATGTCACACCACTCAATGAAGTATGGAGAGATATATGTTAGGAATAAAAAGAAGAGATGGAAAACTAAATACATGGATGAGATGACCAAAATATGAGCCAGAAGTAGAGTTGAGCTGAACATATTGCTAGAAGAGATGATAATAGACGGACAGTTGAAATATTAAACTGAATTCCAAAAAATTATAAAAGATCTTGAAAAAGGCAACATGTGAGGTGGATCGATGAAATAAAGATGTGTACTGAGGTGGTGTGGACAGGAGTGGCTAAATATCAGAGAAGATGAATTGAACTTGGAGAGCTCTTTATGCTGCAGTGGATTGATAATGATTGAAAATGGTGATAGAAAAGTATATTTACAACACTAAAGATTCTTCTGAAATAGTGATGAAATAAAAGATAAATGTTGTTGCTAATATCTTACACTTATAATTTATTATTTTGATTATAATTTAAAAGAAAAAAAACACAATAACAATAATTTTGGAATACTAACATAGAAATATTACTGAATTCTTTAGTTTAGACAATAAGTTATAAATAAGAGCACATTTGCTTTAGCACCCTCTTTAGTAACTTGGGAACTAACATATTATGGAGATTTGGTAATGTAATTTTCACAATACCACTTTCATGCAAGGTAGGGACTTATTTTTATCTGCATTTAACACTGTTTGGAGGAGTATAATCATAAACTAATGACCAAAAACATGTGAAAAAATATATGATCCCCAAGAAGCACATATCACACTGAACAAGCACTCATCAGTTGTGTCATGACACAATATCTTATACATATCTTTATCATTGTTCAGTGTGTATAGACAGCCAATCACTACAATTTAATTGATAAATGTTAGACTTACTTTCCTCATAACTTTAACACAAACCACTTGATGGAAGTATATTAATAATTGTCATTAGTCACATATTAGACTAGAGATTATTCATTTATGAATAATATTTTTGTAGTGTAATTTTCACTATGCCATTGTCATGCAAAGTAGGGAATGGTTTTTATTCACTTTTAATATCTTGTAGAGAGATGCATTCATAAACATATGATGAAAGAAAAACACGTGAAAAAGATTATGATCTCCTAATTTTATACTGAACTAGCCCTAATCAGTTGGCTCATACAGGACTACAGATATCTTATTCATTAAGTAAATAATCTCTAGTTCTAATGGCTGAGTAATAAAAATTCTTAATATTATAAAGTTTATCTGAGTTTAATAATTTAAATCAATTATTTAGTTAATCCTCTGGATTTACATTTTCTTTTAAATCAAATACTTTTAGAATTTTATTAAATAGTTTTGGGAGGATGGATGATAGTTGCAACCAGACTACATCTTAATGAACTCCCTGGTTATAACTGTATATTATAAATGTAGGCAATAAAATTATTACTGTGAAATCCTGAAGTATTATGGTGGATATCCTTGGAAGACTACAGGAATGAGAATTCTTGGCTCTTAAACAAGAAATAATTGCACAATGTTGTCAACTATGAAGCATCATAACAAAGCAAAACTCTCCATATAGTAGTGCCATCTTGTGCTAACAAGAGCAATCAAAATCCCTATCTAGTGCCTACTCATCCAATATCCCAGACTAGTTTCTGGCTTGTGGCCTTCATCAGTGAGGAGCCTTGGATCTGAGAGCACTGCACCTAGATCTAGGTGCAGTACTCTCAGATCCAAGGCTCCTCACTGATGAAGGCCACAAGCCAGAAACTAATCTGGAGATATTGGATGAGTAGGCACTAGATAGGGATTTTATGCACAAGCCTTCTGGCATCCATTGATTGCTTTTGTTAGCACAAGATGGCACTACTATATGGAGAGTTTTGCTTTGTTTTGAAATTGTTTAATAACAATTATGTGCTAGTATGAGATAGTGATCATGTGATGTTTAGTGGATGAAGCATCATAAATGCTAAATATACTCTCTACAGAATGAGCTTTTTTCACCTAAGAAACATAATAAAATTATTTTAATTTACCATTGAGGATATATCAAAATGAAATATGGTGATTCTCTATAAAATAATTGTTCAGCATAAAATTAATATAATTGTATTTCCAGTGTCTTACTATTCTTTAATGATGCATATCTTCTTAAAATTCCTTCATTTATATTAATTAATAATAGAATGTATTCCAAATGTGGGTATGACTACCCTTGTTTCGATTTGTCTTGTAACACAAATAACTTCTATTGAAGATAATTCAAATGATATTGCAATAACTTCTGGATAGATGTTTTTATGCATGAAAGGTGTATAAACCAACCAATATGAATTGACCATATTCTTTGCTTCCAGATTTTTATACATCTTTTATATTTTTAGAATATTTCAATTATCGCAACAGTCTTTGGGGTAGTGACATGAGGATCAAGCAGGTTGCCAATTTGTAGAATGACTGAAATTAAACAATATGCACTTACTTTATGATGTTAAGGAAGGAGAAATGTTTCATTCAAGCAGATGGCTGATTTCAAAAAATAGTTCACCAAAACTTCTGATGTTAGATCATTTTTCTAATAGTCAACATAATATCAATTTTTGATTCTGCATTCTTATAGTTAAGAGCTATCTTATTCTAAAATGAAATTTAAATAAAGCTAACTCAAATTAATATACTTGATGTCTTAAACAAAATGTTAGAATTTCTTCAATATCCTTTTGCTATAATAGATTTAACAATATCTTATTAGCTTCCAAAAAATTCATCCCTTGAGGATAAAATAAGCAATTCACTCAAGGTTAAATAAAATTAGCAGTGCTCTTTATAGCCAATGTTTTTCCATTAAAGATCTGCTAATTATGGACAATGTTATAAAATTTTGGATAATTCCATATGGGCCCAAACTTGATGAATTTAAAGGTATTTCTAAATGAATCACTATTATCATTGCTAATCAGAGTGACAATCTTACAAAACAGACTCCTAAGCCCAAAATTGATGGAATGGGGACAGTCATCACTAGAAAAGAACTGCAAATTTCTCTTTCACAATGTTCCTATAATAGTAATTTTTTAAAATCTGTAAATGTTGTTGAACTTGAACTTTGAAGCCCTTAAAGGAGATAAAATACTTCCAGAATATTTAGAAAAAATGAGGACCTTAAGTTAATGCATGGTTGTATAAATATTCAGTTAGATTTATACAAAAAGTATTTCTAAAATTTGATTTACTAATAAAACTATATCACTCTTAAAAATCCAAACCAGCAATGATTCAAAAATTGCCAACCAATAACATTATACTGTATTTCTTACAAGCTCTTTGAAAGGAGCATATTAACAAGAATATTGTAATATGTAAAAGCTTTCTACACAATAGGCTGGTTTGTTTTTAACAACTCACAATGAAAATAGCTTACAAACTAAATTTTAAAAAGACACTTTATTGATCTAATTTCAGTTTATGGCCTTATTTCAAAAGATGATTTTCTTCTAGAAGTTTTTAAAAATTAAAAAAAAACAACTATTAATTTCATAGAGGAAATGGTTTCCAATAAAAAAAAATCACGTGACCCTAAATGATTATTATAGTAGATACACAATTTTACAGAATGAACTGCACTGTATTCAGTTTTTTTGCTTACTTTACTGATTTAGGAAAGGATCACTTTTAGGCAAAGAAATATCAGCTCAGAGGAATTTTCTGTTTTTTTCTATCTGGAAGATCACTCATTTATATATATATAAAATAAAGACTTCCAATAAGGATTTGAAAAAATTAAATGTCATTCAAAAACAGTGGTTTTATTTTTATTTCAATACATCTTTAAATAGGAAATCATATTCTAACTGGAATACAATCTTCTTCAATAAATATTATGCCATATTATTTAAAGGTACATTGGTCTGTAACCTAACATACAGGTTAAGACTAAATTAATTTCTAGGAATGATCTCCTTTGTAATATGGTTGAAACTATTTGGAATTGTAAAGCAAATTATTTACAGATAATGTTCTTAGTATTAGCATATTGTGCTAAAGAATATTGGGTCAATGTTATCATAACAAAATTCTAAGTATTCAATTAAGGATTACCGATGAGAAATATTACTGATCCATTAAATCTACATCTTTATAATAACATTCTATTATCTCACATATTTCTCCACAAGATACAGAATAGAGATGATCTCACAGTACATGTATAAATAACTTTTAATCCAAATGGACTTTCCAATAACTCAAGATATACTTTTGCTACTTAAAACTTGACTAAAATCAAGATCCTCATTTTGGATGTTCAACTATAAATCCACAATCAAAGAATTGTGATATAAATAAATGAAAGTCTTATAAAATTCCAAACAATTTCTATTTCATAATCCAAAAGCAGAGCAATATAGATTTGATCTTCCTAGATGCAAATGAAATCTCATCAACAGAATCAGGATGAACTATAATTATTATGGTCATCTGATTCATAAATGAAATTTAATGTTCACTGATGAACCACATGTTTAATGACTATTAGATTCATGGAAATGGTGGTACAATTAATAACCTCACTAATGATACTATTTTCTATGTAGATCTCTATTGATATTTAACTGTTTTTAAATCATTGATAATATGCAATATAAGAAATGCATTTGAATTTGTAATGATTTAATAAAAATTCCAAAAGATGACAGAACTTGATTAATGTTGTGGCCTGGAAATATTTGGTTTATAGAAAATAAACTGAATGAGGCAGGGAAGAAATTGACAAATGGAAGGCAAAGGTTTAGATGAATGTGCAGCAGAGATGGTAATGAGTTTAAAACAGAGAGCAAAATTAAACCTATTATCATGTTTTAATAAGATGACACAGAAGAGAGATTTTCCAAATAGTTGGAGTAATACAAGAGTAAGGCTACTGTTTAAAGGAAAATTTAAGTAATTATAGACCGATAACAATAACATCAGGGTATATAAAGTTTTTGCATATACGGTGGCTGGAAAGGTCACAAAATGGGTGGGAAAAATGCAAGGAGGTTTTCAATCAGATAGGCATATAGGAGATAGTTTATTTGTAGTTGCACAACTTATAGATATGAGTACAAATACAAGTCAAATATTATATATGGTTTTTATAGACATAGAAAAGGCATACGATAGAGTAAATAAAAATAGATTATGTGTAAGGTAAGTAAATTTTGGAATGGATGGAGCTTTAGTGGATCTTATTGTATGAAAATAATGACTATATATATATATCAATTAGAGAGTCAGAATCAGTTAAAGTTAAAAATGGGTGGGACTAAGGCAAGAATGTCCTAGGTCACCTATTTTGTTTTTGCTGTATTTGAGAGAAATGGAGAGAGCAATAGAAAGACTAGGAAAAAAGGTAGAAATACCATTAATAGTTGGTAAAGGGGTATAAACATTATCAGGTCTTTTATTTTGGATGATGTATTCTTGTATACAGAAAGAAGAAAAAATATATAAGTTATGCTGAGGACATGTGCAAGGGTGTGTAAAGAGATGGAGATTAAATTTAGTGAAGAAAAAAATTTAAGTAATGATAATAATACTTGAGAAAGAGAAGGCAACAAATTTTTTATTGAGGGATATAAAGTTAAGTGTGGTGAATTGGTATAACTATTTGGGAATCATGTTAAGTAATCAGAAAAATTGCTTGGATGAATGGGAGAAAAAAATTGACAAATGAAGCAAAGAAAAAAAGGGACTGGTAAAGAAATTAGCAATTTTTTCTTTCATATAATAAATATGATGTAGATAGAATTGTATGAAAAGGAGCAGGGTTAACATATGGTAATGATGTGTTATGTGTAAGTAAAAGGGTGTTTGATTACTTAGACAAGTATAAAAAAGTAAGAAGGCAAGCATTAGATGTGTGGATGGCAAAGGAGGCAATTCAAGGGAAAATGGGGTAGTTAAGTTTTTATATGAGAGATTCAAAAAGCAATACAGAAAATGTTCAGTAGATTACAGTTTATGGATAATAAGAAAATAGCCAAAATAGTATTTAATTGGGCTATGAGTAAAGGGCATGCAACAAGATGGGTGAGAAAAGTGGTATGGTATGCAGAAGACTTGGGTAATTTATGTCAGTATACTTATACATAAGGTGGAATGATTGTGTTAGGAGAATTGTTGAGTGTAAAGTTGCAAGGAATGGTATAAAAGAATAGATGCATTAATATAGAATAGGGAGTTGAAGAGATGGAGAACTAATATAGAGAGTAAACAGAGTTTAAATATATATATAGAAGTAAACAGAATTTTGGCTGCAAGTTAATTTATGATAATAGTAATGAAAGTAGTTTACTACTTAAGGCTTGAACAGGATCTTTAGCAACAAAGGAATATAGACAAATGAAAAAATGTGGGTGGTTTAGTCTGCAAGTTGTGTAAGGAAGGCATAGAAAATATTAGGCATCTGTTAATTGAATACAAATACTTGCAAGTAGAAAGGGCACAAATAATGTTGTGAGAAAATAAATATACAAACAAAGGGATTATATAGAAGATGGGTTCTTGTTTTTATGTTGGGTTTGGAAAAATATAATACCGATTTATATATAAAGGCCATGGAGTTGACAAAGATTATGTTGTGGAAATGGGATGGAGTAGGATAGAGAAGAATATACTTAGGGTGGGGACTAAAAAGAAAAGGTAAAGTGGATAACAGGTTTCTCTCCGCCTGATAGCTAAGAGATTCCTGACTCTAGTAAATGAGAAATCACATTGCATCTCATCTCATTGTCATAATCTTATTTGTAAAAATATTCAGAAGAATAAAAGTAGTGAGAATATAAAGGGGAGGAAAAAACATGCAGAGAATATAAATGTACTATTAAAAACAAAGAAAGTGAAAAAGATGTTAATATTAAATGGGAAATGTTGGTCTACTGCAATAGTGAGAGGGTAGTGAGAGTTAAAATTGAGATCTAAGCAGAAAGTGATCAGAGTGATTTTCTCTGACCCAGTTGAATATATATATATATATATATGTGTGTGTGTGTGTGTGTGAATAAATTTGAAAGTTTGTTAGTTACTTAAGATATTGCACCAATCTTGATTAACCAGTCACAATTTTGTTTTCTTTTTTTTTTGGGGGGGGGGGGGATTTTTGCTTTATAGTATTTATTTTAAAAAATTTTGCTAACTTTTTTATTAATGTAAGGAGAGCTAATATATAAATAAATTAGAAAATGAAAATAAAACTTATATTTATTGTATAAACTGTCAAAAAAGTAACTTGAAACTAGATAGGTTAACACATTTATGGAAACACTCATATATATTTACTGGAGTGGTGATTGTTCTGAGTGATGTTTATGTCAGTATATTGACCTCTATGATCAAATTTGCTTTACAAATAAAATGTGGGTTCATTTCTTTTATTTACAAAATATATTTGCCTATAGATAATAATGCATTGATGTAATAACATTCAGAAAGTTTGTTTCTAGGGATTATATATTGTTTAGCAGTGTGTTAATATATATATTGTGCCCTTTTCTTTAGGTCAGAATAAATTTATAATATCAATTTACTGAAAATTTTTAAATTTAGGTTATGTTTACTTGGTATGATGATTATATTATTTTGACAATCTTTTTAAAAGTTCAATTAAAGCAAGATAAAGATATTTAATGCCTAAAATTGTGCTAAATAAATTTAAAAACAGTTAAATAAAGCTAAATGTATTAATTGTATATGGTTGGGAAAGCTGGCCATAATAAATAATGTAGCAATAAATCTTTAAAGTATTATTAAAAATTGAGTTTTAATAAGCAATAACCTGTAATTAAATAAATATTATATTTTACAGTATAAATTATATTTAATAATTATATTTAATATTATATGTTTTAAAAGCAGTCTTTGTGGTAGGGAAATTTATATTTAATTTTATGGTTTCAAAATTATTATTCCAAAATTGTATTATTATATTATTTCTTTAATATAATAATTGTTGCAATTAGATATTTAATATTCTCAGACAGAATTTGATACAGTCTGTCTTGGTTGTAAGTCATGTGACATATATACAGTTATACATATGTGCTTGCTAGTGTTTGTGTTAACAAAGTTTCAAAAAATTACTTTAAAAATTACACTATAGAATTGAAGATATTTATTTATCTATCACAAGAGAAAATATTAAAATCAGTTATCATAAAATGTTTAAATAGTTTTATAAAATGAATGTAGTTAGTAAAAATTAAATATTTTGTTTTAAAGAAAATAGATACATTAAAAACTGAAGGTGGAAAAAATTGATAAAATATTGTTTTTTTAAAAAGTCATTTTAAAATGTTTGGTTATTTTTAATAAAGTATAAAATTGATTTAAAATTAATATTTTTAAATAAGAATGAGTCATAATTTTATTTTTGATTTTAATTATGTAATATCAAAGTTATATGTAAATTAAGTTGGCAGGTAAAAGCATAATTCACTAATTAAATTAAGTATTATTTATTTGGGTATAAATATCGAGGCTCAATTATTTTCAGTGTGCTTCTTTTAAAAAAAATCTGCTTCTTTTAAAATTTTTTGCTTCTGTTAGTCAATTTTGTTTCTGTAAATTTAATCAGCTTAAAGTTAGTCAATTCAGTGCTATAATAGCTCTCTAATAATTTATTTGCAACTGAGAAGTATACCAATTTAATTATTTTTGCAAAGAGAGTATTATAAACAAAGTATAAAAATTATTATCTAAATTATACAGTGTTAGAAAGTTAAATTCCCTTACTGAACTTTTGTTGAAATCTAATTAAACATCACATTAAAACACGGAAGTACCAGGAGGAAATACTGAATTATTTAAAAGCATTTTTAAAGTAAAAAATATATTTAGAATTATAATATTAGTAACTTTAATGGGAAGAATTATTTTATTAATTAAAATTGTATATTGGACATTATATAAAGAGTTAAACAGGAAAACTAATTGGAAATTTAAATTAATAATGCATTTTCTTACGGAAAGATAGTCATATTAAAAATAAAAAAATAATACGATAAAATTTTAAAATCTTTCAATAAGGTAAAAGTAAAATTATGTTAAGATAAAATGCAGAAATGTTTTTCTTTTTGAAGAGAACATTATCAAATTATTTAAAACTGTCAGAAACTAATGGTTAAATGGAGACAGTTAATGAAAAACATACATAATGAGTCTATACTACATTTTAAAAGACTATACGAGTTATTATAATAATTTTGAAAAGAAATCGATAAATAGAACTAATAATGGAAAATAAATATACTTGGATAAGTAATGATAAATATCCTGACAATTAAACCTTATAGATAATGGAATTATAAATAACAAGTAATTATTGAATTCTGAAAATATTTTTTAAAAAATGCATAAAAGTCATATCCGGATATCCGAATTCACATTGCTGTGTCAAGGACACTGTCAGCTGGCATAGGATCCTAAAGAAGAATAAAACTTTGAAGTGCTATTTTTAAAATATTATAAATTTAAATTATTTCAGTAATCATTGTTCTGAATAATAGAGACAATGAACTATTATTTTACAAACTTTTTCAGAACAGATCAATGATTATTTTTGCCAATAATTTTAGATTTTTTAGACATCGACTTATATAAATTTTTTTATCATTTATTTTAAACTTCATTCTGAAACAGTCTACCTTAGTTCAAGGTCGAGTTTCATGCTTTTACCACTGTCCAAGTGTCATCATGTTTTTTTTTGTAAAACATATTATAGTAGCGTATATACGTAATTAATAATATTAGGTAATTTTGTATTTTTTTTAAATATTGTACTTTTATATTTTAATATGTGATAATTTTCTTTTTCATAAAATAAAATGTAAATTTAAGATAACTGTCTGAAATAATTAAAGGGGTGGGGAGTTTGTCTTATGATTTTAAACCAGGAAATTGTAAATTAAACTTAAAAAAGTAAAAGCTAAAACAAAGATAATGCATTTTAGTTAGCTATTAATATTGTTTTATTCAAATCCATTTTCAAGCAGGAAATTGATTTGAATTGATTTTAGACAGTTATCTTAAAACTGAATCTTTACTCACAATAGAGTAAAGATTCTCCTAAAATAGAGATCCATTAGAGGCAGGAAATCTATTTTAGAATAAATTTTGTCTAAGGGGCCAAAAACTGATATAAATAAAGCTAAAAATCTATTATGTTAGAGTTGGGTCAGTCATTGCTTGGTGACTTCACATCCATTTGAAATTTGGGAGAACCAAATTGCCATCTGCCGTCTTCAGCTGAGCCCTGCCGCAATGTAGCCTGCAGAGGAAGACTCGCCAGTAGTTCCATAGAATCCTGAGGTAACCAGCCAAAAAAATGTATAACCGCCTTATCCACCTTTAACTATGTAAATTAATTTGTAAGCTAATAATTTCATTCTATTTAATGTTTTCTTAAAGCTTTGTTAACCGTTTATATCAATTCTTTGCTGCCTAATTATTATTTCATCCATCTCATGCTTATTATTATTTTTAATAGTTAGTGCGGTCATGATTTAAGTTTAATAATATTTTTATATTTTCTTCCTTTATTTATAAATGCTTCTATAAAAAAACTTAATCTTACGAACTTCTATTAAACAGGGAAGGGGTGGGGAATTAAAATGAGTTATTAATTATTTTAAATACTTCGTAAGTTTGGGTTATATTTTAAATGAATATTTTTATCTAAATGTTTTGTCGTAAATTTATACAAAACGTATCAATATTTTGCAATCCAGGGTGGCTATTGGTGTCCGCTAGTGTTATAAATTTTTTATTGATCATTATCGCCACAAAGATTGGCGACTTAACTTTATTTTGTAATTTGCATCCTTGAGTTTTTTTAATTACTATATTAAAATATTGATTCAGGAAATGGGGAGCAATGCAAGCTTTATTAATACTAGTTAATTTATAATCAATGACTTTATATTACATAAGTCATTATACTCGCATCTTATTACGTATTTGTTAAACCATTTAAGGCTTTTCTTTAATAGTTAAATATATGATTTTATATTATTATGATAGCATTGCTGGCATATATCTAATTATTTATAAGCTGCATATGGCTCTGATCTGATTCGCCTGTACCTCACTCCAGGGAATCACGATCATTTCGCTAGTCATTCTCTCCTCAAAGTAGATTTATTATAGGTTAGAGTAGATGAAGCAATAGGTTAGAGTAGATGAAGCAATGTATAGTTTGCTGTGGTCCGGCCTATAGTATCTTTCTACCAACCCTCTTCTTCATGTATCATCTCAGCAGAAAGCTGGTGTGTACGTCGTTATGTAAAATTGGAGAATGACCTTATCCTGGCCAAACGTGTCCTTTCCACTCGATCATATTATGCTAGCACTGCCATTTCTTACAGTTAGTTTCAGCCTGTTTACCAAAGTAAAATCATCATAATAGGCGATAATAAAATGTTCTGTTTTTCTCTTTCTATTTGTTGGTGTTTAAACCCAACTTATCGCGAAGCTGCCCTCCCTCTTTACTGAAATAAACTTTTCCCACAAATATTGAGTTTTCGCTATATCCCATTGTTAAATGTTGAAAATATAAAAGAAATAATGTTTTGTACTGCCGATCAAAAATATATCCGCATTGTAATTATTATAAATGAAATATTTAAATAAAAAAATAAACTTATGTATTAAAATCTTTTAACTAGCGAAACTCAATTATATCGTTATAAATGTATTTTTATGTATAAAACGGCCACCAAACCACTCCGACAAATCCGTCTCTTGTAACTGCCGCACTAACTTAATATTTGTCAATATAATTTTAATAATATTCTTTAATGTGTATAATCAAAACAGTTTTATAAGCATAGAGTCAATTATATATATCTAAACTCATCATCAATTATGTTAAAATAAATATTTATATTTTAAACTTAATCCAGTTGTTCGAATTTCATTATTAATATTTATATTTATGTATACTCGTAATTTAATATCTTGGGTTCACTCAATCTCTCATCATCATCACCAGTTGAGTCTCACATAAAATGTTGTAGCCCCGGGCCAGGATGTAATGAATTTATGTGGTATCACCGTAGGTGTTGTTCATAATGTTATAGATTTGGGGAATGGGCAAATCGGTTGGAATTTATGATTGCTCCTGACCTGTGTATCTCGTGCATGATTGGATTCGGGGTACTTTTGCCTAGATTCTAAATCTTGTTGGATTGACATACATTTTCGACCGGTACAGTTCATCATGTTGGAAGGAGTCTACAGAGCATGCATTTAATTTTTGGAGAGGAGAATTTTTGTTTTTATCGTCAAGCGTTTGAACAAAAAAACATAGCAATAAGTGTTGGCAGTTTCAATCGCTCCTCAAGAGTTTTTTTTTTTTTTAAAAAAAAAAAACTTCAAGGAAATAAAAACATTTTTTTATTTTTGTTTGTGTAAAGAACATTCAACATAGAAGTTATACATAAATATGTTTTTGATTCATTTTTAAAAATTAACTTTAGTAGTAATTGTAATGTTATTTAGTAATTAGAATAGGATAGGTACATAAAAGATTAATTATTAACTAATAATATTGTAATTTTATAAACGATATTTTGATAATTTTAAGTAAGTTAATCTTTTAAGTATGATAGTATGAATGTATGTTATACTATGCAATGTTTATTTTAAAATTATGGACCAGAAGACATCATATAAATGGTTGACAAGTAGATATCACTTAGGTAATAGTTGTGGATATTGATATTTTTATGATGTATTTTTCTTTTGTAGATTATCAACGAATTATAATGTTATAGTATGAATGTATGGTTTATGTGTGAACACATTTACCCACACATAAAACTTATAAAAGTCAGAATTTATTTATTATAAAGATATGCATACTTTTATTCCATATTACTGGTATAATATAACTTGATAATGAATAATTATATGATTCTTTTATAAAGAACTTTAGTATTTCTTAGATATTTAAAGTATAGATAATAGTCATTTGTATTTTGTTCAAGAATATTTGATAAGAAAGTGAAATAACCTTTCTTGTTGATCAGTTGGGATTGTTATATTTGCAGGTGAATTTTATTTGTTATTTTGAATATGTTGTCAGTATCATTGTCAATGTAGATTGATAAATCTATAAAAAAATTATACAAGGTAGTGACTTGGTAGTAATCTAAACATGAAACCAAAGAGGTGCTTTAATGTAGGATTTTGTTATGGAAACAAGAATAAACTTTATGATCTTATTAATTATGCAGGTACAGATAACAGAGCCGTGTAGCTTGTATATTTTTTTTGTGGGCAGTGTTTATTTTATATTGAAAATTGATGTTCCAGAAAGCTGAAGAAATAGCTTGGACATCATTGTTTGTAGTAGAGGTTATTAGACAGACAAGTCATATCTCTATTTTATTGATACACTGTACCATGATGTCTATCTAGTATATGTACTATTGAGTTGAGACTCTAGTTTGTCCCTATATCTATGCATCTGTTCGCTATCACAATTTTCTAAAGCATTACATCATACAGTATTGTATTTTTAGTGGAAATGATAGATAATTTAGAGTTTAAGGATAGTTATTTAAAATGAATAAGATAGGTTTGCTTACTTAGGAGGATGATCAGAATAAATGCAAATGGAATTGAGAATCAAACAGAATTAAACAAGAAATCATAGAATACATTCTATATTTTATTTTTGAAATAAAATAAATTTCATGAAAGTATGTAAATAATAAATGAGGTTGTTCACGAATTTTGAATAACTTTAAGTATTTTTAAAACTTATAGGTATTGCATACTTTTTAATGGATATGTATTAAAACAAAACAGTATAAGAGAAAGCAGAGCTATATTTCATAGTTATATTTAATGATTAAGAAATACATCAATACTTGCAGCTATTTCATATTAGATCAATACTAAGTAAGAGATATTGTGATGACAATTTGATTATCAATTGTGTCCACTCATTTTTTTTAATGAACCAAAATGAATATGTTTTTTGTTTAACAGTAACAACATTGCAATAAGAAACTATTTAGTGATTAAGAATAAATTACGAAATACATATTCGAATTGTTATTTTTGTATTTTCTGTTTTATGCTTCATAACTAATGTATGTTTAAAGAAAGCATATCGAAATGATACTTAATGATAAATAATATTTAAAAGTTATGTAGGTTAATTTTATCATTATTATAAAATTCTGATGAAGATGTAAATAGACAAATTATTTTAAAAGTCGGGAGTGAAGACTTAATTTTTATTTTATTTTATTAGTTTACTATGAGAAACTAGAAATTGTAATGGTGCAAAATTTATTTGAAAACTGTAAATATTGTAAATAGATTATTGATCATTTTATTGTAAGCTGATTTCTTTCCCACTCTGAAAAACATTTTAACAACAGAGGGTTTGAACCAAAACATAACATTTGCACAGTAATAAATAAAAGTATTATTTAAGAATTATAATATTTTCTTAAGATTATTTATTTAAGAAATTACATTTACATCATCTTTATGGTCATAAGTTAATTATTATAATATTACATAGAATTATAATGCTATCCGTTGCCATACATATATTTTTCAGATTATATGATACTACTACATATTTATTGCAATATCATATGAAAGATAAAAGATTGTTATATTATTTCTTTATTGCTATTATGGTTAATAAGAATTATAATGGGGGAAAGATAAGTAAGATTAAATCATACAATAAAGATTATTATTATTATTATTATTATTATTATTATTATTATTATTATTATTATTGTTATTAGAGGTGTGGTTGAGAGTGATATTAAATCCCTTATCATGCTTTACTACAGTAATTTTGATTGACTTAAATTAGTTTAAGAACCTGAGATTATTTTAGCTAAATTATTTTAAATAAAAGGATTAAGATTTATTTATTAGTGTAATCTTAATGATTAATTATTGTTGACATTGCAAGAATGCTATAGATTTATTATTGGAGATAGTAATAGGGAGGAATAGGGAGGATAGTGTTCTTATGCCATTGAGGTAGTATCTGTGGGATATTGGCTCAATGTAATTCTTTATTACCACTTGTATCTCACTTCCTAGTCTCATGATTTAATAAATATTTATTTATTTATAAACTGAACCATATGATTATTTTATTAATTTTGAGCTAGTAAAATGATTTAACATTAATGTAGAATATTTTTATTATCAATTATATGCATTTTAGCCAAGCATAATTGTTATCTGAGCTAGACCCATTTTTATGATATATTATATTTTCCAGAAGTGAGGGTACAATATATATATATATATATATAGTAATCAGCTATATAGCTGTATTAAAATAATTAGATAATTAATAGCATGTTCCTCAGGTTTACTTTAGTATTATTTAATTAATAGGGGAAATAGTATTTAATTTTTCAATGCATATTTTTTATAATAATAAAGGATCTGAAATTAGTTAATTTTTTATTTTTCTTTCCACATGATTGTAGCAACATACTAAACATTTTTTTAAAATAATTATCAAAACTTTTTTTAAAATTATACTATGTGTATTGTAAATGGCAAATGTTGGTAGAAGAAACAAGCATAAAATCATATAAATAATTTCTTTTGTTCTCTCTCTCTTCAATAATTTTATTGAATTAATAGTTACTTTTCCCTTTTTTTTAAAAAATGTAACAAAAAAAATTTTTTTTCTCTTTTTAGTGAATTTATTAATATTTAATTTTAACCTTTTAAGAGAGATAAAGTTTAATATTTAAAAAAAAATTAAATAAGAAAAAAACCAAGTAAGATTTTAATACTTTTTGTAAATTTTATTTTTAATTAGAATTGTTGTTTTTATTTTATTTTTATCTCCCTTCATTACAAAAAAATCAAATCAATGTAATTAACTCATTATTTTGTTTTTCTTTCTGCAAGAAAAAATTTTTAATTATAAAAAAATGCTAAAAATTTGATGATGTTAATTTAAGTTCTTGATTTGTTTTTTAATATGTAAGATTAAGGAGGGAAATATTTAATCAATTGTATATGTAAAAATTTACTTAATAGGTTGTTATAAAAATTATCAGGTTGAAGATAAATTGTGATTAACATAGATACAAGATTCTTCTAGAAAAATAATAATGAGGGTGAGAATAACTCAAAAGATCCAAGTGTCTGGTAAAAAGAATTATTCATAACTTAGCTGGTGAAGAGAGAGCAGTCAAATCTTAATCCAACTGAGAAAGAAAAAATAAGCAGAAGTCTTTACTAAGTCATTGCATAAAATAAAAGAAGTTGTAACTAAGCTTTTAGCAACTGAGTTTAGACATAAAAATGGTTTATATAATGAAAACCATGTGCTAAAGTTTAGCTTAAAGTTAGACATCATTTCCCTCAATATAACTTCACTAGAATGAAAATGTAGATAAGTTACCCTAAAATAATCTGCACTCTCACTGCAACCAAGAGCATGAGTCTGTGTTAATATCACCTGGAAAGTATATTACAAAAAATGGAGAAAATTTTTTTGTTGTAAATGTAACAATGAAATACTGCTCACCAGAAAAAGACAAGTTAGTCATGTTCATGTGTAGAAGTCTTTAAAAGGAAACATAGCTAAAACTGGAAATTATAATGGAAAGGACTCTGCAGCCAAAATATAAAACCATGGTTGGAGATTTTTATGCATGCACACTACATTTTTATTAATAGAAATTTTCTTTATATAAAATTAATAAATTTTTCGTGTAAAAATTGATAATTTTAAATATTTTTATTAAGTTAATGTTTCAAATTGTGAAAATTTTTTTAAACTTAATTTTTTTAGTGAAACATTTTTCCCTTCTAAAAACTTGAGAAATATTTAATTAAACTAAATCAAGGATTGTTATCTTTGATTTTGAAAATGTTGTATTTCCAACTCCTACTTTAAAGAAATAACTTAATTAGTTAAAATTTAACTTATAAATAGAAATCAACTGATTGATTATAATTAGTATGAAAATATATTCTCTGATGAAATGAATGTTAAACATTTCATACTATTAGGTCATTCTTTTATTTATTGTTAATCATTTAGTTAAATCATTAAACATCACATTTCACTGACAAAGGCCACAAGCCAGAAACTAGTCTGGGGATATTGGATGAGTAGGCATTAGATAGGGATTTTATGCATAAGCCTTCTGGCATCCATTGATTACTCTGTTTAGCACAGGTGGCACTACTGTATGGAGAGTTTTGCTCTGTTTATCAATCATTTAGTTATTAAATAATTGTTTTTAAAATATCTTTTATCTTTATTCCTTACATTTTTTGTTTTTTAAATTGTAGTGTGTGTGACCTTATCTCATGACAGTTTATTGTTCTAGGATTTTTTTAATGATCCCAATAAGAGTATTTACATATAGGAGGGTAAGTCTAAGAATTATTTAAAGTGATTTATAATAAGCTGATTTATTTATTTATTTACCTCTTTGTCATAGTAATAGTTTATATAGTTCTTGCTTCCTGAGCTAGATTTGTACATAACAGGTATATGGATAGAGGGCTTATATTTAGTGTAATTGACATTTAGATGATGATAATCCTGGTTGGTACAAAAGGGATATCTTTTAAATTCCATGCACTTATCTCACATTATTAGTTTTTAGAAATTTAATTTACATTACACTAAGTGGCCAGAGTATTGATGATTGTTACGATGTTTTAGTATTTTAGCATTATTTAACTTATTGTTGTAGTTTAATGTGCATCCAGGTAATTATTGTTTGTATTTCTGTCTTAGGTTTAGCAGTGGCTAAATAATTAAACTCATCTATAGTGAACCATTTTCAAATCCCGTCACAAAATTGATTATTGACTTATTTCTATTGATCATTGATGATAACGAATGATTATTATTTTTGAATAATGATGGTGGACTTATAGATAGTTGTGTGCTGATTTCTTATGCTCATTCCTTTTATATTTAATTTTATATTTTATTTATTTGAGTGTGATGGTGATGGTTCCAATTTCATTACAATTCAGCACTAATGTGGCTTACAGTTACAATCAATTATTGCCCAACTCTTCTGAGATCATTATTTTCATACTATTATAAATGGCTACCCAAGTGTGGGGCATTGTGTCTTCAGATTATCTCTTATTAACCACTATTTTTTAAAAAGTTACAATATATATATATATATATATATATATATATATATATATATATATATATATATAGTTTTAATGAGCATGTAAACAATTTTTAGCACATCAAATATATAATAGTAAGAATAAAAACCCATTTCATAGAATAAACAAATTTCAATATATTAGTAAGGCAACTTACCACAGGATCTCCAAAGATTCATTTAAATAATCCTGCCATAATATCCACTTCTTGTTATATCAATGCCAATTTGTTTTGTCAAATAAAATCTTTTATCTGTCAAAAATAGATTAACATTTACATAATAGAAAATGGATTTCATTACAGATATAGCTTAGTAATATGTTTGTACTTATTTGTTACATGAAATATATATATCATTAAAAACCAGTAATATGATGCAAGTTGATCTAAAAGACTCAACATCTTTTATCTGACAAAATAGATTAATATTTATATAATAAAATGGACATTATTATCGATTTATTTAAATGATACTTTGGGGATTTTGTAACATGTTTGTATTTGTTTCCATTATATATATATATATATATATATATATATATAACTGGAAACAAATACAAATGTGTGTATATATATATATATATATATATATATATATATACACACACAATCTATAATAAGTTAAATGAAACAAACTACCACAAATTGTGCTCATCTTCTGGCACAGGGAACAAACAATAATACTCGTCCTACACCAATAATACTTAATATTGAGATATAGAAAATTAAATAAATCAATGTGAAAAAAACAAGAGTAAATGATCTCATGATTTCTACTATACTCTTAAAAACCCTAATAGAAAGTTGCCTACTAAGTAAATGAATAGATAAATGATGTCTTGGCTGACTATAGGAGGCATACTTACTCAAAGTGACCATGTCCTACTATAAGACAACAATATTTATCAAAATTATTAAAAGGATATTTACTTAAATATTTAATTGCATGATTAAAATATTCAAATTTAGACTAATTATAGCCTCTTACCTAGGACATCACTCAAGATGGAAGAAGGACAATGGTGCTTTTTATGTTCTTCCACTTTCCTACAGACAACTTTCATAAGCAACTAATTGTAAACTAGACCTTGACATTAAAATAATATAATAGTGTGCAGTCTAAAATAGTATGAATAACCTTTTAAATATTAAACCATTTCCACTTCATATTACACCTTAGAAGATAACACAGTTTAATATTCTTCTTAAGCAAAATTTTAATTTTGATATCTGGTAATGTAAATTTATCTGTTACAGTGATTTTATCCAGAAATCATAATTATATGCATAACTTTATTTATTTCTGTGTATAGACACATATTCTGTATGGCATTAATTACATGAAATAATTATTATTGTGAACCTAAGTCAATAAATAACATACAAAAAAAAAAAAAAACAAGCAGAAACTAAATTTATTCTACATAAATACTCAACAAGTTTATTTACAATATAATATAATAAATAAAATTTACATCAACTTGAAAAGATTGCCAAGATAGCGCTGTTAACAAATATAGTTATTTGACTCACAATATTTAACAAATTCTTTTGGTTTTATACACAATCTACTAAGGTTTCCTTTAAAAAAATCATTTTACATAAATCCCCCTATTTAACAGTTTATTTAAATAGAGAGTTAACACTAGCCAATTTTATACATCTCCAATATAAGCAATCCCATAACAAATTTTTGGGCATCATAAAATTTATATGCCCTCCATTGTATTAATCATTAGCTTATTAACATATAATTTCTCTTAATTTATTTACTCCAAATTAAAGCATTATAAAATTTAGTCACCAGGATTAACTGACTGATTTGCTAATGCTTGATATTATTAGCTGTCTACACTCTTGATATTATTAGCTATCTACATGTAAGCAATAGCTGGCATATTTAAAATAACTCTCAAATTACAAATAAAGATTCTGCTATTGTTGAGGATTTTGAACTAACACATAATGAAATAAATGAAAGAAATGTATGGGACACTCATCAGAAGTCATTTACACACATAAAATTAAAAACTTACTGTCCACATAATATAAATGACTAATATGTTAAAAATAAATGACTTATACATCCATTGGCAAAAGTTCTAGATGAATATAGCAATTACGTAGTATGTGTCAATTGCAGCCACCGGCCGTATACTTACAAGTTAAACATTTAAAATTATTAATTGTTGATGGTTGGTTTGTGAATGATTATAGTATCATAATGGCACAATACAGACATTGTTACACCTTTAAGCACTAAAATAACTGAGTGCAACCTGAAAAAACTAAATCCTTTAAATTAGCTTATCTTATCATCACATATCAAAATACAAAGCAACCTAACCAACTATGATGGAAAAATAGCTTTAAACACTTCATGAGCAATAGGCCAAAATAGACTCTCCAGAGCAAACTAGCATAAATTAATAAATACATCATAAGAATGGTGATTCCCAAACACCTAAATTTGAGGCAAAAGAGGATGCCTGGACTTTGTCACAGTGCATCAGAAAAATCTGGACACACCAAGGAAAATATGTGATAATAATCACTGGAAATAAGCACCAACACCTCATGCAACAGCATATAATAAAGATGGGGGAGTCATCCATTCCATCAAGCCCATAGTCAAAATTTTAATCATACTAACAATAAGCAATGTCTGAACCATCAATTGAGTTTTAAGTCAACGGACTGAAAAATTCATAAAGAAAATTTAATAGCATATGAAAATTTTGGCACAAAATCACAATTCATGCATGCATAAAATATTAACATTATGGCAGCCAGTGGACATGAATAATAGTGTGAATAAATGTGTGATAATAATAATAATTCTGAATGCATAAAAAATACTAAAGGTTATAATTACTATTGCATTTATGCAAACATATAAAAGAAAAACTTCTGACAATTAGTTATTTGGCTATTTAGCACATAACTGAGTAAGATCTCATACATTTAAAATAATTATTGTGAGATATGAAAATCTCCACTGACTCAAAATAGATGAGTATAATTTAGCTTATCAAGCACATACCAAATATGTAATGAATATTACCTGATAATGTGTAGAATATCTACACATTCTGATAAAACCTTCAACATTAAAATTACATAAATTGATTACCTGGCACACTTACAATATTGAATAGCATTACATTAAATATAACAAAATTTTGGATTGTATAAAATATACCCCCCCAAAAAAAAACCCTTAGTTCATAAGTGAGCTTTCTTCATACTGAGCATCTGTTAAGTGCATATAAAGCAAATATTAAAGTTTCTTTACTAATTCTAAAGTATATGAATAAAAGTACTTCATTGTGATGCAAATTATAAATGCTACTGATTTTATCACAATATTAAAAGGGCAAAAGATTAACAACACCATAATAAGAAATTCATGGAACATTATAATTTCTTAGTAATAAACTAAATCTACTTTTAAGCAAAATATTTATACACATATACACTGATGTAACATTTTTACCTCAAAAGAATCCTATATTAATACTAATTCATTTATTTATTAAAAATGGTAGTATAAACTATGACATTATATTTTAAATTAAATATTAAACATCACATGATTACCATCTCTTATACCTAGCACATAATTGATTACTCTGGTTGGCACAGGGTGGCACTACTGTATGAAGAGTTTTGCATATAGGAGATAGTTTGTTTGTAGTTACACAACTTATGGAGATGAGTAGGAATTCAGGTAGATCATTATATATGAGTTTTATAGATGTAGAGAAAACATATGATAGAGAAAATAGAAATAGATTATGGGTAAGGTTAGCCAATTTGGGAATGGATGAAGCATTAGTAAATATTATTAAGAAATTATATGAAAATAATTATTATACTTACCAGTTAGGGAATATAGAATCAGTTAAAGTTAAAAATGGGGTGGGATTATGGCAAGAATGCCCTATGTCACCTATTTTGTTTTTGTTGTTTTTGAGTGAAATGGAGAAAGCAATAGAAAGACTAGGAAGAGGGGTAGAGATACCATTAATAGGTGGCAAGGGAGTATATATTTTGTCGGGTCTTTTTTTTGCAGATGATATCTTTTTGTGTGCAGAAAGAAGAGAAGATATGGAAATTATGTTGAGGATATGTGCAAGGGTGGGTAAAGAGATGGGGATTAAATTTAGTGAAGAAAAATTAAATATAATGATGGTTAATACTGGGGAAAGAGAAGATGTAGATATTTTATTGGGGGATATAAAGTTAAGTGTGGTGGATAGATATAGGTATTTGGGAATCATCTTATGTAATCAGGAAAATTGCTTGGATGAATGAGAGAAAAAATTGATAAATAAAGCAAAGAAAAGAAAGGGTTTGGTAAAGAAACTAAAAGTATTTTCATATAATAAATATGATGTAGCTAGAATAGTATGGAAGGGAGTTGCAGTAGCAGGGTTAACATATGGTAATGATGCATTATGTGTTAGTAAAAGGGTTTTAGATTATTTAGAGAAAGTACAAAGGGAAGTAGAAAGACATGCGTTAGATGCAGAGATGTGGACAGCAAAGGAGGCAATTCAAGGAGAAATGGGATCGTCAAGTTTTTATATGAGAGATGCAAAAAGTAAAATGAAAATGTTTGATAGGTTGCAGTTTATGAATAGTAAAAGAATAGCAAAAATAGTGTTCAATTGGGTTATGAGTAAAGGGCAGGTAACAAGATGGGTGAGAAAGGTAATGTGGTATGCGAAAGATTTGGATAAAGAATTTATATCAGTATACTTGTATAAAAGGTGGGATGATTGTGTTAGGAGGATTGTTGAGTGTTATAGTGGTAAGGAATGGGATAAAAGAATAGAAGCATTAATAAAAAATAGGGAGTTGGAGAGATGGAGAACTAGTATGGAGGGTAAGAAGAGTTTAAATATATATAGAAGTAAACGGAATATTGGATGCGAGTTAATTTATGATAATAGTAAGGAAAGTAGTTTATTATTTAAGGCTTGAATGGGATCTTTAGTAACAAGAGAATATACATGTAAATGGAAAACCATGGATAATTTAGTGTGCAGATTGTGTAAGGAAGGTATAGAAAATATTAGGCACCTGTTGATTGAATGTAAATGCTTAAAAGCAGAAAGGGTACAGATAATGAAGTTATGGGAGGATAGACATGAACAAAGTGTCTATACAGAAAGTGAGTTATTAGTTTTTGTGTTGGGTTTGCGAAGAGATAAGGGGGATTTAGATATAAAGGCCATAGAGTTGACAAAGATTATGTTGTGGAAATGGGATGGGGCAGAATATGGGAAGACTTAAGAGTGGGGAATGGAAAATAAAGTGGTTAACAGGTTTATCTAGGCATAACTGCTGAGATATTCTTCACTTCGTTTAAGGAGAAGCCAAATACATCACATCACATCACCTTGTTTACATTAAATATTACAATTATAAATTTTAGAGGTCTATAACATGTTTAATAAAGTATCTTTTCATGTATTTATTTAATTTTTACGATTAAATTTTAGTAATTCCTTTATTAAAATGTTAGATCATAATAGAAATAAATGAATTACCTTGCAAGATACTGGGTTTGTCATGATATTAAAACCCATTTATGAAAAACGTTTATCTCCAAAATGTTATTTTAAGTTAAGTTTATTAACTGATATAATTTTGGAACATTAAATAAATAATTTTTAAAAAGATATATGTATGTCTTTAAATAACAAGCAACCATCTTTTAAATAATGTTAAACAAAATGTTTTTAATACATTTATCTTTTTTTATGGGCATTATTATATGAACAATCTAAATATGTACAGTAGTGTATATTATTTATATCATTTTACATCAAAACAAATATACTTAAATATTGTTAAGTCTATTTTATACTAAAGATGACATGTATGAATTTTTATCATAAAAGTTCATTGAATTTATAAAGTATTTTCCAGTACTGATGCTGATAATATATAAAAGATGCGATGTTGTTTTAATAGACAAACAATTTAAATCTTCCACTATCAAATAAATATTGATTATCAAGAATACTAATATTTGTATTTTATAATGATAATAATTTATTTTATTTGTGGTTCTTAGGCATTCAAAGAAACTTTATATTTGATATTTAAATATCCTTATTTTTTATGACAAAACAAAAAAAAAAAACGTGGCTAATTTTTTTTTTTCATTAACAATTTTTACACTTGGAACATTGTAGATTACTTTTAAAACATGGCCATATGAAAATTGTTTAATCATAGGAAAAGAATCAAATATATTTATGTACTTGAGTTTAATAAAAATAAAACAAGATTTCAAAAAAAATGTAGTACAAAAGAAACTGGATTAACTTTGGAAAAATCATGAGACCTTAAAATTTAGATTTTGAAAGTGAAATATTTTTTTCATTCTTGTATACTTTAATTGATGAGTTTCATAAGAAGTTATTTATTATTTTAATAGAGACGATTTTTTGCATTTGTATATAAAATCTGATTTTGAATTAAGAAAATTTTTAAATACTTATAGATTATTGGGGGGGGGGGGTAATAATAAATAGATATTTCGTTTCGTTTATTTTACATTGTTATTGTTTATCAATTCAATATAACTTTATGATGCATGATAACATTATTATCAATTATAAGATGCAATTGTATTTTAGCGACAATGATTTTATTTCATCTGCTAGATGTAAAATATCTACTACTAAAGTTACTAAATTGATAATGATACAGGCGACTTATTTCTGGTTACAGCGCAATATTATTATTTTCATATGTAATAACTTTTATTATTTATATATTCATTATTTTCATTACAAAGATTGTCTGCTAATGGCTACTACTGCTAAGGACCCTTTATTACAAAATAGCAACAATTTCAAGTGAATTAATAATATACCAAACATTCAACAGAGTCGTATAAACTTTTGGACTTCTTTGAAGTAAATCATCTATTATATATAGAATACTAAATTAGACTTTTGAACCTCCACTCCCCATTTTATATTTCAAATAAATATCTGATCATGCGAGTTAAAATTTGAATAACATTTTATGTCAGCTGTTCTCTTTCAAAAAATGCTTAGTATATGGCTTTCTTTAAAATTTAAACTTAAATGAATATTTTACATAGGATAATATAAAAAACATTTACAGTGATGCACGCATGCACTAATGTATACAATATCATTTCATAGATTTTGCACACCTGCGTTTAATTTTTAAAAGTGTTATAATAAAAGGTTAATTTAATTATAATGTGCTCATTGATTACTTTATAATGTAATAAGGTTGTAATAAAATTAGCGTCATATATATAAATAATATTTTTGCTATTTAAATAAACTTATTTTCAAAAGAACTTTATTATAGACAAATATGTAGTTACATATTTAATAAATTTAGTATATGCGAATAAATAGTTATGAGAATAAAAAAACACATATAGGTAACAATTATTAGAGAAGAAAAAGACAAGCATGTGGCACACATAATCAGTATTGGTATGTTTTTTTGTTATAATTAGTATATAATATATTTAAAATATTGGTTCATTTATTGAACTTTTCTTCCCCTTCTCCCTCAGTCTTTATTTTTTTTTCACTTACCATTGTAAACTCAAGTGAGTATTGTCACTTTACGGATCAGATAACTGTATAAATTTTCTTATTATTTGTGCAGAGTACTTCCATTTTATTTCCAAACTTATTCTGGTGTCTTCTTGGATTGGAAGTATACAAGAATGAACATATGTTCCTCTGCAAAAAGAATAAAGTGAAAATATTTGTCTGAATGTAGAGAAGGTACTGAATATTGTTGTGGAGATGAAGGAATATTGTCAAAAATAAGGCATGCAAAAAAGAAGTGTGATTGATTTTCAATCTCTTTATGACATAACTAGTATATGTCTTATTTATTTAGATAGCTGCTTCTATATCTTTAAAAGCATAAAGTGTGGAGTGATTCTAAATTTAGCTTAAGTAGAAAATCATAAATTTGGGTTCTGATGATCAGAATGGGTTGGTTGTTTATTATTAATATTTATAATTTGTTTTTCATCATGCAACATAAATAAGTGGGAAATTAAGTGTCATGTTTTACAATACTTAAATTTAATTTGCTGGGGGGGTGGGGTGGATAAAAGTTTGAGTTATTGAAGATCAGCTTATCACCACAAACAAATATTTATACTGCTTTTAAGCTAACTTTACCACTATTATCGCTAATATTTTTATGATTATTTTTTATACTAATACTGCACTTCTAACTACTTGAAATTTCATACAATTTTTTTATCTTTGAAGTTCATTTCTTTAAAAATATGTAAATATCAATTAAGAAGATCTCAAAATGGAACAAAAGTAATAAAATTATTTCCTAAAAAAGTTACACTATAATGAAAGATATTTTTTGAGAGAACATGCATTATTATTACTAAACAGGCAAAACTCTCTATTTGTATTGCCACTCAGTACAAGCCAGAGTAATCAATGGATGCAAGAAGACTTGTGCATAAAATACCCATCTAGCACCTACTCATTCAATATCACCAGACTAGTTTCTGCCTTCTGCCTAATAGGATAGTGGTGGCTATGGTTATTAAAAAACCAAAGACACCAAAATGTATTGGTACTGAGCTGAGTTCAGACCTATATGACTATATAAACTGATGAGCTTAGATTGAAAATATAATGTTTTCAATTTAAATCTCATAGTTTTGTAGTTAAGTAAAGATAAAAGGTGACTGCTGGAGAGTTGCATTAGATCCTAAGATGTAGGTGCAGTGCTCTCAGATCCAAGGCAAGACCACAAACTAGAAACTAGTCTGGGGATATTGGATGAATAGACACTAGATAGGAATTTTTATGCACAAGCCTTCTGGCATCCATTGATTACTCTGGCTTGCACTGAGTGACAATACATATAGAGAGTTTTGCCTGTTTTAATAACAGTTAAGAGCAAGCATAAAAAATTGTGATCATGTGATGTTTATTGGCTTAAAACCAATGCTGCCTAATGGAATAGTAGTGTCTGTGGTTATTAAAAAACCAAAAACACCAAAATTTATAGATACTGAACTGAGTTCAGACCTATATGACTATATAAACTGACAAGCTTGGATTGAAAATATTATAATGTTTTCAATTTAAGTCTCATAGTTTTGTAATTAAATAAAGATAAAAGATGACTGCTGGAGGTTTGCATTAGGTGCAGTGCTCTCAGATCCAAGGCTCCTCAATGATGAAGGCCACAAGCCAGAAACCAGTCTGGGGATATTGGATAAGTAAGCACTAGATGGGGATTTTATGCACAAGCCTTCTGGCATCCATTGATTACTCTGGTTTCCATGGAGTCACAATATGTATAGAGAATTTTGCATGTTTTAATAACAGTTAAGAGCAAGGATAAGAAATGGTGATCATGTGATGTTTGTTGGCATTATTATTACTGTTATTGTTATGAAATTTGATATTAACCTTTTTTGGGGGGGAAAACATGCTTAATTGTTTCTTCAAAAGGCTACAAATGTCTTCTCATTTTTAGTTAATGTTCATATTTAATTAATATGACTGTAATAATTGTAAAAAGATGTCAAAGGTAATGTGAATATTAATAAGTTATTATCTAATCTAAAAACTTATATTCATTATTAAGTATATAAAATGTTTAATTATAAGATCTTCATATTTATTTAAAATCTCTTTACAAATTGCTAGGATTATTACAACTTTCTGAAATAGTCTTCAAAAATATAGAAAGATTTAAAACATTAAAAGACAGAAAAACAGGACTTTATTTTATTGTGACTTTTATATTGCCTAAATACTACATTTGGGTTGCAAATGAAAGTTAATTATTTTTAAAAGGGAATATGTATTTTTTTCAGGGCCTTTTTTAAAGTTATGCGATTACTATGTACATACGATTAAAGATAACATATTTGTAGTAAAAAAACGTCTTGAAGAAAAAAAGCTTTCAGATGGCATGCCATTATAATAAATTTTTAAACACATATACATACGATATAATATGTTTGTGTAATTTGACTTTTTTCTAGTTTTGTAATATAAATATATTCAACCTATTTGTTATCTTTATAATCATACATTATTCCTAATATATTTAACACCTGTAAAATCATAAGTTGTCTAGCAACTTATAGATAAAAATATGTTTATTGCATGGTTAAGAATTTTTAAAATAATTTTGAATAGTTATAATGAATAATGGCTTGGAAAATTATTTTGCTCATAATTTTAATTAAAGGTAAGCAAGAAAAAAAGAATTCCACGTCTATATTCGCCTATCTGTCTCTCCGTCTATCTATCCATCTGTGAATCTGTCAATTTATTTATTTCTTATCCATATATTCCAATCCAACTCTCTATCAATCCCTTTCAACACACTCTTAGACATCTATTTATTCTACTAAGTGCTTATAATTAGTTAATTAAATGACTACTTCATTATATATTATTTTAGAAAAAATATGGTTTTTAATCTATTGTTTTCTAAATTGTGTTGCTGTTTGTTGCCTGTTTTGATTTTGTTTTTCATTAATGACTTAGATTTGCGACAACATAATAATTTTTGGTTTTTTAGAGACATTTATAATTATTTCATGGTATTTTATTGTATTACTGTACATTATTATATGTTTTAAATGGAAATATAGCTCTCATCTATTTAATGGGATTTTTGAAGCTTATTCTGTAAAGAAAACGCTTTCGTTAATAATTGCTTAACTAAAGCAGCTTTCACTAATTATTATTAAAAAATGAGAATATTTCTTTAAACATCCATTGACATATAAGCTTTCTGGTGCACACACACATATATATATAATTACTGTTTAATTTTGAAAAATAATGCGGACTATCAACCTTTGAAAGTGATAAAAAGTTTTTCAAATCATAGTATCAAAGGCCACATGTTTATGTTAAGATAAATAATAGATTTGTGATCATACGCCTTTATATTATTTTGAGATATTCAATAATTAAGAGAAAAAGAATATTCTAATTAATATAACATTTCATAAGTGATAAATAGTAACATTTTACTTTACAATTAACTCTAGTTCAATTGTATTTTAACTTTATATTGCATATAGATTATAAAAAGTATTGTTAGAGGAATTGCACATTTTAGTACGCAATCTTTGCTTGACAAATAATGTTTTTTTACACTTATATTACTAATTACTATTGAGTAGTGAATCTTTATACTATCACATTGAGTTTGAATGTAAAGTATGTATAACTAAGATTTTTTCTACGTTCTAAACATGTACAAGATTTTTTTAAGAAAAAGCATAAAACCAAACGATTTAAACATCCAGGTATGGTCAGTAAATGGATATCTCGCTATTTTAACTAAGAATTGAAAATGCATATAAAATCCTTACCACCAACTATTTGCTGAGCCTAATATATAATAATTTTTCTTTCAGCATTCTTTTCGGAGGGTTGTAAAAAAATCCTTAACTTTATAAATTTGAGTATTCCAATACTAAACGTGCAAAAAAGTATTACTTATAACAGAATCGCATGTGACTTTCTAATATTTAATATCATTTATATTTTTGATTTTTTTTTTGTAAAAGAAAATATATAAATAACTGGCCATTATATACTCCATTTAGGAAACCATTATATTAAATTGCTCATATATATATATATATATATAAATTATTAATCAATGTCTGTATTCCAATTATAATAAAATATATATAATTATTCAAAACAATACAATAATTAATACTGTATTAATTATTGTATTGTTTTGAATAATTATATATATATAATTACAGAAAAACTCTGATATTTCAGTTAAAAAGCAACTGAGAAAAAACATGGTCTTTCTTGTTCTTAACCTTAGAAGCAAAAGATCAATAAACTTATTATGCTGGTTAATGCTTGTTGCACAACTGCAACAATAAGAATATATGAAATGGACATTAGGAATTTGCTCCTCTCAGTACTTTTTTATGGTCTTGGAAAAAACTCAAATAGTTTCCTTTCAGTTAATGGCAAACTTTTTTCTGTAGCGTTTATTCTCAGAAGCCTAGCCAGTCAAGATAGTGGATAATGGACAAATTTAAAGATGATGGCCAAATTTAAAAGGTGCTAAAAAATCTCTAAATACAGATCCGGATTTTAGTCATTGATTATGTTTTATTAATTAGGTACATAAAACTATTTCAAGTGAAGGAAGAATGCAAGAATTGTAATAATAAATGTCTAATATAAAACTGGGTATAGAGGAAGAGATAGTTTTCAGATAAAAAAAAAAAAATAGAAACTAAAGATAAATGTTATATATTTTTTTATATGTTTTTTAGCTAAAGATAAATGTTAAAACCTAAAATAACATTTAATGCATTTTCCAGAAGAAGGAAATAAAGATTAATAACAAGGAATTAGAAGTTAGCAAGTACAAATTCTTTGGTCAAATTATTACTAAATATAAAAAGTGGAGTTTATTTTGATAGAAATAATTTAATATTAAAATGTATATACCTACATTATAAAACAAAGTTTTTTAACAGTGTTTTCTGAGATCGTACTTACATGTCTGAGATATTAACACTTAACACAAAAACAATGCAAGACTTCTGACAAACAATGAAGTATTGAGAGATGTATGTTAGAAGTAACAAGAAAGAATCATAGATGAAGTACATGTGTGAGAAAGAGAACACCAACATTGATGCCATTGAAAACATTAAGAGATTGAAGTTGAGTTAGACTGTATGCATTCCTAGATGGAATAATAAGTGGACAGTTGATTCTTAAATTAGATCTGGAGAGATTTAAATGACCTAAAATAGAGTACACATGAGAATGATGGATGAAATAATGAAGTTTTCTCACATAGTGTGGAAAGAAGAATCAAAACATTAGAGAAACTGGACTAATTTTTTGAAAAACAGTAGATTCATAATGATTTAAAATGATGATGATGATGATGACTAATGATTTACAAAGTTTTACCTTCAAACAGTGGTCTTAGAAACCATTGAACTGTGAGCTTTTTGTATTATCATGTCTTTCATTAGTTCAAAGGGTTATTATAGTGTTAATTTACATTTTATTTTATTTAAAGAGCCTTATTATGCCTTTATAGAATTTCATAACATTTTATTAAAACATAATACACGTTAGTTAAATGTAAATTTGCATCTTTCTTTGGCTTATTATATGCTATAAATATTTTAAATGTTTTATAATCAAGTAGAAGTAAAATTTCAAAACTGACCTGCAAACCCAAGGTGCCACACATTTATTAAACCCAAGCGCATTATGTATGGATTGTTCATTTTTGAACAATGAATTTTTCATTTTCAATCTTTTTTTATATTATTTCTTTAATATCAGTAAAGGAAAAAAATGTGAAAATCCTTAAATGATTTTAGCTTACAAATTTATAGTAAACTTTATTTAGATGTTAAATGTAACTAAATTGAGGCTTGAATATTTTCCAAATGTAGCTTTCAATTTTAATATTTTAAGATTAATAAAATTAATTTAAAACTATTAATTCTATCTTGAAAATAAATAGGATTCTTCTAATATTTTGCACTTCCTCAAGTTGAGGATTTTATATATTTAAAAAAAAATAATTTTAAGGATTAGATAATTTTGTATTCATTATTAAAAATGTTACTCAAAATAAAGTGTATTTGAAATACAAAAAAATAGTTTTTGAAAAAAAGCCTTTCATTATTTTTAATATAATATGAATAACTCTACTAATTCCTCAATGAGCATTTAGAATTTTCAGTTTTTTTTATCTTGAAATTTTACTGCCATTTAGAAACAAAAATAAAAACTAAATTACAGTATCATTATTATTAAATCGCAATTGTTCAAAGCAATATTTTGAATGGACCTCACAAGTAATATCAATACAATTCTGTTTCATGGTATTCCAGATTGTGCAATTCAATGCTTGCACTGTGAGTTCAGTTTTTTTTTATATTGAAATGAAATATTTCTATTTTTTTAAATATTAAATATTTTTAAATATCTTTATATAAAATGAAGCATCTTCTTTTCTTAAAAAAACCTTTTGATTTGATTTTGGTATTAAATTATCATCATTATTATTATTATTATTATTATTATTATTATTATTATTATTATTATTATTATTATTATTATTATTATTATTATTATTATTATTATTATTATTATTATTATTATTATTATTATTATTATTATTATTATTATTATTATTATTATTATTATTATTATTATTATTATTATTATTATTATTATTATTATTATTATTATTATTATTATTATTATTATTATTATTATTATTATTATTATTATTATTATTATTATTATTATTATTATTATTATTATTATTATATTATTATACATCATCATCATCATTAGTAGATGTAGTAGATGTGGTGGTGGTAGTTGTAGTAGTGGTGGTGGTGGTGGTGGTAGTAGTAGTAGTAGTAGTAGTAGTAGTAGTAGTAGTAGTAGTAGTAGTAGTAGTAGTAGTAGTAGTAGTAGTAGTAGTAGTGTAGTGGTGGTGGTTGGGGTGGTGGTAGTTGTAGTAGTGGTGGTGGTAGTAGTAGTGGTGGTAGTTGTAGTAGTAGTAGTAGCAGTAACAGTAGTAGCAACAGTAGTAGTAGCAGCAGTAGTAGTAGGAGGAGGAGGAGGAGGCAAACACACATGGATATCACTACACTCAATCCTCAACAAAAATTCTCTTTCAGGTGTTGACATTAATAAAAGAAATGTGAAGAAAACAAAAGAGTAATAATTTAATAATTAAGAATAATAATTTTGACACAAATTCAACAAAAAAATGTTCAAAATTAATCAAACAACATATATAATTGAAATAATATTGATATAATGGATCTCTGTAAAAGTTTTTTACATATTACAAATGCAAATATCTACATAAAAAAAATATAATAATAATTTCATTAATTACTAAAATTAGTAACAGCATTAATATGAGACATACACTTAAAAAATATTTAATTGATACTTTTAATAATTTCAAAAGTAAAAATAGACACAAGTTTAATTTTTCACATATACATAAATAAGTCACAACATCTTAGTTTATACTTTCTAATAATCTTTATTATCTCCCAATTATGATTAATAAACATATATAACATTTTTTTTTATCTACTCACATTAAAGTTTCAATAAAAACATAAAAACATGTTAATTAATATCACTCATATTAATGTAAGAGGAATCAACTCTCCACAAAGATTATTCGCAATAAACAATTGGATAAATCAATTTTATCCTCATGTAATATTGTTTACTGAAACTAAATATACCTCTAATACTAAAACAGATCCACAACGATACCTTGGAAAATATGGATTTCTTAAACTTTCAGAATCTGCAACTACTGCTGCCGGTGTTGGAATTTTAATACATTACAAATCTCCTTTTCAACATTTTAAAATTCTGTTCTTAAACGAAAATACTAGCATAATGATTCTATTTCATAATATATTCACAATTAATATTATCACCTTTTATGTCTATAATAAACCAGTTTTAATTAACCAATTAATAAATCAAATAAATGTTATATTATCTTCAAATCCTTACCTAATCATTATAATAGATTTCAATTTGTCTTATTCAGACTTTATTCATGAATATCGGCGTCTTATAAATAAAAAAATTACAATGAAGATTTTTTTCCTAATAATTCATTTTCCTTTTATACTAAAAAACATTCAACTTTAATTGATTCACTCTTTTACTCGCCTGATTTACACTTTATAATTAATCCTTCTTTAACACCTGTTACTTTTGCAGATCATCCAGCAATTTATGTTATTCTAAACATTGATCTAGAAAACAAATATTCATTAACACTAAATAACATAACAAGAATGCTACTTAAATCATTCGTACAAGAAGCTGTCTTATCAGAAATATATATTTATTTACAAAAATACATACTTTAGCATTAAATCCAATAGAAGCATAGTTTACTTTTGTAAATATTATTACATCCATTATTCATTTCTATACTTGCAAAAATAAATCACCTACTTTTCTAATTAAAAAATTAGATTCATTCATTAGAAATTAAAAAAAAAAACACTCCCTGTAATCCATCTGCCATTATCTCAATTCAATTTTTGAAACAAGAATATAAAAACACACATCAATTATTAATTGAATATATATCCATAAAAAAAATCAAAAATTTTCATTTCTCAACCTCATGATCAGACAAAAGATTACATTAAATGAGCACTTGAATATAGAATTAGAAATATAAGCCCTTCATCTATTATAATAGATGAAAAATTAATAAGTGGAGAAAATATGTTACTCACATATATTATTATTTAAAAAGAAATTACAAAATGGCAAAAGTACATTTTTAAATTCATTTCAATTTAAACAAAGTGGTGGCAACCATATAATCTCCAAAAATGATATAACTTTAAAATCAAATTCTACATCTGATAATACTCATTCTGGCTCTCATACAATACCAAAATTTTACTTTCTCATCTAAATTATTTTACTATTCCTATAATCACTAATCTAGTTAATTTGCTTTCCACAAAAATATTTAAAATTAATCAATTATATCCTGTTTTTATAGTTTTGTTCATTAAAAAAAACATTGCTCCCACACCCCTCACAAATTTGACACCTATTTCAATGACACCAATACTAATCAAAACTATAGAATCTCTTATTAAAGACAAAATTCAGCCAATTCTTCTCACATATACATATCACAAAAACAATTTTTTCAAAAAGGATCTTCCACAACAACAGCAATTAACAAAGAACAATGAAAGGGCAAAGGTCAATCTTATGATCAAATTTAATTATTTAGCCACTGCTAAACTTAAAACAGAAATACAACACCACACTTGATATGCAGATACCTAAGTACTAACCAATTACTTATAATAAAAATAATGTTGAATACTAAATGATGATGATCATCAATACCTTAGTCATATGTAATATTAGTGTACAGGCCATCTATAAACTTAATTTCTAATAAAAAATAAAATGTAGTGCATAGAGTTTAAAGGTGCCATCTTTTCACTATCCCAGGTTATCATCTATAGGTCCAAACACAAACATAAACACCTACATCCATATAACTAATTATGCTCTGAACCAGCTCAAGAAGCAAGAACTCTATGAATTGTTAATATGAGCAAAAGTTAAATAAATATAACATATATTGTAATTATTATAAAATAACTTTATTGGGATGATTTGAAAACAATCCTTCAAACTGTAAGTGGTATTAAAATCATGTTACACACACTGTTAATTCATGTAATAGATATCTGGAGTAATAAATACATTAATATTAGAACATTTTAAAATAATTATTTAATAAACTAACTGATTAACAATAAAAAAATTAAAAAATGGTATGATAATATGACAATGCAAACTTATTCATTGTATCAAAAAATATACTTTCATAAAAATTATAATTAAACAGTTGATTTACATTCATAAAATTAATTAATTTTTGCTTTTATTGAATTATTTTTTTAAATAACAAAAGCTGGAAAAACAACTTTTTTATAATCACAGATAAAAAAATCTTTAAATTAGCCTAATTAATCTACTGTTTAATTGTGGAAAGAAAATCAAATAAAAAAATATCTTTCAAAACAAAATGTTAAATGTAATTTTAAAAAATTAAATTTTGTATAAAAAAATCATTTTTTATACTTTTGAAGAGAAAAATCAAATTGTTTAAAAAACATGTTTCACATGAAAATGTTAATTTAATAAAATAAAAAAATATTTTTTAACTATAAATAAAAATAAGTGTGCATATAAAGCAAAATAATTTTAAATTTCTTGGAGTTCTTCCCTGCATTTATAATTTCCAGTTTTAATAAGCAAGTTTTTTTCTTGCAGGACTTTACACAATGTTCATGGTTAATTTGTCTTTTTTTTGGTAAGCATAACTTTCAGATTAAGAAACAGAAGAATTTATTCATTTTCTTTACAATAAAATTTTCAGGTGAGACTAACACATAGAGATTCACATATGGTTGAAGTCAAGGTATTGTTGCAGATTATTTCAGGACTTTCCTTCTTTATATTTTATTACAGTGAAGCAGATTACATGGAAGAAAATGATGTTAGCTTTTAGTACATGGTTGTCATCTTAGAAAACATTTTTATGACTAGACTCACAATGTGTTAATAGCTTAGTTAAAACTTTTTTTGCAGCTGTGTCAGGAACTTTTTTCTCCTACTGTCTTTTTCAGTAGCTAGATCAAGACTGACTGCTTCTTACAAGACACCTAGATCTTTTGCTTTGTTCCACACCTCTTAATTTTTAAAACAACCCTGTTTTTGACCAATTACAATTCTGTCTCCAACATGACAAAGTTTATTAATAACCAATTAGGTCAATTTTTGTAAATACAATTGTTCGGATATTTTATTCCTTAAACATTGACTTTGGAAAACAAGTCAAAGACTTAAATTAGAATCATAATTTTTTGATATTCTTCTTTAATTAAAATTTTCTTGCAAAAAAGACAAGATAATAAGTTAATTACACTGATTTGATAACCACTGCTTATTGTATTAAAGAGAGAGAGAAAGAGAAAAGAAAAAACATCAAATCTGATTAATTAAAGTAAAATTTAACCGAAATATTAAAATCTTATATATTTTGTTCTTTTTAAAATATTCCCAAATGCAAATCTTTATTTATCTTAAAAAGTTAAAATTAAAATTGCTAAATAATTTATTGAAGAGAAAGTTTTTTCTTTTAATACATTTTTTTAAAATTAAAATTAACTGGTAATCAGATAAAACTATTGAGAGAAAAGAACAAAAGAAATTTTTTATCTGATTTTATAGTTTTCCTTCTATTAATAGTTTTCTCTTTCTTTAACCAACATTTTCAAATTGTATCACATATTAAAATATGTTTTAAAAAAAAAAATTAAAAAAATTATTTAAAGAAAATTGTCTAGAATTTTCATATTATAATTTGGGAATAAAAAAAACCATTTAAATAAATAAACTACCTATTAGTATAAAAAAGCATATGGGAAAATTAAGTATTATTTCCCTCTAAATTAATTAACTTTAAACTTAAGGATCATGCAACCAAATATTTTTTTAATACAGCAATGTACCCACATAGCTACAATATATATATATATATATATATATATATATATATATATATATATATAAAAAAAAACCCCCCCCCCCCAGAGCAAAAAAGGACAACGAAAAAAATAAAAAAAAAAAGAAGAAAAAACGCGACCCCCCCACCAAAAAATATTTTTTAAAAAAAAAGGGCTGGAGAAGAAAAAGGGTTTGGGGTAGACGACCCCACTCATTGACATACAATATATATATAATGGATGGAATGATTATCACTTGGATATATCTATCAGATATATCAACAATCAGCTGGTTTGATTTCAATATATGACCAACTTACACAAAGTCTATATGTGATGAAACATCTATCTATCGAGCCCCAAAGTTGATGCACCAGATATAATGGATGGAATGATGACCACTACTCCAAAAGTTTATCGTGCCAGATATAATAGATGGAACTCTTCATCAACAATCATAAGCTAACCAAGCCCAATGTGGTCTGCCAGATGTAATGGATGGTCAACTAACTTGCAGACTGTACTACTATGCAGATGTAGCAATCTGGTGTGGGATAAGTTAATATGCTCTAATTTATTGCCCCTAATGAAACAATCTGCAGAGACCTACCAGGTTTAGAAGGGAAAAAAGTTGCATCCAACTATGTTCAGACTGTGGGTCATCTGATAGAATGCTAATGAAAACCTGATGAAATACTTAACCAATGATTGCATACCCTTTAATTGACTAACTCTATCCCTATTTAATAATATTAAATGCAATTTAGGTTAGTTCATCCATTCCCCCCTTTTTAATTCTGTTATGCCCTAATATGCAAACCCAGAGAGTATATTGCTTTAACTCCTTTAGCAGGTATGAACAGATACACACAGCAACATTGCACCTATATATAGGTTACAACTAGCATTTATTATATTTGTTTTATTTTCAAACTTTTATATGATAAGAAAAATAGATGTGTGTGCATGTATAATTATTTATAAACTGTGGAATGTCATGACAACTCAATAAACCAGAGACTGGAATAATACAAACTCTTAAACATTTCTTAACAATAATAAATATCAAGTATAACAACAATAGTAATGACAAAAAATCAAAAAAAAAATCATATGTACATGTGTCACATGTGAACCCCTATCATTTTACTAATTAATGATTATTATAATCCAACCCTTATACTCCATGGTAGAAATCCACCTATGTCACTCATTCTCTACAAATCATAATTATATAAAAAAATAAACTTTAGTTATTTAAGATAATTGAGATGCTGGCTAGCTAAATTATATATTTGCAGATGTTACCAACCTATTTAACAAGTTCCCCCATTCATATATATTACAGAGACAGATACTAGTTGATTAGTCAAACATACTGGAAAATATATGTACGAGGTTAATCACAAAATAAAACATATAATATGTATTCTGTATAAGTGTTGTAATTTAACCTATGAAAATAAATTTAGAGAATCTTACCTTAATATTTATGTGGATAACCTGATGTGAAGCAGGTGGGTTAACCTAAATTTTATTTATGATGAAAATATCAAAATATCAAAATGAATAATCCCCCCTTTTCTTCTTTGTTAATTCTGAAAAATGAGGCTTCAGCATCAGAGTGTGAAAATACAACAGATAACAAGTCTTAAAATAAATAAATAAATAAACAAACAAAAATTTACAATATTGATTCTTTGATTAAAAAAAATTGTAATTGGAACAAAGTTCATAAAAATTATCCTAATAAAAGTAGTAGTAGTTGATAGTTAGGCAAGTTGTTCTTCAAAGCAGTTTCACTTAGTAAATCATTTTCCTTAGCAAGGATAGATAGGTACAATGGTGTCTCATGTAGTTGTGTTTAATGGTAAACACATTGATCCTCATTTGATTCACCAAAGTATTCCAATCCTTGTTTACTTTGGACTGCAGGCATCTTCTTGTGTGTTTACAATAAAGTAGAAAAAATATATAGAGAGAGGTTTAATGCAGCTGGTAGGAAATACCCTGATGCACAATAGCATGTTTTGCTCTAGCCCATATTCATATTAAAGTACAATTCAATAATTATTTATCATCATATATTTGTATTGAATAGTATTGAAGCACTTTACATATATATTAAGAAAATTATTTCCTTTTTTTTCTTTTCCAATTTTCAGCAGACTTAATTCTCATTATTCTTTTTGAAAAGATTTAAAATATTCAAATTTACTTCAACAACTTTTAAAACACGATTTAATTATTTAAGAATTTATTAATTATTCTTACTTCTTATTTCACATTCTTTCCTCTGAATTTGGCAAACTTTTAGTTACAGCATTTGACTTTTAAAATGTTTATAATTTAACTAAAAGAAAAAGCAAACTCCATTTTAGCATTCTAAATTTTAGTTTAAATTACTGTCTATTGTTGTAGCTGCTATCTCTTTTGACAAGAAGAAAGATTGTAAAAAGTTTCTATTTTTATATAAAATGCTGAGAACGCTGATATTTTAAACTGCCTATTGTTTAAATTCATTTAGATTTTCATATATATTGTTTAAATACATTTCATTTATTACAAATAAAAAAAAATAATAAAATCAGTTTTATTTTCACACATGCCCACCACAACTTAACCTCCTGCTATCCCAAAATCATTTAACTATAAATTAATATTCAATTTTAAATTAAAAATATATATATACATTACAGTTTATTTAATCAAATAGTTTATATATATATATACAATATTACTTTGTAAAATATTGATCGTATTTTATTTTATAATAAAATAATCTATTGTGCATTATATGTATATATGTAATAAATAATAAACAAATAATCTTCCCATTAGTAATATAAATTCCAAATGGATTGGGTTCAATAAATAGGTTTGATCTTTTTAGGAATGTGGGCATTGTAAGCTACTCTTTACAATATATATATATAAACAAGTTATAAAATTCATAACTTGCTTTAGCTTGCATTTTATTATCACTAGATGGAGCTTTACCAATAGCTCATAACAAGCTTGTTTACATAAATGCTGATATATATATATAATCATTTTTAATGATTATGAAATTTATTGTAGGATGGGAAATCTACCCAGTTTAATTGCATTTCTATGATCATAGCTTATCTTTTTCATATAACATGAGCCAACTTCTTTATTTTATCAAATTATTTCACATGTGGTCTCTTTCTAAATACTTTTGGTACTTAAATGGTTTTCCTGCTGGAAAGCTAGCCACCCATTTTATACTAAATTATACATTTTCTTGGGTTCAGGGGATTACAACACATGGTATAAACAATATGGCAAAACTGTATTGTTTTTTTATATTCATGCTTAATAATCTCTGTTTATAATAGAGTAGGGGTTTGTGATTGCAAACTTAAATTTAAAGATGAAAATACTTATCGTTATTTGTGCATTATAAAATTTATTAAATTTTAAAAATAGGTCAAATATTATTTGTGTAAAAAAGAAAATAAGTTAAATACAATGTAATTTTAAAATAGGTTAAATACTGTAAACTAAATATTTTTTTAATTAATAAAATAATTTAAATGTTAGTTGAGTATAGATGGCTGCTAGACTAGTTTAAATATATGTTAGTTTAAAGAGGCTTTGATTTCAGACTATTTGTTTGGAAGTTGTGTCAATGCTGGTGGAGAGGTATATGGACGTTTATATCAATGAAATGTGAAGTGTGTTAGCACCTAGGGTGACAAGCCCAACTGAATCCATGACCCCAAAGAGGTAGTCATATCATTGAAATGGATGCAGACGTATTTTCTGCACTATTGACCCCTTCCAGCTCTATGGATTTTGGACAATAAGCCGGCAAGATAAGACCGCTCTCCCATCCATACGTAGCGTTTCTCTTTATTATTTTATATGCATGTTTCCTTCGCCCAACAGATGCACATTCCTGCTAGACGAAGGCCATGTTTTCTCCAATAATATCATGCTGTTCAGATGCACATTCCTGTCGGTGTGATTCTATGCTAACATGTTCACATTGCATTGGTTGCTGATATATATCTGGAAGCGAGTATTGGTGTGGCTGCGGATTTTTAGTCTGGAGTCAAGTGATTTGAAAATTTGTGAGTGCATCTAGGTAGCTCATTTATACTCAACATTCTAAAGATTTAAAAATAAAAGTTAAAACAAATAAAAATAATAGTAAATAATAATGAAACTAACAAATTTTTTTTTATATAATTATTTTTCAAGTTTTGTGTGTCATCACATATATGTGCGTGAATAAAATGTTTTTGTGTTATTAATACTGACAGTGATTGCTTTTCTTATTTTTTATTAAAAAATATATTTAATAAATGTTTATAAACCTCTGCTACTCCATGAGCTAGTGACTTGGGCTGGCGGTCGTGATCTTTCCAGTGCGTATCTGTCTACTTTATAAATTTTCTAGGTTCAATTGGCCTAGATGGCGCCCTTGAAGTGCAGATGCATTAGACTTTGTTTACAATAATTATGTGCTAGTATGAGATGGTGATCATGTGATGTTTAGTGGTATAAACAATGTGGCTGACTCTATGTTATCATATTCAATATTTATGTTTTTTTTATTTATTAAAATGATAAAGAAATGCAAAAGGCCAAGGATTGTTATTAAAAACTTTTTAGATGTAAATGCAGTAAAAAAATTTTAATAAAATATAATTAAGCAATTGCATGCCATTTTGAAGCCATCTAACCATGTTCCTTTCCAAACAGATATGGGCTTAGAACATGTTCATGCATGACACTGTCATTGTATTTCTGTTCACACATAAAGTGTAATATTATCCCTCTACCACATACTTTTCAGGTAGGCACTATCCTGGAATTTTAAAAATTGTCCACTGTATTTTGTTCTGTAAATGAAAAATTCCAAATTTTAATTAATCATGTTTCCAAAAATGATAAGGCAAAAAGAAATGTTAAAAAAATGACTACCTGTTAAAAATTATCAACAAAAATAAAGTTAATATTACCCACGTGTTACTCATTTGCCTCAATTTTTAACATTTGGACCTTATGTTGCGAATGGAATTCATTAAAAAATGTATTTGAATTTTTTAAAATTAACATTCAATTTACAAAATATTTGTTAATATTTTTTAAAGTTAACAAGCTATACATGTTTGAGAAGTAAATGTTAAATTGAGAAAAGCAGATAACACACATGGTTAAAATTAACGTTATTTCTTTTGTTGGCTAATGTAACACGTCAATTCTTTAACATTGTTTTTGCCATATCATTTTTGAAACTAAGAATAAAATTTGGAATCTTTCATCAACAGAACAAGATGCAGTGAACTATTTTCAAAATTGTAAGATAGTGCCAGCATTGAAAAGTATGTGATAAGAGCCTGATATTACACTTTATGTGCAAACAGAGATTCAATGGCAGTGCCATGTGCAAACATATTCTAAGCAAATATCTATTTGGAAAGGCATTTACATTACCAAAGTTTTTAATTACAACTCTTTGGACATTTGTGTTTATCATTTTAAGAAATAAAAAAAGTATAAATATTGAATATGATAACTTTCCCAACATAATGTCCAAATGTTAATACAAAGTGAACAGATAAAACATGGTTAAAATTAACAATATTTTTTTTGTTGACATTCATTAACAAATGGTGATGTTTTAAACATTTCTTTTTTGCCTTATCATTTTTGGAAATAGGATTAAAATTTGGAATCTTTCATCAACAGAACAAGATGCAGTGGACTATTTTCAAAATTGTACTATAGTGCCAGTGTTCATAAGTATGTGATAAAAGCCAGATATTACACCTTATGTGTTAATAGAGATGCAATGGTAATGTAATGTGTGAACATGTTCAAGTGCCTATCTGTTTGAAAAGGAATGTGGTTAGAAGGCTCCAAAACATTCTTTGTTTGCTTAATCATGTTTTATTTTCATTTTCTTTACTGCATTTACATTAAAAACATTTTTCATTACATCCCTTTGGACTTTTGTGTTTCTTTATCAGTTTAATAAATAAAAAAAAACATATATATTGAATATTATAACCTTGAGTCAGCCATATTGTTTATACCATATGATTGGAAGCATCTGAGTGCCTGAAAATTGTTAATTTAAAATAAAATGGGTGGCAATCTTTTTGGCAGGCAAACTAAGTAAGTATCTATTTTTTAAACTCTTAGGATGCAATTTAAAATTTCAACTGTCAATCTATTATCATTTCTTCTACCTCTATTTCAGTCCCTTGATTTTTACAAAGTGATTTTTGATCTCTTCTAACTTACATTTCTCCATAACTCATTGAGTGGTTTGAACTCTCTGAATTCTTCTATTAAATACCAGAGTCTCAGCTGCACAAGCAAAAATTGGTAAAACATTTATATTAAAAACTTTCTTTTCAACCACACATGCAAATTTCCTTTTAATAATTAGTTATTTCTTCCAAAAGCACTCTACCCAAGTTTAATTCTAAAATTAATTTCATCCATTAATTTTTTATCCTTATAATAATTTGATCAAATTATTTACTTTAACTTACTTCTTCTAATCTGTGATTATGAATCTTTTTGTTCCTTTTCTGAAAAAAATCTGTTAAACTTTACTTTGGTATTTTAGCATTTATTTTTAGATCTCTGTTCTTGCCTTTATCTAATAACTCTTGCAACGTTTTCAGTAAATAAGAGATATTATTTTCAAAACATTATTTTCATTTGAAAAATGTATATGATTTAAATCATCACTTACTTTTAATCCCATAGCTTTTCATTATAATCCACAAAATGCTCTTTGTAAAACTGCTATAAAAGTTTTGTATAAAATTAATCAGGGGTTTAAACTTGTATAGAGTCCTTTTGGTAGATTGTATTTGAAAAGGAAAGTTTTACTTACGGATCTGAGATTTGAATACTTAATAAAAAAAACAATACAAATATTTAAGACTACATGACAAAGGCTGCAGAAAGGAGTTTGCTATTAACTGAAAGGAGACCCTTTGATTCCTCTTGGAGGCCTTAAAGGAACCGAGCAGGGTAAATTCCTAATGTCCACTCCATACGTTCTTGTCGTTGCAGCTGTTATTACTATGTGATTATTCATATAGTATACGAACATGGATGGGCTGCTCACCAACATGCATTAGCCAGCGTGGTGAGTTTATTGGCTTTTTACCTCTGAGTTTAAGATCAAGAAACACCATGGTTTTTCTTCTCAGTGCCTGATAAGGCAGAATGAATGTTTGTGTAAATGATAAATATTTTTCCAATACATATATACAATTATGACAGACAAAAATAAAGCATGGCCCTTATTCCCAGGAGGCTGTAAAGTCACCAACCAAGGCAGCAGTTGGTGGCCGAAGGCGGAGGGTGCTAAGAATCCCCTGATTGTGGACCCAGGCTGCCATTTGATGACGACTTTTTATTTAGGTACTTACAACTGCAGATCACTTTCAAGTGAAGGAAGATTGCAAGAATTAGAAGAAGAACTGTCTTATATTAAATGGGACATTATTGGACTTTGTGAAGTTAGAAGAAAAGGAGAAGAAACAATTGATTTAAAAAGTGGACATATACTCTATTATAAAGGCACACATATTGGAAATACAAGTGGAGTAGGATTCATTATAAATAAAAAGTGGAAGAACAATATTGTGGAGATTGATGGTGTATCGGACAGAGTGGCAAGATTAGTTATACAACTTAATAGCAGATACCAAATGCAGATAATTCAGGTTTATGCCCCAACAAGTTCTCATAGTGATGAAGTAGTAGAAGATTTTTATATGGATGTACAAAAGGCTTTTGATCAGAGTAAACAACATTTTAAAATTGTTATGGGAGACTTTAATGCTAGAATTGGTAGACAAATGAAAGATGAAATTGCTGTAGGTAATTTTGGTTATGGTAATAGAAATGAGAGAGGACATAGACTTGTGGGTTTGAGAAAAAAAAACTTTATATTATGAATTCATTTTTTGAGAAAAATATTAAAGAAATGGACATGGAAGCATCCAAATGAAGGTACAGCAGAATTGGATTATATTTTGACTAACAGAAAATACATATTTCAAGATTGTAATGTTCTTAATAAATTTAACACAGGAAGTGATCATCGATTAGTAAGGTGTAAGTTACGTGTTAATGTAAAACTAGAGAGACAAAAATTATTAAGAAAAACAATATTTACAGTTGATATTCCTAATCTTCAGAAACATTCTAATGAATTTAAATTAGAACTTACAAATAGGTTTCAAGTGTTAGGAGATTTTGAACATGATACAGAATTTGAATGAAATTAATATGAAAATAACTGATACACTTTTAAAAACTGCAACAAAGATAACTGGTAGAAAAAAAGCAGCAATTGACTAATAAAATTTCTACTGAGACTAGAGAATTTATGAAGAAAAGAAGGAATATGAAGATATACAAAAATAATGTATTAAAAAGAATTGAATATCTCGAATTTTGTAAAATGGTACGGAAAAGAGTTGAAAATGATATAAGAAAGTATAACTGTGAAATAGCAAGGAAAGCTGTAGAAGAAAATAAAAGTCTCAAAAATGTTAAACAACATTTTGGTATTGGTAGGAAATTTATATCTGCAATAAGAAAAAAAGATGGAATTATTACTAAAAAGAGAGATGACATCATGAAATTGGTAGAAGATTTTTATCAAGAATTATATAGTAATAAAGAACAAGTACCTCCTATACCTATTACATCTTCCGAATTGCCCAGAATTTTAAATGAAGAAGTGAGACATGCAATTAAGTGTAAGAAGAAAGAAAAGGCTCCAGGAAATGATGGAATTATAATTGATATATTAAAAGAAGCAGGTGAAGAAATAGAAACAATTTTAGCAAAGTTATATACCAAATGTCTAAATGATAAAGATGTACTGGAAGATTGGAAGAATGCAGTAATAATATTAATATTTAAAAAAGGTGATAAAGAAGATATTAGAAATTACAGACCTATCAGCCTTTTATCAGTTTTATATAAAATTTTTACCAAGATAATTACAACTCGTCTACAGAGAACTTTGGATTTCCACCAACCAAGAGAACAAGCTGGATTTAAAAGAGGTTTTAGTACAATAGATCATATCCAGGTATTGAGAGAAGTCATAGAAAGGACAAACGAATATGAGTTGTCATTATGTTTTGGATTTGTAGATTATGAAAAGGCATTCGATTCTATACACATTTCTTCAGTGATTAAAGCATTGGATCATCAAGGTATAGATCCAGGATATTGTCATATTTTAAAGAATATTTATAAAAATGCAACAGCAACAATTAGATTACATAATGATACTGGAAAAATCAACATCGAGAAAGGTGTAAGACAAGGTGACTCCATATCTCCAAAACTCTTTACAGCAGTGCTGCAAGAAGTATTTTGTGGATTAAAATGGGAAACTAAAGGAGTGAAAGTAAATGGAGAGTATTTAAGTCATTTAGATTTCACAGATGATGTAGTTGTTTTTGCAAATAATGCTTCAGAGCTGCAGGAAATGTTGCAGGAGTTAGCAGATGAAAGTAGAAAAGTAGGACTAAAGATAAATGTTAAAAAGACTAAAGTAATGTTTAATCGATTTGCTCAAAATATGAAAATAAAAGATTGATTATGAAGAATTAGAAGAAGTTAACAGTTACAAATACCTTGGTCAGATTATTAATACAGATGGAAACATAATGGAGGAAATTAATCATAGAATTAAACTTGGTTGGAGTGCTTTTGGTAGAAATAACTTGATACTAAAAGGAAATATGCCTATGTGTTTGAAAAGGATGGTTTTTAACAAATGTGTTTTACCAGTTCTTACTTATGGATCTGAGACTTGGACACTTAATAGAAGAGCAATACAGAGACTTCAGACCACTCAAAGGAGTATGGAGAGATGTATGTTGGGAGTAACAAGAAGAGATCGAAAACGCAATGTATGGGTAAGACAACAAACAGGTGTTACTGACTTTATTGAAAAAATTAAAAGATTGAATTGGAGTTGGGCTGGACATATTGCTAGAAGAGATGATAATAAATGGACAATTGAAATTTTAAACTGGATTCCAAGAGATTGTAAAAGACCCAGAAAGAGACCACATGTGAGATGGATGGATGAAATAAGAAAATGTGCAGGGGTGTTGTGGAGAAGAGAAGCTAAAGATCGGAGAAGATGGATTAAACTTGGAGAGACGTTCATCCTGCAGTGGATTGATAATGGTTGATGATGATGATGATGACTCGACAAAATTTAGCGTTAGGTGCAACAAAAATAAATCAAAAACAAAGTACTTCATTCAAAAAAACTTATGAGAGTGAAATGGAATTAAGTTTAACACATTGCTAAATCAGATGATTATAGATGAATAATTGAATTCGGAAATTGGATTCCATAAGATTACAAAGTCCTAGAAAGAGACATAATTTGAGATGAATAGATGAAATAATGATGTTTACCAATGTGCTGTAGAGAAGAGAAGCTATGAATCGCAGAAAGAGATTAAAATGGCTTTATTGCTCGAGTGTTTATGAGAATGTCAAGCGTCGGAACTCCTAGAACAGATACAAAGTCTGACATTCTATTACTGCGTTAAACGATGCAGATCTTAGATTACCTTTATTAGTTATCCTTAATTAAATGTATATATATATATTAGCATACTCCCATGGATATTATGAAATATGTGTCAATGCAAAATATAAAGATTTATATAAATGTACACGGGATATCTGATTTTCCATTCAAGTTTAAACACCAATCACTAGTTACATAAATGTATAAATAATACTATCATAATTTTTGTTTTATTGTATTGAACACACACACATACAAAAATTTTAATTTATAAAACAAACTGTAGATGTCACTAATGCACAATGCAAAAACTTCCGCCTGTTCAGCTGCGAAATCGTTTCGCATCGCAACAAAAATGAGCAATTCATTGAGGATAGGTTAATGACAATTAACGATACAGATTTTATTAAATTGGGATAAAAGGAAAACATTAAATCAAAAGCAGAAAAATAAGTTGATAATAAAAAAAAAAAAAGACGTAATAAATTTATTGTAGTATATAATGTTTTCAGAGAAAATTAATGTTTATAGGGATTTTCATATGGTTTTTGTGGAGAGGATTCCTGCTTTCATTTAAGAAAGCTATTACATCGTGAACGTATTAATTGTCATTTATATTACATTGAAAAAAAAAATTTAGATTTTATCAAAAGAAGCTTTTTTATCAAATAATAATATATGTTAATAACTTATTGCCTGTGCGGTTTAGTCAAATGGTAGAATATCAGATATAAGATTCTCAAATTGATTCTAGTTTTGATTCATTCGCTGATTGATCTTATTAAATCCTGAGCCATAAATTCATTCAATATTTTCAAACAAGCTCTTAATTGATAAGCTCAAAACCAATTGGTCTGGAAATGGGAAGGTTCTGGATAGAGATTTTAAATATTTTCTCATATCGCACTTATCAATTAAGAGCTTGTTTGAGCTATTGGTACGCTCTCTGTATTACATTTTTGTAAATACAAGCGTATAAAAGTGAAGTCACGTTATATATGACTTGCTTTTTTGATTATCAATATTTTCAATAACCTATTTAATTATTTTCTATACATGTATATATAAAAATTATTTTGATGGAATAAATTTCCAATCATCTTTTACAGTTAAATTGAGTTTTACCATATCATAGTATCAACATCTAACAGCAAAGCAAATGAAAAATGAATCATTTCATTAACAAAACTGTATATGCAGTAAGCCTTATTAGATGACATCCACATAAGTAAAACTTAAACAATGATGATTAAACAGCCTTATACATCGATTCAAACATTACATTTATTTAGCACTGAATAATCATTAATAGATGCACATCGCGATTTTGTATTGTAAAGATAAATTAATGTGCATTGAATAAGCAATTTAAACATCTCTTACTTTCATTATTATCGCTGTCTGAATTTGCTTCTAATTTATAAAGTGCAGGCGACGACAGATATAAAAGAATCGGTCTCATTTTCTTTTGCTTTCTAATGAGATATGCATACTATGAATTGGTGAAACAAATTAATTTGTTAACAGTAATGGGAAATTTCATCACTCCAAAATAAAGAATACATTTATTTAGATAACATAAGTTCAGCATGGGATAGATTCTTAAAATATATGAATAAAGACATATGCAAAAACACAAATTCTCCCCCATAAATACATTTCATGCTAAACCAGCCCTCTTCATTTTGCTCAGACCATAATATTGGTGTTTTTAAATGTGTCTAAGAAAGATATTACACATGGGAAAGTCTAATTAAATTGAATTATTGCATGTTTTTATGTTTAATTAAAAATCAGATATAGTTATTAATTTTTAAATGAGGCTTAAAATTTATATTCATACTGCAAATAATTTATAATTTAATAAATAATTACTAATAATTATTAATGCATTTATCTGAAATGGTGCCATCAAGAATTGAGAGATCAGAAGGAAGTTTGACACATCCTCTCTCTCTCTCTCTATATATATATATATATATATATATATATATGTGTGTGTGTGTGTGTGTGTGCACGTGTATGTGTATATATTGTAATCGCATAAAAGATTAGGATCAATATGGGGAGAAATACAACAAATTAAATGTAAAAAAAATATAATGAATAAAAGCAAAAAATCACTATAGGTGATGAAAATAAGTAGTAATAACAATTATACTTATAAGCTGCATCACCAGTATTATCTGAGCTAATTAAATCAACAACTCATCAGCAGTCAAAAATCAATTAACAATAGTCAACTTATGACTGGATTTTAAAAAGTGACACCACTAAAACAGGTTACTTATCTATGCACTGCCAAAGTTAGGCAAGATATAAAATAATTATTTGGATGCACATACTTAAATATGAATCAATCACTCAAAATAATAAAATAATAATGCTGAAACACTGATACATGTTGATCATCATCAATGCTCTAGCATATGACCTCTTTAGTGTACAGGCTAATTATAACTTAATTTCCAATACAAACATAAAATGCAATAGATGGACTTTAAAGCTGATCCTTTGTGTCATTCAGAGTAGTCATGTACATATTCAAACACCAACATAAACCAATACATCCATAGATCTAACTATTATTCTCTAAACTAGCCCATGAAGCAAGGTTTCTAGGAACTATGACTATAAACAAAAAAAAAGAAATATAACAGCATACTCTAAATAATTTTAAATACTTATAGGTTTATTCTATTATAATTAAATAGCTTTACTAGGATGATTTTAAAATTCCTAAAATACTAAGTTGTATTGAAATCAAGTCACACATACACTGCCAATTCATGTAAAAGATAGCTGAAAAATAAAGACATTAACACTAAAATATTTTTATAAAAAATATTTAATAAATTAATTAAAATGACTTCATAATATAATAATTTTAATATATATTCTTATCAAAAGTATAGTTTCATATTAAATAAATTAACCAGCTAATTTATTCTTTAAATTAATTAACTTTTGCTTTCATTAAATTATTTCTTTTTAAATAACAAAAGTTGGACAACAGCTTTCTAATCAGAGATAATTTTAAATTAGCTTAATCTTTTTTATCTAATTTTTGGAGAAAAATAAATGAATAAATAAAAAAACTTGGAAAATTTAAAAACAATTAAGTTACTTTAAAAATCTATAGTTTTGAAAAAAATTCACATGAATAAAAAAAATGTTTCACAAGAAAATGTTACCCTACTAGAATTATTAACTTCTGTCAAATTTTTTTATATCTACATGAGAATATAACATGCACATAAAATACCTGCCATGGTTTTAGTTTTTTGGGGGAGTCTTTCTTTGCATTTATAATTTTCAATATTTACATGTAGGTTTTCTTCTTGAAGGCTTCTAACTTCCAGGTTACTCTATACAGTTCTTTTTACTTGGAAATAAAAAAATTCTGGCTAACAAATAGCAAAAATTTATACATTTTTTTTTTCAATAAAATGTCCAGGTCAGGCTAATACAGAGATACACATGCTGGTTTCTGATTATTTTAGGAATATCTTTTTATTTTTCACATTTTTTATATTTTCAGTGCATCAGGTTACATGCAAGAATATGTTCTAGTTCACTTGCATGTGTGTATATTGCTACCAAATAAATAAATAAGAATGAATGAGCTTAGTGCTTTCAATGGGTCCAGACTTCATCATCATAGCTTAACTGTTAAATTGTTAATGATATGCAAATTTATGTTGATTATGCTAGACATTCCATTTCTTCAATAAAGTATAGCATGTGTATTTGCTGTTTATGATGTCTTTGTCTCTGGAGATGAAGAAGGCTTATTTGACTTTTCTTTTGAGGTCATGTCTCTGCACATGATTGTGGGGTTGTCTGAAATGTACTCATGGTGGCTTGTGTTCTGATGCTGAAAAAAAACTGAGTAGGTGGAAGGTTGATTGAGAGCTCTATTGTATGAGTATTTGTGTAGTGCCAATCGTGTGCAGAGAGTGACATGACCTCAAAAGAAAAGTCAAAGAAGCCTTCTTCATCTCCAGAGACAAAGACATCATAAACAGGAGACATACTATGCTTTATCAAGGAAATGGAACATCTAGCATAATCAGCATAAATTTGCATATTGTTATCCTTATTAACAGTTAAGCTATGATTATGAAGGCTGGATCTTTCAAAAGTGCTAAGCTCATTCATTCTTATTTATCTATTTGGTAACAATATACAGCTTTGAGAACAATTATGCTACACATGTAAGTGAATTAGAATATATATCTATATTTTCCAAAAGTAAAAAAAAAATTTGACTTAAATGAAGGAAGATGATGTTTAGTTCTTAGTTAAACTTAACACATAGTTGTATTCATCTTAAAAGTCATTTTATATCTAAATCCATGGTGTGCTATTTATAGCTACATCCTCCAGCTATCTTCTTCAAAAGTGATTAGATTTTTTTCTCATACTGTCTTCATTAGCTGGCTTAGAACTGACTGTCCTCTTCAACAGCTGAGTCAAGAATTTTTGATTTATAAAACACTGATGTCAGCTGTTAGACTAACATCTATATTTTTCAAACAAACCTGTCTTAAATCAATCACAATCCTGTCTTCTGCATGATGAAATTTAATAGTAACCAAGTAGATCAATTTTGACAAAAACAATCATTCAGCCAATTCCCTCCTTCAACACTGAGATTGGAAAACAAGTTAAAAACTTAAATTAAAATCATAGTTTTTTGACATTCTTTTTTAATTAATAATTTTTTTCTTGCAAAAAAAAACAACAAGAAAACTTTTCTAATGAAAATAAATTTTATATTTTCTCTTTTCTTGTTAAAAAAACTTTACACACACAAATTTTTATCTACTTTATCTCAAATAATGTTAAAATTTCAAAAAATTTAAATAATTTATTTAAGATGAAGTTTTTTTTTCAGTAATTTTTAAAACTAAAAATTAAACTGGGAAATAGGTAAAATTATTGAAGAAAGAGAACAAGAGTTTATTTATTTTATTTTATAGTTTTCTCTTATTTACAATCCTTCATGTCTTATAATACATTTTAAATATTACACTTTTATTTAACACATCTGAAAATTCTCACATTATCATGTGATACATAAAATATTTAAATTAACTGAATTCTCATTATTATTATTAAAACATATATGTGGGAAAACTAAATATTATTTCCTCATGAATTTTAGTTGAGACTGATTTTATGATATATATATCCTGCTACATTATGGATATACTTATTAAAATGATTTTATTTTGTAATAGTAACTTTGTTATCAATTAAATGTTTACAATTAGTATAACATAATACAAAAATGTCCAACTTTCTGCATTCGCATCATGACAATATTTTTTTTAGAAAAATATATTAACAATCATCCTATTCATTTGTTAAACTGATCAAATATCATAATTATATTTTAAATGTTTCATAACTACAAAAATTTATATAATCTCATTTATTTGGAAAAAAATATTGAAATCTTGATGGAACATAAATGTAATTATTAAGTAATATTTATGATCTGTTAGCCAAAAAATAATTCTTAACTTCTTGAAAACCATATTGGCAATTCAATTATTGAATCATAATTGTATATATTCATAAAAATATTTTGGATGAAACATTTCTGAAAATATTTTTTAAAATTCAAAATTAAATTATACAAAAAATTTCTTTATTAGTAATTGTAAAAAAATCATCATTAATTAGTCAATAAAAATTACTTTTGGTTTGCCATATCTGTTTTAGAATGTATAGAGACAAAAATATTCGAATAAAATCTAGTTGTAATCATGTAGTTTTTTGGTTTATAAAAACATTTTTCAACTATTTTGGATACGTAAGCTTAAACTTGTAAATAAATAACTAAAAGAAATGATTTTTCATTTGAAACCAATAAAACACTCTTAAAAATTGCCTTGAACTAAATGATCTACCCATTATTATTTTTATAAATTTCATTGTATTATGATGCAATCAGTCAGGGCATTGTTCAGCTTCTTTCATATTCAATTTTGTAAGAATTTCTATGATACTGACATCTTCAGATTTTTTTAAAAACTAATAATTTCATTGATAATTTCTACACAAGAAAACTGTGTAGAGTAAACTAATATGGTAATAGAGAAGAAAACCAAAAATGATAGTATGCCATCACAATGCCCTGAATATTTCAATTTTTTTAAATGTCATTGAGTTTCCTTGAATGAGTTTTAAATAAACATGAATATTCTGTACTCAGAAACACAATTCTTTATGAGTATAGATCGATAGATATGTAGGTAGGTAGGTAGGTAGGTAGGTAGGTAGATAGATAGATAGATAGATAGACAGACAGACAGACAGACAGATAGATAGATAGATAGATAGATAGATAGATAGATAGATAGATAGATAGATAGATAGATAGATAGATAGATAGATAGATAGATAGATAGATAGATAGATAGATAGATAGATAGATAGATAGATAGATAGATAGATAGATAGATAGATATGTAATATATGTAGGCTTGAAAAATTAGTTTACTTATAACTGAAATAATGCCTTTTGACTGCTTTTTGAGATATTAAAGAAATTTATCAGGACAAATTCCTAATCTTCACTGCATACATTGTTAGCAGTGCAGCTGTTATTATTATATAAATATTCATATAGTAGACAAATATGGATATGCTGTATGAACATGGATGGGCTGCTCCCCAACAATCATCAACCAGTAATGAGTTTATTAACTTTTTATCTTTGGATTTAAAAGTAAAAAAACACCCTGGTCTTGATTTTCATTTGCCTGATAGTTCTTGACTAGAATATTAGTTGTGATTTCCAAAAGGCAGGATTAATATGTATGAGAATGACCTTTTTTAAAATAGACCTTTACAATGATATCAAAATTATTATCTTTAATCCTTAGAGACTGTAAAAGTACCAGCTAAGGCAGTGATTAATTAGCTTAAGGTGAAGATTTTTATGAATCCTCAAATAAAATGCCATTGGATAAGAAGACTTTATATAGACACTTACTCAGCAGATCATTTTTAAATGAAGGCAGATTGCATGAATTAGAAGAACTATCAAGCATTATATGAGACATTGTTGAACTTTGTGAAATTAAAAAAAGGTAAAGGGTCAATTGTTTTAATAAGTGCATGCGATTTTACTGTAAAGTCCCAAATATTGGAAGTGCAGACGCAGTTTGATTTATTATAAATAAAAAAAGTAAAAAACAACATTGTGAAAATTGATGGTAAATCAGACAACAGCAATTTAGTTATTCACTTTAATGAAATATACCAAAGACAGATTATTCAAGTTTAGTCACCACAAATTCTCATTTTGATGAAGAAGCAGAGAATTTTTATATGGATGTACAAAAGGCTTTTGATCAGAGAAAACAACATTTTAAAATTGCACTGGGAGACTTTAACATGAGAATTGTAAATAATTAAAAAATGGTTGTGGATAACTTTGATAATAATAATAATAATAATAATAATAGAAATGAGGGGTGGCACAGACTTGTAGTATTTTTAGAAAAAAATAAACTGTTTATTATGAATTTTTTATTTAAAAAAAATGCTAACTTGAAATAGCCATGGAAGCATCCAAATGAAGGAACAACAGAATTGAATTATATTTTGACTAACAGAAAATGTATTTTAATGCTGTAATGTTCTTCATAGATTCAACATAAGAAGTGATATAATGTGTTAATGCAAAACAAGAGATACAAAAATGAGCAAAAAAACAATATTCACCATTGATATTCCTAACTTTCAAAAACAACAAACCATTTTAAAATATTAACTGATTGAAAGATGGTTCAAATTTGAATGAAATCAATGTAGAACAATTAATTAAGAACTGCAAAAAAAAAAATAGCTGGTGCAAATAAAACAGCAATTTACAAGTAAATTTTCTATTGATACAGGACAATATATATAAAAAAGCAGGAATATAAAAAATATATAAAAATGAACCATTAAAAAGAATTGAATATTTAGAGTTTTGTAAAATGTTAAAAAAAAGTTAATAATGATATAAAAAAAACACTAAACATCACATGATCACCATTCTTTATGCTTACACAAGCTGTTTACACAGAGACAAATCTCTCCATACAGTAACACCACTCAGTGCAATCCAGAATAATCATTGGATGCAGGACAGCACTAGATAAGGATTTTATGCACGAACCTTTCTGCATCCATTGACTACTCTGTCTTGCATTGAATAGTGCTAATGTATGGAGAGTTTTACCTCTGTGATATAAAAAAGTATATTTGTGAATTAACAAGAAAGGTAGAAGAGAATAAAGGTCCCAAAACTGTAGAACAATGATTGGTCAGAAGTCATTTTTAACATATAAAGAAAAGATGCAACTATTACTAAAAAGTGAGATGACATTACAAAATGTATCAATGCAATCAAAAACAAGGAACAAAAGACAACTTTAGTTAATAAATCTTTTGAAGTACCCAACACTCTAAATAAAAAAATGAGATATGCAATTAAATTTACGAAGCAGGAAAAAGCTTCAGTTGATAATAGAATGATAATTGATATTTTGAAAGAAGCTATATACTAAATATCAAAATGATAAAAATATACCAAATGATTGAAAGAATGCAGTAGTAATATAGACATTTAAAAAAGTGATAAAGAAATATTAAGAAAATTTTTAAAAAGGTAATTATAAGCTATCTACAAAGAATTATACATTTTAACCAAATAAAAGAACAATCTGAATTTAAAAGCAAATTTTACACAATGGATCACATCCAAGTATTGAGAAATGTTATAGAATGAATCAATAATATATAAATTGTTATTATCGTTTGAATTTGTAGATTATGAAAAGACATTTATTTGTTGCTACAAGAATTTCTACGGTGATTAAAGTTTTGAATTATTAAAATATAGGTCCAGGATATTATCATATGTTGAAGAATGTTTATCAAAATACAATAGCAGTAATTAGATTACATAATAATCCTAAGAAAATTAACATTTGAAACTCGTGTATGATAGAGTTATTCCATATCTTCAAAATCTTTTATAGAAGTTGGTCAAGTGGATTAGAGAATTTAAACTAAGTGGAGGTTTTTAAAGTCAGTTGGATTTGGAAGATGATGTTGTTCTTTTTGTGCATAATAGCTTAACATTTTAGGAAATATTTCAAGAATTATTAGATGAAAATAAAAAAATAGAACTGAAGATAAATGCTAAAAAGATTAAAATAATATTCAATAAAATTTGATAATTGTAAATTTTAAAAAGTTAACAATCACAAATATCTTGATCAGATTAGTAATGCAGATGAAAAAAGTGGATAAAATTAATCATATAATTAAACTTCGAAGGAGATCATTTGAATGAAATAAGTTAATATTAAAAGAAAACATACCTATCTATTTTAAAAAAAGGTTTTTAATATACGTTTTACCCATTCTTGTTTATGAATCTGAGACTTTGGAACTTAATAACAGAATAATACAAAGACTTCAGATCACTCAATGAAGTATGAAGAGATGCACTTTGGGATTAAGAAGAATTGTTTGAAGACAAATTACATGGGTGAGAAAACAAACAGGAAATTATTGATGTCATTGAAAGAATTAAGAGATTAAAGTGGAGTTTGGTTGGACATATTACTAGAAGAGATAATAGCTGAACAGTCAATAATTTAAACAGCATTTTAAAAGATTGTAAAAGACTAAAAAAACACCACATATCGACAGTTGAAATAAGGATATCTGCAAGAGTGATGTGGAGAAGAGGGGCTAGAGACCGAAGAAACTAAATTAAATGTGAAAGGACCTTCATTGTACAGTGAATCAATACTGATTAAAAATAACGATGCTTATATATATAAGGGGAGCAAATTATTCTTTTAAGGCTCTGAATAAAAAGTCATCGATATTTTTTTCCAAGATCAGGAATAACAGGGAACACTTTTCCTTTAAGCTTTTGATGTTAACAATATCTTATCCTTGAAACCGTTGTTGAAAACATTTATATATATGTTACATTAATTTTATTCCATGACATTAAGAATTATTAACTAATAAACAATTAAGCAGTAGCTAATAATTGTAAATATAAAATTAGCATAGCTTAATGTACTTGTAAAGCAAATCAGTCACTTCAGGCTATAAATAAAAAATACTCAATATATTTAGCAAGATTTAAGTATCTGCATTCTTCTTGATATGATTATTAGCTTGCTGAATATGGAATGTTTTTTATTTATAGACCGATGTAAAATATCTCTTTTCAGTAAACAAATAATAATCAACATTATTCTTCCTGTAATTATGTCTATTTTTTAACGTAAAAAATAATTTTTCTTTTAATGTCTTCTGAATATTTTTTAATATTTATACTTTTTTAATAGGTATTCAAGGAAAGATTTTAATAGTGAACAGCCAAAATGAGATTAATTCTCTTACATTTCAACCTGCTCTACCAAGATATAATGAGCCTTTGTGTATAATAATCGATTATGCAATATCATCTCAATTCTTTAGAGAAGAAATTACTATGGACATAAAACAAAAATCCAAATGGCTAACAGTATTTAAATATAATTTCAAACAGAGAGATTTCATTTCTTTAGAAGGCGTATCTTTTGTGAATCGTATTGATAAACAATTATCCCAACCAAATAAAATGTGTATCAAGAAAGTTAAGCTAAACGATGAAACATTACAGTTCCGTTGGAGAGTGATGTTAAGTCCGGTAGACTTTCAACCCTCGAAAATTACTTATATAGAAAAGAAATTTAAGCTTCCAGTATATGGTAATATATTTTTATATACATATTAAACATATTAATCACTTATTTAAAGTAGTCTATTGTTAGATAAAACATTCAATAAAATAATAATAATAACAATAACAACAACAACAACAACAATAACAACAACAACAACAACAACAATAATAATAATAATAATAATAATAATAATAATAATAATAATAATAATAATAATAATAATAATAATAATAATAATAATAATAATAATAATAATAATAATAATAATAATAATAATAATAATAATAATAATAATAATAATAATAATAGTGTAAAAAAGGACACTGACTGCCTTAATGGCGCGTTAATAAATTTTTTTCATTTGTCCTTTAAACATTTTTGAAAATCTATTTTTAATATATATTTTTCAAAAAGATTTGCCGCAATATATCTAGAGTATACGAGATTCTGGGCTGATGAATAGTTGTGATAGGATTGAGTTAAAAGCTGAAAAATGCACTGATAAAAATAAAAAGACCAATCTGTTTTATTTACTGTTTGTGAAGGCTGAAATGATATCATTTTCATAATTCAGTTTTATATGCGGGATTTTTTTTTTTTATCAAGAAATTTTGTTGTGAGCTCAAAGAATTACATTATTGCAATAACAGAGTTATATTGTTAACAGACACTATAATAAAAGTTACTATGCAGAATCCGAACTCAGACTTTTACACAACCCAAATCTTTCAGTGCCATCTTATATTGCTGGCCCACCTGATCACACATATGTTGAAAAGATAAATAATCACCAATATTAGTATTTCATGCTAAACCAGCACTCATCAGTTGGTCCTCATTACCATCTCCACACATATATACAATCAGTACTCAGCTTTATATTAAGAAAGCCAATCTTCATACTTTAATGGATAGGCTTCAAACTACTTCAACCCACAACTCTTCAGCCTTCCATTTCATTGAAAATCTGATGATAGAATGTTCAAAATCCACATTAGTGACAAGGTTGTCATCCTACCCATGTTGATGTTTAGTTATTCTGACCCTCATGTACAGGAGAATTATCCATTTATACATACATAATAAGTCTACCCATCCCTCACATATGGTATCTTAGTCCTATCATATTCTTTCACTGCCCTCACCTACTCTACATTGCCCTATATCTATATTTTCTATATTGCTGCATTTAACATATATATTATCACAAACTACTGCTAACATGTATAATAAGCCACTGCTATCTATGATATATATAAATAATAGTACTTTAATAAAATATTTACTGTTAACATGTATAACAGCTATTGCTGTCTATGATATATATATAATAGTACTTTAATAAAATATTTACTGCTACTTGCTTTCTCACTTAGCGACTGATTACTTTTTTTTTTGACATATATATATATGAAAAAATATTTCACTAGATCTGAGTATTTTCATTCCTTCTTAAATTATACACACATCCCTGTGTTCCTTAAATTTGTTATTATGCCTGCTGTCCTTTCATTCACTCGACCCACATTATTTCACTCGATTTATTTTTTTCATTATTTTTATCAAAACAAACTTGTATATATATATAGAATAATTAGCTAACTCGGGTAACGAACGCTAAAAGAAAATTTACATGCATTATAAATCTGCTCAGGGATATTGGTTTTGTAATCTAAGCCTCCACATTATTGCTGCCAAACGCTAAAAAAATTATACTATATAACAGTCAGAAATGTGTGATTTGTTAACATAGTGCAGAATTCGACTACCACACAGAACAGCAGCAACATCTAAGTAGTGAAGCCACCCGTAGTACTGAGTTCGAACATAGTTTATCAGTTCCACAATGCAATCTACAAAACAATGCATCTGATGCCACATTAGTAAACATCTCTTTAGGTATGGTTATCAGGGAGGTGCAAGAGAATCAAGAATTTCATTTCGAGTTAGCCAATCAGAACATTAATCTTAAACATTTATCTTACAGAATCGAGGAAATATAATATGGAATGGGTATCAAATAAATAAATAAAAAGTAATGGCAGACGTATAGTTTGACATAATTTATTGAAACATTTTAATAATAAATCATTTACTAATAATATTTGGTAATATTTAAAATTGAGTAACGGAATTTTCCAATACTGTTATATATTATAGAAATACATTTATTTATTTAGAAACATTTATGCGAAATCATTTTACCAATAATACTTTATATTTAAGATCTCAGTAGCGGTATTTTCCAATACTGTTATGTTTACAAAGAGAAATACATTTATTTGATGACGTAATCTAGCTACCTAAAATTCTCGAGCAAATATTTCTAAGGCATGCCTTTAGGGATTTGTACTTTTGCAATACAAGAGTCTAAAGTAAGATTTATAATAATAGCAGCGGACATATATTTATTTAATTAAAGATATTTACTAATAACTAAGGGCAAACATTTATTTGAGAGTGAATTATGTCACTAATGCGGGGACGGAGTTATACATAGAATAATAAAGTTAATAAAAGAAACACATGATACATTTAGAAAGGTGATAGGAAGTGGCAGTATATTGAAACTGCAAATCTGTGAATGAGTTTATAAAAATGGGCTGGCATTTGCCATAGGCCCAAAAAGGTAAAGTGTCAAATAAGCATAACCAGGGGCAAGTGGCTTGTGCCACGACTGCCTGCTGGCTGCGTGATGGTTGCCAAGCCCTACGGGTACATTTATTATGTCCACTTGTATAGGACAACCAGGGTTAATTTCAACCCTATAGAATCCGGAATATTCAAGGATTGTAATGGGTCATCGCATCTCTAAAACATAACACATGTATAATGTTCAGACGATTCTGTTAAGATTTAAATATATTTTATAACTCGGCCCTACATTATCAACATTTAATAAAGAATGTTTGCGACTCTCAAAGAAATGTGATTTATGGAATTATTAATTAAAATTTAACAAAATATAAAACAATATATAAACTGGGTGATTATTATAACTAATACATCAGTTGTTTGCTAAGCAGTAGATCCCTGCATTACAATAAATGAAGCATTGAATGCGTGTCGATTTATATGAAAATTTTAAGTTATTTATGAAAGTAAATATTAATGAAAATTTGACAAGCATCCATTGTTTCAAGCAATCATAGATTTATACTTAGAAAATTATGAGCATGCGATAATTATATAATAAAATGTAGATTTTAAAAATACATACCCAAGAAAGATAGAGTTAGGCAGGCTAGATTGTTAAAGAAATTTACATAATATTAATTATTAAATTTATAGTTTTACAAATGAGAATTTACAGTTTATAGTTTATAAGTTATAAAAAGATGAATGAGCTATAGTGGGATATTAGTAGAGTACTCTAGAGAATTTGGATACAGGTACCTGTTTTATGAGAAGTTTTCCGATTCAGTGATCAGCAGCAAATTGTTCATGATTCTAGCATTAGCAGTTCTTTACAGTATTTAGGTGATTTAGTTACTTAAATAGCAGCAGCAGTTTTCTAATTGTTCGGGGCAGTAGATCTTCTTTGGTTGATTTTATGGAGGGCATGGGCATAAGTTGTCGGCACACAATCGACCATCTTTGGGGAGAATAGTCTTTGGCGCTTTCTACTCATGCATACTGTGGCATATAGAAAACAATATATATCTTTGGAGACTCTTGACTGCTCAAGAGCAAAGCTAAAGTTCAACTGAAAGTTCCTAGCAAGTCTAAAATGGCCTCCTTTCTTAGATCTTATCTTTTACATTTTTTGATAGTTTATTTTTGGATTCCACTTAATCTGTGCTGAGGATAATCAATGCATTTTTGTTAAGTTTAATTATAGAGAAAGCTGCTTTTCTATTGTTTATATTTACATTTTATAATCACATTTTGGGGGATTTTCTTTAATTAATTTATTATCTCTCACCGACTGTTACTTTTAAAATTTCAAATACAAAAGGGAACATACGATTATTTTTACTTTTAATTAAATTTACAATCAGATTTCTAAAATATTATTAAATGAAATTTAAACAAAGCAATAAATAATGGATTTTACAATTCAAAATAAATGATTAAAATTATATTTTTTTATATAACTAAAAGAAGAAATCTAAATTATATTATTTATCTTTATTTATTGCCTTAAATTTGATATCGAAATGTGTGCATGTTTATAGTGAATTCTACATATATCTATACATTTTTAATATTACTACACACACAATTCGATACCAAAATGTTTAAATTTGGGTAGGATAGAGCAGTGAGTGAGAGACGATAGAAAAAGGTGAAACTTAAGATTCGAATACAAATCTTACTGTTTCACTGTTAATGACCAACATAAATACAACTGTATAATAGATTTTATAATATCAAGATTTCTGGATAGATGATTAACAATAAAATAATATTTATTTTGTTAATAAAGACAATTAAATAAAGAACAATTTTAAAAATCTATGATATTTCAAAGCAAACTATTCAGACACTATGCTATACAATTCACTTCATAGGAAAAATATTTTTTAAAGTTTACAAATAATAAAATAAATTTATAGATTAAATGGTAATCAACTATTATTAATTTTGCCTGATGAATGAAAATTTTTCTTAATATTTACATTATCACAGAAAATTCTACATTTTTACACAATAGGCATACTATTATGTTGTTTCATCAATGAGCATATTTAAATTCTAAACATGTCTTACCAATACAATGATGAAATCAATGTAAAAGTGATGTGTATTATTTATTGAGGCCAATGAATATAATTTTTAATTTCTAAAATAAATATTTATTGGTTTTACATTCTTAAATACTGGCAAAGCATAGAAAAACAAACCTACAAATCAAAACCATTTATAATATACACTCAGAGTATTCAAGAGTCCAATAGAAGAAAAGATAACATTCCCCAGAACAAAACAATATTAATTGCCAAAAATAAAATTATGTTAGTACTCTACACATGACTTCAAACAACATATATATGAGAGAATACATCTGAGAGGTCAAGATAAGTAAGGCAAAGAACCTAAATGATGTCATGAACTCAAAATTATACTAAGACTTTGTTTCTGAATATAAGGAAAATGAGAATGAACCATAAAAATATATTAAGAACAGTAGTAGCTGCTTAAATATGAGACATGAATAATGTAACTCGTGGTATATACTATAATAAGAGAGACACCTACATTCTTTTTATAACCCATGTGATTGCAAAATAAATATCCATAAGAGAGAGAAAAAGTAATGATCTCTTGGAAAAAATATCTACAAAAGTGAAACACAACTACAATCTCTTGGATATTATAATGGCAAGATAAGAATGTACAATGAAACAAGAGAAACTAAAGCTATAATCTCCTAAACAAATATTATAATAATTAATTGATGGGTAAAACTGACAATAAAATTATTTGTCAAATCTGGCATAATAAAATCATGACCTGAAATAAGTAATAAGAGTATACAACATCTTCACCAGTTTTGCATAAACTCATACATTTAAATAAATAAATAAATTACTCATAATAAGGGACAAACAACACTTTAAAATTATATAGTATCATAAAATAGTATTCTGTAAATTTCTCGTTACAAATAATGCATAAAAATATATTAGACAAAAATGAATAACATAAATAAAATACATGGTAAATTACAATAGCATAATATTAAAATTTAAAACTATACCACTATATACCAAAATGCATAATTGACAGTTCTTTATCCTGGAGATTCTACCATTTAACAAGATGCCATCTTTGCAATTGCCGTTCTGTAATCACAATTTTTTTTTGTTTTGTTGAAAAACACAGCATATTTAAAAGTATATGTACAGCATTCAAAGTATTTTTATAAACAACAGATTTCGTAATGGTCACAAACACAGTATAATTAATGATCCCTCAGTTTTCACAAAGAATATTTAAATAAAGCACTGGAAATCTCCTGTCTGATGTATTAACTTTTCATTCGTTTTATAGAAAATATAACTTAATGACTTTATACAGGAGAATACATTCTTTAGATATAATGCAGGTTTCATTATATAGCAGATTTTTTAAAAATTATTAATTAGATTAAGGATAACAATAAGAATGAGATATATAGAGATGATTTGTAATAAATTTAATTGCATAATAAGCTTGAATAATAATTCACTAAGAGCATTTTATATTTCTTTTATAGACTATATGTCTGTTCCATAAATTTTAAATAAATATTCCATTATTACCATAGAATATTAATTTTAAAATAAACGGACAGATAAACATTTTCAGATGAAAAAGTAAATCAATAATTTTGATTTCTCAGACTTAGAAAGTCTTTTTCTGCCTCTAGTCTGAAATAAATGGACAAAAATTTCATGAGTGCCTGCTTTTATCCAGCCACTAATATAACAATAAATAATTAAAATATTTTAAAATTCAAGTAATCTATTTAGTACATTACATTATTCAAATAGTCTATTCATTAAAAGATAAATTATTTTAAAGAAAATTATTATTTACATATAAGGCATTATTAAAATGAAGATATTTCTAAATATTCATTGTTGAATAATATGTTAAAACATTTGAAAGTCTTTTTAACAAATTTCTTATTCTCAGCATCTTCTAATATTTAAGCAAAATCATTTTCTAACTATTAAAAACAGTTAGGAAATACTAATAAAACATAAAGACTTTCAGTTTTAATATTATTGCATAAAAAATGTTGAGCTGAAAATACAGTTTATTGTAGATAAAGAAATAAAAATCAAAAATTCTTACAAAAGCAAGGTGTTATAAAAAATTCTCTTGAAGTATCAATTATACATAAAAATAATTTAGCAATTGTTAAAAAGTAATTATTTAAACTTTCCATCATGTTTAAAAGTAATATAGATTTCAGACTTCTTAGTAAACTTTAACTTTAAGTAAAATAAAAATTTGTTATGAGCAATAAAATTGTTTATTAATCAAATAATTTTCCACCAGTAAAATTGAATTCATGTAAGAAGTAACAAGTAAGTAGTAGTAAGCAAGCATGTGCAGATTTTTATCTTTTATACTCCTCATAATGTGACTGCTTGTGATATTAAAAACTGGCATTTAAATCACCACCTATTTGACCCAATTCATTACAGTTAAAAAATTAATTAGTACATATAACAAGACTAAAAATAGATTGATGTGTTGGACTATTTTCATCATCTATGAGTGAATGTTGAATGTATAAAAAAATTTAAACTTTATTTAAACTTTAATACAAACAATTTGTTAGTAATAATACACAATAGACAATACAGGTTAGTAATTGCACAACATTTCAAGTAATATTATTCTCTACTCTTCTTTCACAGAATATCTCAGATGGTTAGAGCGTTTGCCTTAAATTTGATATTCAATAATCTAAAGGTGTGAGTTCAACTTATATGTCAATACTGTCACTATGCATATCAGGCCAGTAACATTGAAGAAGAGTGCAGAATAACACTGCTTGAAATGTTGTATAATTACTAACCTGTGTTGTCTAATTGTGTTATTACTAACAAGTTATTTGTATTTGAAAAGTTTAAAATTTTCTGTACATTCAACATTCACTCATAGATGATGAAAATAGTCCAACATATCACATCTAATAATATACCATCATCACAAACTTTCAGGCAAAGCTAAAAATAAACTCATTTACATAACTGTCTAGAATGTTTAATTAAAATGTTACACTTTAAGAAAATTATTTATAAAATTAAAAATTATTATTAAAATGAAAATAAAACAAAATATTATATTGTAAGGATACATGAAACTGCACCACACACACATCCATCTTAAAGACCATTACCACCAACAATCACCAAAAACATATTGTTACTGTTATCCTAATAACTGTGTAAATTTGTCATTTAAAATTATATGTTTAACTATTCCTAATCATACTGATTTATAGATAGTTAAACTTCATAAAAGCAAACAATTCATAAAAATCAAAAGAAAGGACTAATAATTAAACATTAGTATTTGTTAACCCATTACATTAAGCATTCAGGTATTCAAGTGACATCACAATTTAGATAAAAACATGAACTGAAATTGAGATGAAAAACAATATATAAAAAAATGTGATGGAATGGCTAGTGGAAAGATAAAATAAAAGACTTCTCTTCTTTGGAAAAAAAGGAGAATTAAACATAACAGTGGCTAGTTAATATACAGATTAACAATATCTAAACTTGAATCCACAATTTAAAACTATATAATAACAGCCATTGAAATATCATATCTCAAAAGAAGAAAACAATATCGCAAAATAGAGAGAAAACTGTTTATATGAATATGAATGGACTAAATATTTTGTAAAGTTATGTTACAAACTGTAGAATTATTATTATTCATAATAATACTGAATTTTAGTATTAAAAGTGAGAAATCACCTCAAGCTTATTGTAAGGATTTGTAAAATTAAAAATCCACTATTAATTCTTAATAAAACCAGGAACATCAAATAAATTTATCAACATAGTTCCATAGCTATGTCTGGCTAAAAGAACAAAAACATCATAGAGATAAAGTGTTCACCATACAACCATGATGTTAGATTTGAGTTTTAATGGAAATCAGCTTCTACCTATTCATGTTCAATATAATATCAGAATATGTTAAAACAAATCAAGGAAAATTCTTAAATCGATAAGAAATACTGTAGGTAAAAGAATGAAAACACCATCAGAATATTCATATGATATTTGAATATAAGAAAGTGAATTTTAAATGAGGAAAAAGAAAAAAATCCTGAAAACAGAATTCCTTGAATATTTATCAATATGAACTGTCACTAATTTAAATTTCGACTTGACTACACAAGATTAATATTATATATATATATTTGTATTTTTTAAATTCTAGTTTCTTTCTTTTGATAATAGGTTAAATTTCACCTGACTATAATTTAAAACTATATAGAGAGGAGATCAGGAATATTAGTATTCTCAAGTTATTAATAAAAAGGTATACATAGAAACCCCAAGCTTGTTTAATAATAAGTTTAACTATTTACAGACAAAAAGGCAAGACTTTATTACTGTACATAATATTAGATACATACACTAGGACAATTATAATGTTTAATCCTAAGTATGAAATGTTTGTTACAAATTAATTTATTAGTTAGATCTTTGTTATTCAGAATATATGACTAAAATTCTTGTATAATTGATTTTTCCTATCATATTTTCATATCTCTAGGAAGAGGTTCCCAAAATATAAAATAATACTTACAAAATCCTATTTCTGGAATATACTAAATATAGGAATGTTAGTTAGCATGAACATACTGCTATTTGTATGAAGATTTAAATTTAGTTTGCATTGTAAAGTTTAAATCAATAAATTAGGCTGATAAATTATTTTTCAGAATGATACATTATGGCTGAATTACCAGATATTGAAGAGATGAAACGAAGGATGATCATGCTTATCCAATTGTTCATTTAATAATTGTACATCACATATATTATGTTGAAATATAATTATAAACAAATTTCATTATTGTTAGTGATTTTATTAAATACGTATTATCATAATCAAAGTCATTGTTATTTATCTATTCCACAATTTATCATGTCACATTATATATACAGGGTTTGTGTGTAAGTATGATACAATCATACTCTGAAGTAAAATCCATGCATATTCTTTCTGGGTTTGAATACCAAGTCATAACGAGCAGATTAGAGAGAAAATGGAAAGGTGCATATTAATTTGAAGTTATTTCCATCTAACTATTAATACTTTCATGATGATATTACTTCAATGATGAGATATATGCTTTTAATGAGAAAAGAATCATACCTCTACATATATCATCTAATTATTGAGCTATTTTATTGCCCATTGCACAGTTTCAATCTGATATGGTATCAAGTTTATAAAATGTTTGTTTGGATCATATATTAACATGTGAAAAGATAACTGTCTTGGTGGTTGCTTATTTGAGCTAAGGTTTGTTTGAGTGCTTGTATAATAAATTTAATTAAAATATAATAGAAATTATTTAAAGTTTTGAATCGAAATTCAATTTTGATGTAACGTATATCATAAAAATAGGGCACAATGTGTCTTTAAAGCAGTGGAGATATTTATGTACCTCATACATTTAAAGATATATACTGCAGTATGTAAAATGTTAATTATATATCTGTTTGTCTTAGATTTACAAGAGAATTTGTTATCGTCATTATTATGCACTTTATTCATGATATTATAACTTACAATAGTTTTTCCAAAGAGTTTACTAAAATGATTTCCTAGAGAAGTGATTAAACGTGCATTGTTTTTGACTGCTAGGATATAAAACCGATAATAGTTAGTATAAACTAATTTGAGCAGAATTATATTGAGTTCTTGTATCATACATTTGATGTTTAAAATATTTGCACACACATCCATGGTTTGATCTCCATTGATATAAGCAGCAGCTTTATGTAAGTTTCATTAAATATATTACCACAAAACTATTGAAAGACCCAAGATTGTATACAAAACAGATATAAATTGTTTTACCTTATAAATTTCTAAGTATCGAATAATAAAAAAAGGGATTATTTGTCAAGAGATGTATGCGATGTTTATATTAACTTGTAGTATAATAAGATAATTTAATTTATAGTAAATATTTGTTTGATATATTTAGTCTAGATTTTGTTCATTACTCATTACAAGATCCAGGTATCATTACTTGCAATAGTCATGCCATTATTCCCAAGAATCTGATTCTTTGTTAATTAATGAACATATAGAAATATTGGTATTTGCTTGTGATGGTGGTATTTTAGTTGTATTTATATGTTGGATTATTTTTGACATTCAATATTAAATATTGAATGTCTATAGTACTGGTAATGATTGGTGAGTCTGTACAGTTTGATGTTGGATATTGTTTTTAATAAGAATTAATTTCCTATATGGATTATATATGGGACTTCAGGCAACAGAGTACACATTTATTAATATAAATAGAAAATTCTCGATGGTAAATTTAGTTTTATTCTCCAGTGAATAATCTACAGATCTCATTTGTGCATTACAATATATACATATATAACAAATTTACATATGAACGAAACCTCACAACAATTAAAGTTACGTTCAAACTGATAATGAAATGATGAACAGATTTACGACTGTAACATCTTAAGAAAAACTTATATTACTCTTTTAAAATAGAAATTGTAAGTTACAATAGTCAAATATGTTTAAAAATACATATATACAAGCAACAAAGATTACAAATTATAAAATTATTATATAAAAGCCTTTTTCGGCAAATTATGTTTTTTTGCCCTTTTCAATATGTCTCCACGATTTAAAGCACATACAGCAACATCTATATCAATACATGAGAAAAGATAGATAAACAAATGGATATTTGACATGATCTATTATGTGATTTTTTTCCCCTCAATTCTACTACAAAATTACTCTGTTATATATATTGAATGGATATATATCCACATATATTAATTAATTAACTATCCATTCTTTATCCATTAACCACTTATTATTTAACTTAATGGATGTTATTTGCCTAGTGTATATAATATATTAAATAAAAAAAGTAAAAATTATATAGATAAAAACATTAACGTGGGATGGGCTAATAGCAAAAATTTGGATAAATTGATAACTAATTGTAGAATGAAAGATGATATAAAATATAAGAGAGGAATGGTTTATAAAATTAGATGTAATTTTTGTAATATGATTTACTATGGCCAGACGTCAAAGCAATTGGGAGAAAGAGCTAAAGAACACAATGATGCTATTGCTAGGAAAGATGATAGATCTGCGTTATATGTTCATTATTTGCAGTATGGACATAAAATAAATTGTATTGATAATATAAGTGTTCTTGATTATATTAAAAATGTTAATAGACGTAAAATATATGAAACAAACTACATCATGTATAATAAAAACAACTGTATGAATATATACAAAACATCCATTAAGTTAAATAATAAGTGGTTAATGGATAAAGAATGGATAGTTAATTAATTAATATATGTGGATATATATCCATTCAATATATATAACAGAGTAATTTTGTAGTAGAATTGAGGGGGAAAAAATCACATAATAGATCATGTCAAATATCCATTTGTTTATCTATCTTTTCTCATGTATTGATATAGATGTCGCTGTATGTGCTTTAAATCGTGGAGACATATTGAAAGGGCAAAAAAACATAATTTGCCGAAAAAGGCTTTTATATAATAATTTTATAATTTGTAATCTTTGTTGCTTGTATATATGTATTTTTAAACATATTTGACTATTGTATACTTGAAGTGCAACATAAAAAAAGAATTGGTTTTAATTCTGATTCTGTTTCTGTATAGTAAATTGTAAGTTGTATAAGAAGAGCAGATATATATATATATATATATATATATATATATATATATATATATATATATATATATATAATTGTGAAACAGTGAAGACTAATTAATTATCAATAGTTTTAAATAATTCAAAAATATGAATACAATATTGAGTCAATATAAAAGTTGAGTTATATTTACAAAAGTGCCTTATTATTTTCTCTAAAACGTAGCCCTGTTAAATAAAAAAGTTTATTTAAAATTATGGGTAAATTAATAATAGCCAAAGCTAGCAATAATTTCAAAATGAGATAAATTAGCAGTTGGAAATGTATACGTTTTTTTTTTTTGAAATATGTTTATTATAAAATTAGATTTTGCATCACTTTTAATTGTAGAGATAGCTAGATTATGGCAAGTTATATTTATGTTCTCATAGTATTCATAGTTAATCTAGGCTGCAAATGTCACTATAGTCAAAGAGGAAAAATACAGAATCTCTATGCATAAGAACTATACAGAGTAATTTTGAATAATCTATAGCTGATACAAAAAAACATTCAGCAAAATTTTTAATCAGCTTTTAGCACAGACACTCAAGATTTCCATAAACAGATTCTCAAATTTTTACTAATTAGAGACTATGCATAACATTATGTCATATCAATGTACATTATTAGACAAAAAAGGTTTTATATTTTGTATGTAAGATCTTATGACATATTGTTATATTTCAATTGTATATATGTATTTCGTGCATGTTGTTTTTAAATATTCTTGTATGAAATAATTAAAATTCTAATATATAAAATGTTTTAATTGTTTTGTAAATATGTTATTTTATACAGGATAACATTTATTGTAAAATATACAGAAGTAAATCCACCTTCACACATGCTCTGTTTTAATATAAATTGGCACACACCCATAAGCAAAGATTTAAAAGAACAGTGAATTACTCTTTTTTCAAGGTTAACTATAAATAAGACAACGCTTGCTTACCATGAATTATTCTGGGTTTGAGTCTATTATGCACCTGATTTGTTAAACGATGTTTAAATTGAATAAACATAATTCATATGTTTCAGGAGAGAGAATTTTTCTCATTTTTAATGAGTCCACTGGCTATTATTTTATAGCTTAAAACCTAAATACATTGATAAATATTATCAATGTATTTAGATTCTAAATTATTTTAAGTTAACTGCAGATAGTTAAAAATAAGATAAATTACATCTCCTGTAGTATATGTATTATATTTATGCAATATGAACATCGTTTAAAAAATCAGGCATATAATAGATGCAAGCCCTATAGGCAAATGCTGTATTATATGTAGAAAAGCATGAAGAACATGTGATTTAAAAGTAACGTAATATGATGTGATGTACTGTAGCTTCTACTTAAACTCTACATACAGTAGTGCCATCAAGTACAAGCTTTTGTAATTAATGGATGTAGGAAGGTTTGTGCATAAAATCCTTATCTAGTACCTACTCATCCAACATCTCCAGACTAGTTTCTACCTTGTGGCTTTTATTAGTGGGGAGACTTGGATTTAAGAGCATTGAACCTAGATCTTAGGATGTAATTCAACCCTCACTCAAACTTATTCATTTGTAAAATCATATAGATCTGAACTCTGTTCAGAATCTATACATTTTGATGTCTTTGTTTTTTCAAAACACACAGTCGCTATTATTCTATGGGCAGGATAGTATAAAACCATCAAAATATCATATGATCACCATTTCATATGCTTACACATGCCAAACTCTCCATACAGTAGTGCCATCAAGTGCAAGCTATCTTCATCCATTGATTATAAAAAGCTTGCATTTGATGATACTACTGTATGAGAGTTTGGTACTTTACTATTATTAAAAAATTATATGAAAATAATTACTATACATATCAATTAGGGGACATAGAATCAGTTAAAGATAAAAATGGGTGGGGACTAAGGCAAGAATGCCCTATGTCACCTATTTTGTTTTTGTTGTATTTGAGTGAAATGGATAAAGCAATAGAAAGACTAGGAAGAGGGATAAAGATACCATTAATAGGTGGCAAGGGAGTATATACCTTGTCATAATTTTTTTTTTTGCAGATGATGTTTTTTGTGTGCAGAGAAAAGATATGATAAAGAAGTTATGCTGAGGACATTTGGAAAGGTGGGTAGAGAGATGGGGATTACATTTAGTGAAAAAAAATCAAATATAATGATGGTTAATACTAGGGACAATGAAGACAAAGAATTTTTATTGGGAGATATAAAGTAAAGTGTGGTGAATAGATATAGTTATTTGGAAATCATCTTGAGTAATCAGAAAATATGCTTGGATGAATGGAAGAAAAAAATTGATAAATGAAGCAAAGAAAAGAAAGGGATTGATAAAGAAATTAACAATGTTTTCATATAATAAATATGATGTAGCTAGAATTGCATGGAAGGAAGTTGCAGTAACAGGGTTAACATATGGTAATATTGCATTATGAAGGGGTATTAGATTACTTAGAAAAAGTACAAAGGAAATAAGGAGAAATAGGATGGTCAAGTTTTTATATGAGAGATGCAAAAAGTAAAATGAAAATTCTTGGTAGGTTTCAGTTTATGGATAATAAAAGAATAACCCAAATAGTATTTAATTGGGTTATGAGTAAAGGGCAGGCAACAAGATGGATGTGAAAGGTTATGTGATATCCAGAAGATTTAGATAAAAATTTATATCAGTATACATGTACAAAAGTTGGTATGACTGTGTTAGGAGGATTGTTGAGTGTTATAGTGGTAAGAAATGGGATAAAAGAATAGATGCATTTATAAAGAATAGGGGTTTGGAAAGATGAAGAACTAGTATGGAGAGTAAAAAGAGTTTAAATATATATAGAAGTAAATAAAACATTAGGTGCGAGTTAGTTTATGATAATAGCAGGGAAAATAGTTTACTGCTTAAGGCTTGAATGGGATCTTTAGCAACAAGGGAATATACACGTAGATAGAAAAATATGGGTGATTTAGTCTGCAAGTTGTGTAAGGAAGGCATAGAAAATATTAGGCATCTATTGATTCAATGTAAATGCTTGAAAGCAGAAAAGGCATAAATAATGAAGTTATGGAAGACTAAATATAAACAAAGTGATTATACAGAAAGTGGGTTATTGGCTTTTATGTTGGGTTTGGGAACAGATAAGGGAGATTTAGATATAAAGAGCATGGAGTTGACAAAGATTATATTGTGGAAATGGGATGGGGCAGGATACAGAGAAACTTAGGGTGGGAATGGAAAGGGAAGGTAAAGTAGCTAACAGGTTTCTCTGGATGTAGTTGGTGAGAGATTTCTGATTCAGTATAAGGAGAAGTTTCAGTGCATCACATTATTCTTATTAACATCATGTGTAAGTATATGAAATGGTAATCATGTGATTTTTGATGGACAAGTGATTTACTTGTTGTTTTATATTTTTGCTAACAGGTAAGTGTGCATCAATTTATACTAAAACAACACATGTGAAGATTGATTTAATTATATTTTATTATATTCTTTATTTTTACAGATGCCACACAAAATGTACCTTTGATATTCATATATGATTTTAAAGAAGTATATATTCAAGGTGACCAGCTTGTAGCAGATTGTTTCCTGAGTGATGATAAGTATGATCCAATTTTTACCTGGTCCATAATAAGAGATGAAGAAATTTTTGAAATTTTTGATAGTTTTGAAGAATATAGAGAAAAGCGAATGCATTCCCCTAGCAGACATAGAATTAAAGTGACAATACCAAAACTAAGACATGGTGTCAAAGGAAATTTTATACTTCAATGTCAGGCTATTGTGATGTCAAACAATCAAACAATTTACAATCAATCTGCCTCAAGGTGCCTGACAGTAAATAGTAAGTATAAAAAAATCATTTTACTTGTATGTGCCCATGTTTGTGAATAGTGTTTTAACAGGTAGTAGCTATTCATTATAAATTCAAAATGTTAAAATTATATATCACGGTAATAATTAGATCCTTGATAGGAAATAATTGAAATCAAAGAGATTTGTATTAATCTGAAAATTTGATTTGCTATACTTATTTCTAATGCAATTTCTATTTATTATATATAAAATTCTAGCAGTGTTCTATGCATACTATTTCTTATGGGATTATAAAACCATTTCAAAATGTCTCTTTATATAATAGGTGTTTAATGTTATACTAATAGTTTGTATACTATTCGTTGTAAATTAATTCCCATTTTAAAAATAGACTTAATATAATATGTTCTGTCTTTTATTTTGACATAAACAGATGTCATATTTTGAAACTTTTAGTTTATTTATCTTTTGTGACTGTATCTGCAATACATGTGTATTAAAGAGAGGAACACAATCGATATGTAGTTTCATAAAAGTGTATGAATAGTTGATAAATAATATTGAGATAAGTTTCAGAAAATTTCTGGCTTCCTAGATGCAGTGCAAAAATAAATTTTATGTTTTTCTTTGTTGCAAATTGTTGTAAGATATTCTACTATAACTATAAAGTTTATAAGCTCATATTTAAGAGTGTGCAACGCCTATCAAAAATTCTCACTGAACGGTTGGTTTATCTTAATGTCGCAGTATCTTGGAAACACTTTATAATTAATACATAAATAGAAAAAAATTAATATTAATTCAAACCTGAATGATTCGTAACTTTAATGTTTAAATGTGCATACCATATTCCAAAAGAGTATATAAATAAGTAATAAATAAACTTCAAAAAATTGATAAGGTTGGCTTTTGATGTCCAGCTTTGATAAAGATTCAATGCTTTCAAAGCCTGGCTTATCAATTTTTTAAAATTTTAACCTGTATTATTTATTAAATATCCATAAAATGGTATTTGTATTTTACTAAAATTTAAATATTTTTAATATGTGTACATATTTAATAACGTCCCGTTAAAACATTAAATTATAACATTTGACTTGTCGTAGGGGAATCTCAATTAGAAATTGAGAATTAGAAAATTTTTTGATATACTTTGATCTCTCACACTTTTATAAATTTGTAGTAGCGCTTTGTACTCTTATAAGAATAAGAGTCATAATTAGACGAAGTTACCCTTTTGACGGCATCTTTAGCTGTCAGTGTAATACTTTTCTCAGCCTTGCACAGCTACTCTTGATTGGTTGCTGACTTAATGAAGTCATGGCTACCGATTTAATTAGTATTAAAAACAAACAAAAATCATTATTAAAATATATTACAATTAGATAATCAAATATATAATATGTCAATACAGGATTGTTTAAAATCAGTTATTGGAAATACAATCTAAAAATTAGGATAATCAAATATTCTGCTTGGTAACACAAAAGGGAAAATAAAATATAGTAAGGGTAAAAAAATAAAATCTAGTTGGGATCTACATTATTGAGAGTGTCTTAGTCAAAAGATTTAATTCAATTAGAGTAATTTAAGATCACTAAGATCAAAAATTGGGGATGGTAATAAATTTTTTATTTAAAATTTATGAATATTAAGTTAGTAAAATGAAATAAATGTGCAAGCTTATATACTATTTATTAGACACCTCATCATAATTAGATTCTATAGAATAGCATTGTAATTTCTTAATATACGATTTGGTTTGAATTCAAAATTTAATATTATTTTAAAACAAACTGACATCAATTTAAAATGTACTAAATATATATAAAGGCTTTTATTTGTTAAGTTTTTTTAAAAAAGGGTATCTCTAATTAAAGCTTATTAATTTATTTAAATAATATTCAATTGTTTAAAAAATATAAGTTAATTATAAGAATAAATTTAATTTAAAAAAAAACTAATTTCATGTATGCATGCGTATGTGAAAATCCGCGTGTACATGTGTGTTTTTGATTTCTTGGTTTTAATTACAAAGATATTTAATTTTAATCATTAAACATTTAAAAATAAATATTTGGTTTAACTCAGTAATGAAAGCGATAAGCTATTTTTATTTTTTTTATTTAACTTTTGTTAAATGGGATAATTTTTAGTTAGAACAGATTAAAAATAAATTAGCTAAATATTGAAACTATTTACCTTAACTGAATGTATTCTTAATAACTCATCCAAAGGTTTTAAAACTCTAATAGATAGTTGTTAGTAATGCAATTCTGTTATTTTCCATTATGACATCCTACTAAAAATTTAACAGTGCCTGTGTTTAGCAAATAACTTTTGCAATGATATTGTAAATAAATTTTGCTTTATTTGTATCTAGTATGTTAATAAATGTATTTGTTGTTATTTAAATCTAGTTTTTGTTTTTCTATGTGTGATTTCTTGTGTCCTGAATTCTTAATTATAACAGAAATCTTGGTAATCAAATGATCACTTTTCATGTAGATCCAAAATCTCAATGTTTAAAATAAAATAAAAATTCCATAAATGTTTTAATTCCAAAGCTGGGATTGTAATTAAAAGAAATGAATATTTATTTAATCTTGCTTGGGATTACTTAATCCATTTTCCAGACTGCATATTATTTTATTTATCTTATTAATAAAAAATACAATAACTAAACTTAATTATTTTAATTGTATTGTTAATGGCATAGTAGAAAGATATAAAAGATACCCTTTCTTTCTATTATTTCTAGTGATATACTGGGTAAAAGTCTATGATTTTCCTAAATTTTATATATTTTTGTTTATGTAAGTGTTAAGCAGATTAAACACTTCTTTATGTAATTGTAATATATTAGGACACATTAGCTTACAAGAGAAGTATATGTTTCCTATAGCCTACTAGGATGCCAGTCATTTATTTAGCAACACAATACAATAGTATAGTTTCAAAAGTTAATAAAAAGAACCCTGAGATCATTATTTATTATTTCCTTAATTATTAATCCATTTGTCTGTATTATAATTATGGTAGTGGCATCAGAAATTCATTATTGTTTATTGTACCATTAGAATGGTACTACAAGAGTAGAGTAGATCAGATCATGACAATAAATAATTATTTGGTAATAAATACTTACTATATAAGATATTAAAGAAAAGATATAAAGACTCTATTAGATGTTACTTTAAGTGTAAAATATTTATTGCTCAGAGAATCTATTTAATGGAGGAAAATGTATGTTTTAAAAGTGTTACATAGGAATGAGTAAATTTTTTCATCTTCCTAGTTTATTTATTTATTTTATAGTTATGCATTTTATTATTGCTTTGAAATTTCCTTTTATTTTAATGTGTATCTCTATAGTAAAAGAGTGGAAGATAACTAACTGACCACTGAGCTTAGCAGAATGTATTATTAGTCTCATTACGATATTATTAGTCTTCTCCTCCTCACTTTATTAAATTAGAATTTGCTGCCCAACTTTAGGGTTTGGTATTAATAATCCTATAGCCCCTCCTTTCCCCTTTATTTAGTTAGAATATATGTATAAAATATCTGCTATAATGTGATTATTATTGGTTTTTATCTAGTTGAGATCATGTGATGCATGTTGAAACTTTAGAATTTTATTTTTATTTTTATTTTATTAAAAACAGTTGCTTCCAAAAATATGATAACATCATATGCTTATGAAAACATTCATTTCAACATATGCACATTCTACAATTAAATATAAAGCTCTCCCATTTATTATAATATTTATCTGACAGCCAATTAGATGTTATGATGGCTTGTCTGAATAGTGATCAAAACGTAAACACAAGACAGTTAACTCAGTGAGTTAAATGTGAAAATATTTAAAGCTTCACATTTTCAAACCCAAATGCTTCAGACTGGCTTAGATATATAGAAAGACAAAATTCTCTGTCTTGGGTTTACGGTTTGATCGCTATTCAGACAAGCCATCATAACATCTGATTGGCTGTCAGATAAGTATTATAGTAAGTTCGAGAGGTTTGTAGCCTTTCAATTTAATTTCAACTAACTGTTTGCACTTTATGAAATAAATATTAATTAAATATAGTTTAAATAATTTATTGAAAAGTGTAAATCAAAAAATTTATTAATATAAAATAATAATTTCTTGTTAGAATATATAAATATATATTTTATTTATTTTGTAGATATCAACACAGATCTTGCAATACCTATGGATATAACTACTATAATAAATGAAGTTTTACACCCTCCATTACCATCTTTAAATAATCCTCTATGCCTGGGAGTCAATTATACGATTCAAATTCCTTATTCACTGAAGATAATATCTTTATTAGAACAAAATTCTTTTATTTATTTTTATAAAAACTTTACTTTCATTGCAAATAACAAAAGTGATTTTATACAGTACTTTGATAAGGAGCGCTCCAAAATGGATTATTTTTGTATAAAAGAAGTTAGGCTTATCCATGACAATAAAGAATTATTTTGGCTAATTATGGACACAACAAATCAGTTTGTTCTTAAGAAGTTTAAGCTTAATGTTTATGGTAAGCACTAAACTGGACATTTCTTTTACAGTGACGTATTTATAAATGCACAGTCACAAACACACACACACACACATATATATATATATAAAATGAACCAAAGGTACCAATAGTGTAGTCAATATATATATATATATATATTATAGATAGCTAATCATTAGAAAATATTTCAGCAAATGTTATCAAAGCAACATTACAAATAGATTGAACATGAAGCCATTCTATCCTATTCTTATCTAAGATTTGAAATGTAGCCAATGTCATATAATAATTGTTGAAAAGTTTAAATAAACTTTATATAAATTAGACAAGATTAAATATGTTTGAGTAGATTAATAATCCTTTTTACAATCAATCAAATAATCAATTCTACAGTATTATTTATGCAACTAAACAAAATTTCCAGCAACAACAAATCATTAGATATACTTACTGAATACAACCCTTATACTTATAATGCTATCTACCATTGACGAGTTCATATATTTACAATGTTTCTTTGAGAAAAGTTGCCGAAATACTTTCTAAGCATCTATGTAAGTCTATTAAGTAATTATATATAACTGACCAGTTTGCTAAGAAACACTTATATATATATATATTGTATTATAGAATTTTTATTTTTTTAAAAAAAATTTTTTTTTAATCTATATAAAAACTTTTAATTGTGGTCAATTTATTGTATTTTCTATAAAAAATTTCAGATTTACAAATTCGTGCTATTATATCTTTGGCTATATTTATGGTCTAATTTGATTTTTTAGACAAAATAGAAATTGTCACCTTTTATTCTTAATCTTGCCTTGGTAATATTAGCTGAAATGTTTTGTGTTAACATTATAAGCTAATTATATGTAAATAAAATTACACACATATATATGTTGATATGAAGATTTTCACGGGTTGCATATATAAATGACATATTTTGCAGGTTCATCCATGTTAAAAACAATTAAATATTGATATACCAACATTTTGACTTGATCACACAAGTCATCCACTGGGTGATAAATGGTAGAAAGATGGTTGTAGAGGTGCTACAATAACAGATTTGAAAAAAACGTTAAAGTTCCACCAATAGGAAAAATGTTAAATTAAGAATGTTTTTTAAAAAAATCTTTCCAAATAGGAGGAAATTTGCATGTATCATCTCACTTATTGATACAATCTGGCCTTTTAAGTATCTCAATGGCTTCTCTAATTTTGCACTGGTAGAGATTATCACATCTGGATATGATCCTGGTACTAGAAAAATCAATTTTATAACCTGAATCTATAGTATGGAGTGAGAGTGCTGATGATGATGAGTGTTATTTAACTGCATTAGCATGCTCATCTCTCCTAACACTGATGCGATGATTACTCATACCTATGTAAGAAGCTTTACAATTTTCACATGAGATTTGATAAAACATAAACAAAATGTTGACTCATAAAAACAATCTGGCGAGCATATTAATTAATAATGCATTATGTTTTAAAAGGGACATTAATAAGCTTAATCCATGGAGGTTTGCTTAAAAAAAGAAAGAAAAGATTTTAAAAATTCAACTCATCAGATTGTTTAAAATTGTCATATTAATAATAACTAAAATAAACATATAAAATCAAGTAATAAATATATATAAATAAATGACCACACCAAAGCTAAGTTAATAAATAATATATTAGAAGAAATCTTAATAGAGTTTGAGATTAGTTAGGCAAGCTAGATTTAGTTTCAATGGTGGCAGTTTAAAATAATTTACCTTGCACCAAAGTCAGCTCATGCATAGTGGTTCAGGGATCCATGCTAGTTCTTAAGTGACAGCAAGCTTCTGTTCAGCATTCTAAAGTTCTCTGTCAGGCTTTTACTTCATTCTATGGGAGCATGATGGTATGGTAGTAGCAGATGACCTTCATGGGATGGGATTACTACCCGATCATTATTTTTTTAACTTTCAAACCAGCATGGATTATGTTCACTGCACAGTTTCTTTCAATAATAGCTAACCATTGGTGTTTAAAATTATCCCATTTTATACTCCCACTCAGGTATTTAAAGAATGCTTTTAATTTATTTCTAGCTCAATTCTAATCTTTAATCTAAAATCTTAAGTTTTCTTTGTTTATTGTTTGAAGATGCAACGTTAGATAACTTTCCCAAATATATTCAAATGACAAAAATGTTTATAAAAGTAAAATCTATTAATCCCATTCTCCATTTTATTTTCAGTAAAACCTTAATTAAAAATTCCTTCCCAAGATTAAAACAATATTATATTTCCACCCTTTAATTATTTTTAGACAATTAACGGTTGCATCTTCCATCTTGGATTTTATAAAAATATAGTTTAATAGAAAAAAAAAAACAATTTAAAAATAAAAAGTTTTAAAATGATGTATAATAAAATATTTTAAAAAAATCAATATTTTGTTAGTATTTTTGCTCCTATAATATATATACATATCTGAGCTGCACCTATGTATTTTTAATGTAAAGGAAAGAATTAATAAAAAATAATTAATAATAAGAAACATTTAAAAGTTAAAGTTTATAAATTTTAGGTGCACAGCTCAAATATATACATAAAATATATATATACAACAAAAGGAGTGGGATGGGATATAGGGTTTGAATACAGGTTAGTAGATGACACCATGAAGCTCAATCTTAAGCTAAGATTGACTGCTTCAACATATATATATATATATAGTTTGAAGAAAGTATTTATATTATGACACTTAAATAATAAACTATTAGTTTTGCTGGTGTTAAACCAACTTTAATATAGGAGATATGTGATTACTAATATGAAGGAATGTGAAGGGGAAAAAATGTCATTGGAACAAATTCAACATTATTGTACATTGTCGAAGTCAAATACTGTTAAAATTGTAAATCCTAAAAATAAACACAACTTTATCCCACTTAGTGAAGGCATTGGTCCTCCAAAACTCAATGTAAAGCAAGAATATTGCATTTTGAATAAGCATTTATAATCGTTGCCTTTGGGGAAAAAATTGGCCAGTTACTCCAACTAAAAAATTACACTATAACTTGGGAATATTATTGAATATATATAAAATTTAAAAAACAATTAACGTTTATTATATGCTTCTATAAACTGTTTTGTGTGTATTATGCATGTATTCACTTAAAATATGTATTTATATATATGCAACTTAAATCTTTGTAAAAAGAAAAAACATGTAACTTAAAGTTGCTACTTCCTATGATCCGTTAACAAATCATAGTGATAGGAAATTAATATTGTAAATTCAAAAAATTAAATACTAATACTTACCAAATATATTTCTAGCTTTACCACAATATAATCCCAATATTACTGTTTTCACTCCAAGGCCATATTATCAAGTGGGAGATAAATTTAGTGCTGAATGCTTTATGGAAGGTGTTTATCCTAGAAATCTCATTCGTTTAAGATGGTATCTTGAAGAAAGACTTGCTCCAGGAATAACAAAAAATTACATAGAACCAACAGATGAAGGCTTATATAAAATAACATCGCATATTAATATCACTTTATCAGATACCACAGACTATTTTGGACTTATGTGTAGATGTTTTGTATCTCAGACTTACTCACAAATCAGATCAACTTATATGCTACATGGTTCCACAAGTTTTCCTATACATTTAAAAAGTAAGTTTTAATATTATTCTTATGTACTTTTATTTTTCATACTCTCAATATTTTTATTTCTATCATTAGTATAGTTATTAAATGTTAGTTATATTTCAATCCTAGACTGGATAATGTTTCTGACTCCTCATCATAGGGCTACATCAATACAACTAAATGTAAATTAAAAAAAATGGTCTTTTTAGTATTTTATAATATATATATATATATATATTGTAACGGGCACATACGTATGTTACATTGTTTTTTATTATTAAACATGAAAAAAATAAAAGTTCGCAAATAAAAACTTCTTTTTTAAGAATTAAAAATTGAAAATTAAAAAATCATCTTAAACTCGTATATATATAAAATCGCACAGATAAAAAAAAAATTATTAAAATAAAACTTTATTAAAAATAGAAAAACTAAATCTTTCAACAAAAAGATTTAGAGATAAAAAATATATCTTTAAGTTTGGAAAACACATTAATTAATCAGAAAATGGAAATGATTGTTTTAATTAGTTAAATATAAACTAGCCCTTGGGCATTTAAAATGTATAAGCAAAGGTCAGATAGGAGAGAAAAACAATGAAATCGGACCTCAGCGAAAAGACCATCACATCGTCATGACGTAATGTCCACTGGATCTGAAAGGCTACTATAAAAAGTGAGTGAATAAAATTTAGAGAGAGAGAGGTATGACAGCAGTGGTGATATGTATTAGTGTGGAGTTGAAGGAGAAAAGATTGAAAAGACGCCCTCTTCAATCCCTTCAGTTCTGCTAAGAAAGAAAGAGAAATGAACTATCGTTTTCTACATTGAGGACCAGCTAAAGTAAAAAACCTCCGGATGAAAAATAAAATGGCCAACAAAATACTAATCTTTTAGGATGGTGTGTGGCAAGCAGCAGATAAAGATGAACTGTTTAAAACCGTAAAAACTTTATAATTAAAGAACATTAAATTAAAAACTTTCCGTATTTAAAATAATTGCAATAGAATCCTATCTGACCAACTTTATTAATAAGTAATTTTAATTTGATGTATTTCTTTTGTAAAATTATTTCGATTTTTTTTTGTTCTTTTAAGTTTTATTAATATTTTTGTTTTTCGTTAAATTAAATTATATAAATGTTTAACTTAAGTCGGGCGTGAATGGCTATATAGATTTGTAAAGTTATATTAGGGGAGGGTAATCTTAGGTTATTTGTTTCATAGTTGAATTGGGTCAATGGATTGGATATATTGGTGTAATTAGTAGATGTAGTATGAAGTTTGCAATGGGCAGAATCGCTGCACACTTTCTTTTTGGCCTATGGAATGCGATTCGTAAGTCGGCAAAATGACCGCAGTCCTTTCCTATGGAGTTTTTTTTTCTATTGCTTTTCTTGTCAGATAGATGTAGTATTCCTATCTGATGAGAGGCAATTTCTTCTCTTAACCTTTTGTGCTGCCGTATTTCATATTACATTGGATGCATCGATATATCAGATGAATTGACGTTAGTTTGACTGCGAACTTTTGGCCTAAGGTTAAATAAGGATAGAATATTTTCTTTCAAATGCAAATCTATATAATCTATTCATACTTGACACTCTAAATAAAAATGCATTAAATTTAAGTTGGGTATGGAAGTTGCATGGATTCGTTATCGGTTAATTATGTTTTTGGTTTTCATATTTGATCAAAATATATAGACATTCGATAAATAATGATACCTTACGGTGAGTATCTAAAATGTATTTATTCAGATGTCATTTAAGTTATTGGTGTCACTGCGGTATCTTATGATTAATACCAGTGGGTTTCTTGTATTCCCTATGCAATTGATGGTATCAATGATTTTATATTTTGATCGTTTATGTTTATTTTGAAATGTTTTTGACTGTGTAATCTATGTAACTGATCTATACTCAACAGTAAAAACACATTTTATAAATCCATCTGTGCGAACTTATAAAATTTAAAATGTAAACTTATAAAAATTAAAATGTAAAATCAAATTCTAAAATCAAGTTAAAATTATAAAGTAAAAATAATGTTAAATGTTAAAGTAAACATGCTAAAATAATAATGTTAAATTTTATATATATGTGTGTAAATAAATGTTTGTATGTTAATTACTGACAGTGGCTTATTTTATTCTTTTTTATATATTCTTAGATAAGAATTTTTTATAAAATATAAATATTTGTTATTACACTGAGCTAGTGACAATGGGCTAATGACCGGATATCAAAATATATAAAATAAAAAAAATTTTTTTTTGACTTACGTATCTGCCTACTTTATAAATTTTTCTAGGTTCAAATGCCTAGATGGCGCCCTGTAGCACAGATTACATTAAGCTCCTTTCTCCGGATCGTTATAATTTATATATTAACATTTTATTTATGGCAAGAGGCTGGTTGTGACTAGCTAGAATAATATGAATAAAAGAATTGAGAAAACCAAAATTCTAGTCATGTAATCCAGGTAAAATAAATTTCATGTAAAAAAAAAAAAACTCATTGAAAACTGCAGTATACAAAACAATAATAAAAAAGAAGACAAAAGTGTTTATAATAAATTATATAATTTATGAAAACTTGGAGTGGACCACTCTGATTTTTTGAGAATAATGGTGTTATTTAAAAAGTGATGAAAAGGGACTGAACAACTGACTAAATAAAACACATCATAACTTTCATGTCATAACATGTTTCAGCTTAAATAAATAATAAATAAAAATAAAAGTCCCTTAAAATTAGGATCTGGAATCAAACTTCAACTTGGCATTTTTTTAGTAATTGTTTTTAAGATAAATATACACAAATCCTTTTTTTCTTTACAATATTAACTTGATATAAGTCTTTTGCATTCACCAACGAAAATGGTATCACCTGAAATTTACTGCATCTTAATGATACCTCTCATGGTAGGTTTCAGTGGTTATTCAGAGCAAGGTTAGAGTTCTAGGCTAGGAATTTGAATGTAGTGATTAATATACAAATAATAATCTTTGATAGCCAGATCAACATATCCCTCATCTATTAAGGCTATATTAAACCACTGAGCATGCTTCAATTTACTTTCCAAGGCATTGATCAAAGTTCTATCTTGCTGAAAAATTGTCAAGTTGAAATTATTATGATTATCTGTAATTAATATCTCACCAGTATGATTAATTCCTGCTCCAATAGGATAATTAGTAATACTTTCTCCTCCAATTTGTCATAAATAAACACCAACATAATTAAATATCTTGACGCAATGTGCACAATTATCACTGATAAAACATCCTTGTTTATTACTGATGACTACACCATTAGGAAACTGCAAATGCTTTGAGCAGCCACATTTTTGCTAGTCATTGCCCATCTGGTTAAATACTATATCATGCATCACTTTATACTTTATTTTAAAGTTATGGGTTAAAATAAACTATAGATTCAAGATGCTTCATCACTAATCCAAGATTGCATCATATAATCATAATATTAGTTTTTATACAGTCAACACACTGCCACTAATTTAATTAATCCATTTTTCCATGATCTAATTTTACTTTCTATCTGAGAAGTGGTAGAACACATTTCATTTCTTAGTATATGAAGAATATCTTAAGAGAAACTAAGCAAGTTAAAGATTTTTCTTGTAAATATCTTAGTAATTTGTAAAATAATCTTAGATTTTCTATAGATTTGTGTGTAAGTTCTGAGGCATTGTATATTCTCTATCTACATAAATGCATGATTAGTTATTTCTGAAATCAGATGATGATCAAAAGTCAAGGTTATAAAGTATGGCAATTCTATTTACTTCACCATTCCTTTTTTTTAAGATAAGAAAAGAACAAACATATTTGTTTTCAATAAAGTTATGGTTATTACTAATAATTTTTTTCTAAAATTTTAAAACTATATTTTATATCTGAAATCAGCAGTGCATTAAGATAATAGAAAATGCACAACATATTTATTAGATATATGAATAGAACTTTAATCTTTTATTTTTCGTTCAAATAAGTAAAATAGTAACTCTTTTTTTATTATTTGCTCAATGTAACTTATTAAAAAGCAATTAGAACTTCTAAAATTCTAGCTATATTCAAAGTTAATTTCTTGTAAACTTTGATATTCTACTTTTCTGTCACATATTGATTATTCAAGCTTATAATAGGTGGCAGCACTGAAATAGAATATATAGTTTCTTTCTTCTGATATCAGGTGACTTTTGAGAAAAAATACTTGATTCTTAGAATTATTAATGAATCTATTCAAATCAATGGATCACTAAAAATCAATATTATATTCATTATTGTAAATATGCTTAATACATTGTTGTTCAAGTTCTTTTGAATGAAGATAAGGCAAACAAATCCATGGTTTATTTTATTTAATGTTAAATTTAGCCTTTTAGCTAAATATTTTTATACATTCAGTCATCTTTTAACTATTGTTAATGAAATGCATGAGGTCTGTAGTATATGTTTCAATATTTCTTTTTTATCTTATTCATACTTTTACAGACTGCCATTTTTATTTAAAAATACCTTTAAAACTGAAAATAAAACTTATAAGTGTACATAAACCCAAACACTTTTCTTTTTATTTAAAAATGTATGTTATTTTTCTAATAATAAATGAAACGTTTAAACAAAAACAATAAAAAAAATACACTTGATTAACAAACTAATCAGCCTAAATTAAATGAAATTCCATTCAATTAAATTGCAGCGCATAGTGCTGGAATATGCAGGAGGGTGGAGAACTGATGGTTTTGCTGATCTGAAGGATCATACAAAAGATGCACTACTCTGATCAAACCAAGTTTATGATGTCCAAAACAACATGCAACCTCAGACAAGTTTACGTTATTCTTAGAATTCTACATTAAATGTCAAAAACAAAACAAAACATTTTCTTTTTATTTAAAAATGTACATTATTCTTCTAATAGTAAATTAAATATTTAAACAAAATTAAAAAAAAAAAGATTAACAAACTAATCAACCTGAATTAAATTAAATTCCATTAAGTTAAATTTCAGCACATAGCACTGGAATGTGCAGGGGGTGGTAATGATGGTTTTGCCAATCCGAAAGATCATTCTCTGATTAAACCAAGCTTATCATTTGTCTTGTAGCTCTTCTCGTTAAAACATGCCTATTTGCATGAGTTTTGGGAAATGTTGTTTGGCCCTATCCTTTTTCAATTCTTTTCACTTTCCAAGCTGTGAAGGAAAGTGCGGGAATGGGTTTACAATTATTAGTATGTAATAGTACATCAGTGAGGGTGTAAGATGATTACTTCGAATGCACATTAAAAGAGTTATGGCCAGTTGAATTACATACACCCTCACATCATATGGTAGTGATCTATGAAGCCTGCACTATTTTCATAGTGTCATGAAGCACATCAGTGGGCCAGAATATTTGTGTGCAAAATAGGCCTGCTAACAGCTAATATGAACTGTTCTATACGCCATAAGTTTGGTGCAAAAATGGCATATTTTTGTGTTTTTGCACAGAAACAGCACCACCAACTGATATACAGCAACTAATTAAACAGTACCATTATATCTTATTCTATCATTTAAATAATAGAATTTTATTAATATTCAAAATGTTTAATTGACATTTTAGTTAATTGAAGTCAGTGTTACTTTAAATGTGTGTGCAAATATATGTGCTTAAATAACTTGCAAAATAAATCATTTCACTTTCTTGTTGAAAATTAATTTTATTGTGCTTAGAAGTTAATAAAATAATATTATAATTGTAAATACCTTATTATATAAAATAATATTACTATAATATTTAAAATTAGAACATAATAAATATGGAACATTATAAAATTGGTAATCACGTATTTACCTTGCTATGATGTCATTATATCTTATTCTATCATTTAAATAAATAGAATTTTATTAATATTCAAAATGTTAAATTGACATTTTAGTTAATTGAAGTCAGTGTTACTTTAAATTTAATCCATGTGGGTCTAGGGTCTTGAATTTAAAAATAATAAAAAAACTCCCCTTTTGTTTTCTCTCTCTTGTAGAAGAAAAACCCTCCTGTAGAATTACTACTCTTAAATCATCAATTGAATGATTTGGTAAATTAAAGTGTTTGGAAGCTGGTCTATCTTCATTCTTATGCAAAATGTCAAATCTATGATTAGTCATTCTGACATGTAAATTATTTGTTCACTCACTTATATACTGGTTTAAACATATACTACACTCTATCAGATATATCAAATTTACACTTTTACATGTAACATAATTAGAAATATACCATTTAAAATTATGATTCTTAGTACTTAGGACCACTTTTGTCACAACAATATGTTTACATATAAAACATCTTTTATCCTCACATGGATAACATCCTTTTTCCTGTATAGAACTACTAATAAAATTTGTTTTGGCAAGTATATCTCTAAGTGACCTATATTTTCGATATACAACCTTAGGTGGATAGGAAAAAATAGATTTTAAATAATCTGTAGAGTGTAATATGTTGAAATGTTTCACCAATATTCCATTAATATTAGGTAAATCTCTATTAAAAGTAAGAACCACTGGTGGAACATCTAATTGTTTTTTACTCTTTTTAAATAAAAGAATTTTCTATCAATTAAAGAAGATCTCCTTACTGCATTATCCAACAATGTCTTAGGATAACTCATACTGACAAATCTATTATATAAAATAGTATTATTTTGTTGAAGAAATTTCTTATTATTACAAATCCTTCTCATTCTTAAAAATTATCTATAAGAAATATTAGCCTTTAAATGTTTAGGATGGTTACTGTAAAAATGTAGATAGCAGTTATTATCAGTTGGTTTCCTATATACAGTAGTAGTAAGAACTCTATTAGTATAAATAACTTCAACATAAAGAAAATGAGCAATTGATTTTGAAAAGTTCATTGTAAAATTAATATTTTTATTAAAATTATTTAAATAACTTAAAAAATTATGAAGTTCAACTTCATTATGTGGCCATATCAGAAAAATATCGTCTAGATATCTAAGCCAAGTATGAGGTTTCAGCCTAGCATTATCAAGTATAGAGGGTTCTAGTTTTGACACAAAAATATTTGCATAACTTGGTGCCATCTTTGTACCCATTGCAGTACCTTGTTTTTGTAAATAGTATCTAGAATCAAAAGTAAAAAAATATATTTTTTAAAACCAAATATATTAATTCAACCATGGTAGTAATAAGACCATGATCATATTTGCAATCTTGTAAAGCACATTTAATAGCCTCAAGCCTATCATCATGAGGTATATTAGTGTAACAGTGATACGATATCCAAAGTAACCAAAAAACAATCATCTGGTATTTCAGATTTAATATTCTCTAACACACAAAGAAAATGACTAACATCTTTAACGTAAGAATTAAATAACGGTGGAATAAATTTAATAAAATTATAAACATACCTCTGGTTGAAATATTATATTATTTCTTGGATTTATAAGTCTTTTTTTTTGTTTTTATATGTATTTCCTTTGGTTAGTTTTATATATTGATTTAATGATTAAAAGTGGTGCTTAGATTTTTATCAACTCTTTTAAATTATTTTAAATTCCATTGCAGTATATAACGATCCAAAAATAACTCGAATAAAATTATTATTTACACCTTCTATTCCCCAAATTGGTAAATCACTATGCATCCACTTTCACTTACTTTTGGAAGAAGACGAGTTTCTTAAAGAAGTTAAGCTTGAAGTAAATGAAGAGGTTGTTTACCGCTACTATGGAAACATACAAGAATTACCACTTTCACCCTTTATGATTAGAACCAATCAGCAACAAACCAATCAGACCAGCTTTTGTTTAACTGAATTATATCAAGAAGACTCTTATCACTTGTTTGAATGGATAATTGTTTCAAGCAAAAATCAGATGGTGAGAGAGCGCTTTAGAATTCCAGTTTATTGTAAGTATTTTTTTAAAAAATATTCCTCTAAAATTTTCATTTTTATTTATTAAATCTTGTTTTATTGTTCTCATATTCATATTAACAATACATCATTATACATTTATATCTAAGTTTTGATTGTACTCACTTTCAAGGATTATTTTTTTGTATTCATAAAAAGAAATAGAAAACTAGTTCTCATCACAATACGTATTGTTGTAAATACTTCATGAATATGTTACTATAGCAAATTGCAAGCATATTCTTAAAAAAAAAACTATTTTTGATTAAACTTACAAATATGCTTACCCTTTCAATATCAATGCCAATCCATTTTGAGATGTCCCCCTTTCATCCGACTTTTTTTTCTCATGTGTCTTAGCATCAACCGGGAAGCGATCCCGCTGCTTGTAAAGCAGCTGTCGCTGACCTCTCGAATTGTAAATAAATAAAAAATTGATAGGCGAACAGGCTGAAACATAATTTTAACAGTGATTTTTGTTTACAAATCAACCAAGCCTGCTTACCATTTCAATATTAATTTAATTTAACTATTAATAATTTTAATCACAAGTAAATGATTTTATTGCTGATTAAATATGTAATATTTAGGAATATAAATACTTCATGGAAGCTGATCTGATTGATTTGTAATCTAAGATCACCATTATTATAAAGTTTTAGTCTTTTTAGCTACTAATGTTTGATTTATTTAAAATATATGTGTTTAAGATTTGAAATACCAGGCACTCTTATACCTGGAACCTAATATATGTGTTTGTTTTTGTAAAGAAATTAATTGATAAAGTTTGTCCGAATTAAACACATTTACAATCTTCTAAAAAAAAAAGAAATATTTTTTTATTAGATTGCAAAGTTAGAATAATTATCACCAGCCGATTACGTCATGGCAGCTCTAATTCATGAAGAATGGCTCATTAAAATCATAAGACTAATAAATAGGTATATTCCTCGCTTTATTGGATTTGAGATTATAGATTCTACTATAATCAAAATCGTTTTTTCTTTACATTGTACATGTGATAAGGATTGTTGTTATGGATACACACATATATATTTTCTTAAAGAATAAATAAAACGTGTGCGTCCAGGCTTTTAATGTTAATGATAAAATTTCCCCAGAAGTAAAATAAATAATTAATTATTCAATAAAAGAAGCTTATTAAAACAGGCAAAACTCTCTATACATATTGCCACTCAGTACAAGCCAGAGTAATCAATGGATGCCAGAAGACTTGTGCATAAAATTCCCATCTAGTGCCTACTCATTCAATATCCCCATACTAGTTTCAGGCTTGTGGCCTTCATCAGTGAAGAGCCTTTGAATTGAGAGCACTGCAGTTAGATCTTAGAATCTAATGTAACCCTCCAGCAGACACCTTTTATCTCTACTTAACTACAAAACTATAGGACTTAAATTGAAAACACTAAAAATTTTTCAATTCAAGCTCATCAGCTTATATAGTCATATAGGTCTGAACTCAGTTCAGTACCCATACATTTTGGTATCTTTGGTTTTTTTAATAATCATAGCCACTACTATCCTATTAGGCAGGATTGGTTTTAAGCCAATAAACATCACATGATCACTATTTCTTATGCTTGCTCTTAACTGTTATTAAAACAGGCAAAACTCTCTATACGTATTTCCACTCAGAGAGCTTTTCCCGTTTTAATAACAGTTAAGAGCAAGCATAAGAAAGTGATCATGTGATGTTTATTGGCTTAAAACCAATCCTGCCTAATAGGATAGTGGTGGCTATGGTTATTAAAGAATCAAAGACACCAAAATGTATGGGTACTGAACTGAATTCAGACCTATATGACTATATAAGGTGATGAGCTTGAATTGGAAATATTATAGTGTTTTCAATTTGTCTCATAGTTTTGTAGTTAAGTAGAGATAAAATGTGGATGCTGGAGGGTCACATTAGATCCTAAGATATAACTGCAGTGCTCTCAGATCCAAGGTTCCTCCCCGACAAAGGCTACAAGCCAGAAACTAGTCTGATGATATTGGATGAGTAGGCACTAGATGGGGATTTTATGCACAAGCCTTTTGGCATCCATTGATTACTCTGACTTGCACAAATGGCAATACATATAAGAGTTTTGCCTGTTTTAATAACAATTAAGAGCAAGCATAAGAAATAGTGATCATGTGATGTTTATTGGCTTAAAAGAAGCTTACTGTAAATAGCAGCAGGTTAATTTGCATATAAAGAAAAGTTCATTTTATGCAAAGATAAAAAGTCTGAAGAAGAATTAGGAAGAAAAGAAAAACGGAAACTAGTGGAAAGATAAACTAGTGAAAATGAAATTGTTCTGGAAATAAATAAAGAACTCTAGTCAAGAATGTAATTGGAATATCTATGATATAATGGGTATGATCAATAATATGGATACAAAATTATAGTTCCAAGTTACAGAGTAAAGAAACTTTATTTCTATTTAATCTCTAAGGAGATATGAAATTCAGTGATCTGAGGGATCTTGTTCTTAAACTAACAATTAGCAATTGAAATTATTATTATATTATTTATAGTAAATAAACTCTTGAAGTTTTATTTAATTTTTGTTATTTTTATTTCTTATTTTAAAAATATAACTATCCAGCTGCCAACTGACTGCATGGCTCTGAATATATTAATTGTTTTTTGGGGAGAATGTTTGGCTGAGAATAAAATATATTGGATTGTTGCAACTAGACAAAGTTTGAAGTCATTCAAAAATGTTTGCTGCAAAAGTTAAAACATTGCAAAATATCAAGTAAATTAAATAAATGAGTAACATATTCTATATGCAGATATATTTGAGATTTATAGATTGGTTTACATTATCCTTGCAAAATTCACCTTTAGCATGTTATTAATATTTTTTGTCATTCTTTCTGTTCTTTTGAACTTAGAATGGCCATACTTTTTGTAATTGGTTACTATTACTGATATGTATATATGAAGATATTATATTATAAAGATTATTTAATTTACTTTGGTAATTTTTATGTGCACACATGCATTTGTATGTATCTCATCTGCAATAAATCATTATGAGAAATACAGTACTAAAATCAAGTTATAGTGATTATTAAATCAGTCATAGTTTGGCATTACTTGCCATCTCATTTATATACTTTCTTTAAAAAGTCTAGAGCACAGAATTATATCAAAAATAATGAATACTTTTTTCAGTCCTGATTTAGTTTGCTCTCATAGGCATTTTGAAATCTAAAAACCACCACTGACACATCCAACTTATAAATGACATTATTATTGAATAAAAATAATTTAAATTCATATTTTAGAAATTATAAGCTAGTAAAAATAATATGCTTTATTTTATTAGGCTTTTTTTTTAAAATTTACTTTCATAAAATATTTGAAATATGATGGCGCTTTCACTGGAATTTGTGGGGAAGGGGAAGGATGGTTTGGTCGATACAAAGTATCAAAAAGTTACAGACGTCTGACCAAAACAAGCTTATAATTTCCAAGTACTAAAAGATTATACTATATGTTCATATAAAATAAAGCATATTATTATTACTAGTTTATACTTTCTAAAATATGAATATAAAGTACTTTTATTCAATATTTATGTCATTTATTGGTTGGATGTGTCAATGGTGTTTTGGGCTGGTCTTTATATTTCAAAATCGCCATGAGCACAAACTAAATCAGCACTGCTTTTTCTTACATACATTACATAATAAAATTTATTTTTCACATTTACAAAGAGCTTATTGTTTTCCCTGTTTAAACTATTACTTATATAAATAATCCTTCCATAAATATAATGAAATGGTCATATTTTTACATTCATGTACAAAATCCAGAGTCCATATAAAATATACAAAGCTGATCTAGATGAAGTGGGGAGACCTTGAATCTGACCAAACTTCAACTCATTACCAGCACTCCATGATTTAACATCCTATGTGATTAAAGGCTAAGTAGACTACTTAACATGTTAAGACTTAACTAAAAGAATGCTTATTATACATATTCATAATAAGGAATTTGGATGATTTGGAGTTGGATTGTGAATAAAAGATGTGAAACAACTTATAATTTTAAGTAGGTTTATTAAAATAAACAATTAAATAACTCAAATGGAGCAAAGAAAAACATTAATTACTTGGTGTTAGGATACATATATAATTAACATACACAGGTATTACAGAATGATGAGATGAATTTAACACAGCAATCTCATCTTGAGAAATTTAACTTAATTTATACAAGTGTCTGTGGTTAATAAATCATGCCTATTATATTTTGATATGCCAAACTATGCTTAGGTTTGCCAACATTATAAGCTAAAACATTAGCCAGTATGATTACTATATATATAGCATTAAGCTGATTGTTCTAAATACATTACAAATGAGCAATTTAATAGGCTCAACACACAGATTCATCATGGTAACTTAGATTATGGATTCAGACTAATGCTGAAGCATTATTAATGAGAAAGAGAACTGGTTACATTTAGGTTTGCATCTTGCTAATAAAATACTAAATAAGGTCATGTTTTGAGTGTGTAATTGTTCATACACTTCAGTATCAAATACTTGGTGCCCTAAGATTGAACAGCTTGCTACAATAATAAAGAACACTTCAGTTCAGTGAACTCAGAACAGCTACTCATATGTCCTGGCCTTAGATTCAGTTATATGCTTTGTGCTTTAACCCAAATGGAAATGAACATGAGCTTTCTCCACCACTAGCCTGTCAAGACATAGCAAGATGTTAGTACACCAATGGGTGCTTAGTAAGAATATGCAACACATAGTAATACAAATATACATATAGAGAATTAATTAACTAATGCACTTAAACAGATAATTTCTATCTGCTACAAGTAATTCAATCCAGTTCTTAGGTTAGCATATAGTAATCATGCTAAATAAAAGGGTTAACTAAATTATTAATCTAGTTAATATACTGAATCTGTATTCATATATATATATATATATATATATATTGTAGATATATATATAGTATTCAATTATTTAAAAAAAAATTTTTTTTCTTTTATACATACAGAGATTTATATGTATAGATTTATTATTATGAATAAGCAGTTTTGTGATTTATTATATAATTTTTTTTTATTAAATAATATGTGTTAAATTTATTTAACTTTCATTTTGTTAAAATAGAGTAAATCAGAAAAGTGTAAAATAAGGCAATTAAGATTGTTAGATTAGGAGATAAAAAATGTACACGTGTGAAAGAATGAATACATCTGTACAAACACAAAGATGCTTTTACACATATTCCTGATGGCTATAGATTCCAGGTTTGTTGTTATCTGTGTCTTAAGATTATTTTTACAAAAGAGGTGCTTTGATGTAGATAACGATAGCGATCAATTTTAAGTCTTTATTGATTGTGACCGACGTCAAACTTGTGAAGCTTTGATTTTTTTTTTTAAGATAAAGATTTCCAGATGTTTTTTTTTTCTTTGGTTGAAATTCGCGATATAAATGATTGAAACAATTTTTTTAATGAGTTAGTCTTAAATTTTTTTAGAGAGATGAGGGAGTTAGTCTTAAATTTTTTTTAGAGAGATGATGAGTTAGTCATTAATTTTTTTAGAGAGAGAGTCACTCAGATTATTATTATTATTTTGAGACTCAACTCAGTCGGTCCTTCCTTGTTATTATTCTTAAGCAGAAATGTAAGCTCTGATTTTTTTTTTTAAAAGAGAGTGAACGCTTTAATTTTTTTTTCTCACTCTTTGAAAGTTGAAAAAAAAAGAGCAAATGAAATGTGCGTTTATATAAAGCAATTTCCAGCAATATTAAAGAAGAGGAGAGAAATGGAACAAGATTGAATTTATTAGAAGTTAGTAATAATTATATAAAAATGATATTGACATATTTGGTTATGCATAATACTATGCCTCTGCATTGCTAAACCATTTTTTTCTGCTTCCTGGTTAATACAGAATGAGTCAAAATCGCTGATCTGTCTATGAAGTCATGTATCCAGTAATAACCAACAAAATGATAGATTTTGAAGCCAACCACACAAGCTATATGGAATGCTTTGTTTCTAGTTCCTGGCTTATTAAAAGCTCATTACCTTCGAATGAATGGAGAAGAGGAAATAGAAGGAAAAGAAAATTTATAAAAGCCATGTAGAACCAAGTTTGAAGCCATGAATCAAATTTTTGTTAGTTTACCTCAATCATCTAAAGTGTCAACACCAATTATTTTTTTTAAAAGGAGAGAGACAAGCAAATCCACCGGCACCTATTTATTCAAAAGTACTTATAATAAATTTTTTTTTTGAAATGGTAGAAGGAAGCCAATCAACAATGAATAATAATAGAATTGAAGAAACAAGCAAGTCAATTGATTCAGCATTATCTTAAAAGTATCTGCAATAACTTTCTTTTTTTTTGTTGTTGTTGAGCAAAGAAAAGCAGTCTGAAAAGTCAAACTCAGGACATTAATAAGAAGTAAAAAGTAAACGGGTAAATATGAACTTTCTTTAACCGATTTTATTCTTGCTTATTAAAAGTAAACCTTAATTTACTGGTCAAAGCAATTTTCTTTTTTTTTTTTTTTGATACAGAAACATTAAAGACTTGTTTATCTATAGTTATTTGCAATATCTCACAACATAGCACAAACATAGTTTAAACCTTTAAACTTAAATTTTTCATTATTTTTTTTTATTATTTTTTTTATTATTATATATTGTAATGTTGAAATGTTTTTTTTTTAATTGTTCTTCAGTTGTTAATGATAATGAGCAACCTATAAATATATGCATTTATAATGTTTTTTTTTTATTTTTATTTTATCTTGTTGCATATTAAAAAAATTAATATCATGTATTTTATTTTCTTTCGCTATAAGGTTGCAAAAGAAAAAGATATTTTTATATATGTAATTTATGGGTATACATTTTAAACATATATGTTAACATTACCGAATGCGTGCATGTGTAACTGCTTATCCAAATACATCAAAGAATAGGTTATATATATGATTAGTTTAAAATGGTAAATTAAAAAGTAGGGCATTACATTTGAATGGAAGTGAAATAACATAGACAAGTTACACCTGAAATTTATTTTATGATATGATAAGTAAGAAAAGTCTTAAATAAGCATTTATAGAATATGTATTTTTTTTTCTAATATTGATTTAAGTCAGCTTATTTTGAGATATCAAGAAATGACAAACCTATATATTAAGTTTATTTGCTTATACTTATATAAATTTTTTTATATTAATTTTTGTATTGAATTAATATGGTAATAAGCCATTTATTTAATTGTTGATTTGACTTTAAAGAAGGAAAGAAAGAGTAGTAGTGTTAATAAAATATAATTATATATCTTAATTGGTTTCCGAGTTGTTATTAAGAATATTGTGTTGTTGTTTTTTTTGTCTTAATTCTATCATTTTAATTCATCATCATTGCTCGCAGTTATTAAGTATTACCATTCGTATATATTGAGCAATCACTTGCAAATATTAAGCGTCCGCAAAAATAATAGGTAAACGAGAATGTTGATATTTAAGTATTTAAGGATTATGCTTGAGAATAACCAAATTTTGATAATTATAGTTCAACAATAGAAAGCTAAAATTATGTTGTGTCCATGAGTTTAGATCATCCTCATCAAAGATGGATATCATGTTATAGGTTAAAATTGTTTCAAATAATACTATATAAAAGTTATGATCGCCATCAATCATCATTAATAAATTATAATCATTAAATTTAATGTTTAGCGTAATGAATATATTTTAGTAAATAGGGGTTTATAGAAAATTGAATATTATGCAAAGAGATTCATGATGATCAATCATCACCATTAGTATTATTAAATCCCAGTATGAAATAGGATAAATTTTAATAGATGCCTATAAGTTTATAAAGATGAATTTATTGTTGTGAGTTTATTGATAAGCCATGGCTGGTATCATCATCACTATTATAATCATTATTATGATATCACTATTATTATCATTATTATGATATTATTATCATCATCATCATTATTACCTTTATTGTGATAAATAATCTAGTTAAATGGCCATCAATATCAATAATGGTCTTCACATGCTTGTTTGGAAGCCATTAATAGGATTATACATGTCTGTTCATCAATATACGCTAATGAGCTAGCAATGTCTATAAGAATCTTTGATCTATAGTATAAACTTTGGTAATATTGGGATCTTGTAATTTTATCAATATAGATAAAATGTAAGAATGTCATTTTTGTTCAATAGTCATCCAAGTCATGTGTAATAAATATGTACTGAATGAGTTTGAACTCAAGTACACTATAAATAGATACTTATCTAGATTGAAAACAATCTAGTGGCGCTCATGGGAAAACACATGTACTTAGCTAAACTGAATAAAGAGTGATATCATCCCTTTCCAACTTCATAATATTAGTTTTATAAAATATATTTTTTTATAAGTTGTCATGAATAGCACCCGTGTGTGCATATGACCATGAATGGTCTTATATATTTGGAAAGAGATAGGAAGGATTCTTTGTTAGAAGAACCTAGTATTGGAGATAAGCATAAGGCACTCCAGGAATCTCACAGTGGGTACTTTTATTCAGTTGCTATATTTAATATTATTTTTATTAGATGACAATGGCCAGTATGTTTTATTGTTCAAATGACTGCCCCAATATATAAATAAATACCAAGAATCTTTAATGCTGATATTTTCAAGTGGCACAGTGATTCTATAATTTCTTTATCTATGCTATGATGAATTAATATAGTTACAAATGGTTACAGATTGGATAGGCATATATCTAATAATTAATAATTTCCCCTATCTAAATATTTATTATGGTTACAAATGTGACATACTAAAATAGTTACAAATTATAGTTACAAATACATATCCTTTTATATTAATTTAATAATTACAAATACATATTATATTAATTTATAAATATTGTTACAATATATATATATATATATATATATATATATATATATATATATATATATATATATATATATATATATAACGCATATATATATATATTCTAACCTTGCTCTCGTGCATCTTCACTTCCAGATAATATATGATATAAAATAAAACGGGTTCTATCTCAGTTAATAATTAATAACTAAAATATTCAGCATTAAAATTAAAATATTTCACTAGCTCAAATTTAAAATACGAATAAGGTTCAGTTTATAAAAATAAATTAAATAAATATTTAATATTTTCATGAGACTTGAAGTGAAAATACAGGTGACAAGATAGATTACATTGAGCCAATATCCCACAGGATACTACCTCAATGGCATAAGAACACTATCCCCCCTTTATTACTATTTCAAATAACAAACTCATAGTATTCTTACGACTTTAATAACTTCTACTCACTAAGATTAAACTAATAATTAAATCTTAATCTTCTATTTAATAATCTAGCTCAATAAAATAATCTCAGGTTCATAAAGTTTATTCTAAGTTAATTTAAAAATACGGTAGTAAAATATGAGAAGGGATTTTATGTCATAATCTACTACACTGAAACTAATAATAATAAATAACAGTAATAATATTCTTCATTGTTTAACTAATTCTGTATATCTTTTCTTTTTACTATAATTTTATTACCATAATAAAATAATGAAATAATATAATATGATCTTATATCTTCATGTAATGATATAATAAATACGTGGTAGCATTTTAATAATCTGACAAACAAAATATGTGTGGCAACTGATAGCATATAATTTAATATAATATTGTGATAACTGATTTATGACCAATAAAATAATGTAAGATTATGATTATTTAATTATAATGAATACCAATAAAATATTTAAAATTCTTAAAATAATTCTCTATTTATCTTTTGTGCAAAATTATATATTTGTTTCAATTATTATGCATATATCGTGATTTCATGCAGCGATGTGGAGAAATAAATAACTCGGACACAAAATTTTTGAAATAACAAAATTTAACAAAGTTTATTACTAACAACAAATAAATAAACAATTTATTTACACTATTTACAGTGGATATCCTTAACTTTTTTACTTTACAGTTTGATCTACCAGGTTATAAAAAAAATAATTTATATTTCAATTATATCTTTATTTAGATTTAGGACAAAATTTAAAAAAAATGTTACTATTTGGTTTCTCATTATGGTTAACTTATTACAAATATATTTATCTACTTTATTAGCAACAGCATTTTATCCTTAATATTATTAAACTATCTTATTTTAAAAAATTCATACTTAGAAAAACATTCTATAGAAAACAAAATTTTATAATGAGTATGGATTTCTCAAAATATTAAAAAAAATTTCATCTTGCAAAGTCAAAGATGTTACACAAAATATTATCCAAAATTCAGTACTAGATTTTAGTATTTATCACACAATGTTTACTAATCATAATATATTCTTCTTTAAGCCTTACTTTAGTATGATATAAGTGTAATCATCAATATATTTCTGTTAATCAATAAACAAAAAATATACTATGCATATTGTTTACATAATTTACTTTGTACTATTGTATTTTAAAAATATGCAATACTTATTTTTCTCTTAAAAAAAATAATACTAAAGCATTTAAAATTATTATCACTTTAAAGAAAATATCTTTGTTTAGATACTTTATTTTAAAAAGTTTATATTTCATTTCCGAAATAAAATTCAAAATATATTCTATGATTCTTTTCTTTCCTTAGGATACTTTGGATCTTCAATTTTAAGTTATAACGTCCTATTCCTTCTAAGCAAATAAACCAATCTTATACAAAACGATAGCATAACCTAAGTTCTAAATTATTTATCATTTCTCTTAAACATATCTTACTGAACGATGCAGTTACATGAAATAAAGATAGCGAAAACAGATGCATAGGATTAAGGAAGAAAGCTAGAGTATTACTCTTAACATATCTCAAAATCATGGCACAGTGCGAAGAGGTATGACATTTACCTGCCTAATATCCTCTAGTACAGGGACGATGTTAAAGCTATTTCTTCAGCTTTATTAGAACATCAAATATTTAAAGAAATATAAACACTGTCCAAATAAAATGTGTATCAGTCATAGGGCTTTGTTAACTATGCTGATATTCACATAAAGACTAAATATTATTTCCATTCCTTATAACATCCTATTTCTTAAAACATCATCTTGGTTTCCTGTTCACTAAGTACTTCCAAGCCACTATCTCAACATTATTTCTCAAGATTTTCCACATCTTACATCGATAAATAACTATCTGCATTTACAAAACAATAAATAAAATTCATTAATAGTTAAACAATCTAGCTGTTCCACAAGAAAAGTCTGCTTACTTCATTATTCTATATGTCTAATCATATACAATCTACTTAGACAATATTTGAATATCCAATAACATGAAAATTTTAAAAGAATCACATAATTATTTGTTATGTTGGATTATATCACTAATAAAAAAAAAAAAAATCGTCGTATGCATATTTTCAAATCAATCCTATCTCATAATGTTTTTTAAAATGTTGTATGAAATGCGGTACATATAAGTAAAAAAACTTTTACACTTCATTCTTCCAATTTATGGATGATCTAAAGAAAACAAAAAAAATATATACATTATAAATTATCAATAGTTATTATTATTACCAATAACCTTTATCTAGTCATCGTGTTCAGTAGGCTTCCTTTATCCACTTGAGCATTGCAGATATAAAAAAAAAAAAATTCACACCCATACACTTTATATTAAAATATTTTTAGCTAAATTATTAGATTGTTATATTATAAAATTTTAATATTAATAAATTAATGTTTTTATGTTTTTCCTAATCTTATATAAAAATTTAGATTTAAACTAGGTTAACAAAATAAAAGGAATCAAAACTATAATTACATATTTTCTTGACGATAGTTCCTGATAAGTCCAAAATGTTTATTATTTTCTCTAGAGTTTTTAAAAATGTTCTCCTCCAAGCGCGTTAAAGTTTAAAATAAAAATAATTATTAATCCATTTAGTAAAATTTATAGAAAATAATCCTTGGTTTTAGTATTTAGGACGATAATTATTAAATCATAATATTAATTAATCCCGTGAAGCTTCTTAATCTTCTCTACCAATATTCTCTGCGTATCCGATGCATCAATCCATCTAATTTAACTTTAAAAATATTCGATAAACTTTTAAGTACTATTTGTATTTCCATGGATCCATCTTTTATTCAACTATGTGTTCACTTTTTTATATATGTTTCCTTCTTGATACATTTAAACTTTCGTTTGGTATTTTTATATATCTCTTTTAAAAAAAAAAAAAAACTTCAAGTACTTTTAAACAAATCTTTTCTAAATACATTTTTAAATAATTCTAAGACCGGATATTTTAATATCAAAAACGCTTCTGTAACATATTCTCCTGGGTTCTTTCTTTAATTCTTGAAAATATTTTTTAAAAAATGTTACCTTCAGAAAGGATATAACATTTTACTCCTTTGAATATCATATTATATAAAATAATTCATGAAATATAATTGTCTTATTACTATTTAAAAATAAATCTTGGATAAGCTTATAAATAATACGTTTCAATACATTTTTTTAGACTCCGTATAATGTCCGAGCTGTGGTTTTTTTTATGTACCAAAACAGTTCTCCGGTGAAATATTAATAAAGCTGTATCAATAAATATTCCAAACATTTTTACAGTATTACAATTTATATCCATTTTATTTCACAGTATATCCATTTTTTATTGCGAAGTTTAGGTTAAATTTTTAGATAAAATACGACTGATAAAGGAACTTTAAAAAATTTAACAAAGCATGTTAAACGAAATTATTAAAATATTTTTTAGTTTACACTCTCTTTTTTGCAAGTTACTTTTAAAATATTAATTAGTTTTTGCAAATAAATTATGAGAGAGCGCTAAAATTGACTAAAATAATAATTTTAAAATACTATCTCTTTGATAGCTATAATTTACCTTTCTCTGGTTTCAATACATTATTAATCTCCCCTGATAACTCGTGTACAATTCATATTTATAGTCTGTAAGAATACCTATTCCTATTGGTTAATTCTTACTTTAGCTTGAGAACAAATTTACATATTTTTAGTTTATAGTAGAATTGAATTTCAAAATTAGAAATTATGACGTAATGAACTTAAAATATTATTTAAAATACCACTTTTAATTCAATTATAACTTTATTTAAATTATTTAATCTTTTAAAATAACTTTTAAAATAACATTTAATAACTTATTCCATTTCTTAATATTCAATTTATCTATTTTTATTTAAATAAAATATTTAATTTTTATATTATGAATGTATTCATCTTTATTACATCATTTAAGCATTTGCGAAATAACTACGTAATATTTTAATATTCACTTCTATGATAAATAATCATTATATCCAACTCTATAATACACTTTTTTAAACTTTGTTATTAAATTCTAACAAGCGTGTGTGTGAAAGTATACATTAAAAGTCACATGATTAATAACTTTGACAGACGATTTTTAATCTATTTCTCTGCCCAGATTTATAAAATTGATACACTTATTATATTATATAAAATAATTATAAAAAATTTGGAAGAACAATTTAGAAAATATAGAATTAGATATAATTTTCACCATCATAAAGTTTATTTTTAAAATATACTATATTAATTTTGACTATTTAAATATGATTACAAATTTAAATATAGCATTTATTAAATTATAAGTTTTAAACTATTAAAATCGAATTTATTAAATATACTTTTAATATTTATAGCTGTGTTATTTAATATGGCCAGCTTTTACAACCATATGAAACAATATTTTAAGCTTTACATAACTATTTTTAAATAATTCGCTATAATTTTATATACTACATATTTGCTTTAGCCTCAAATTGTACTTTAAAAATATAATCGACAAACTATAATTAATGTATTAAAAGAACATATTCTAAAATTTAAAATTTTTAGTAATTGACTGTTATGAACTATTACTGACCTATAGAAAAGGGCACAACATATATATATTGTGCCGGTCAAAACATGTTTATCCATCTAACATGAGCTGGAACTCACAAAATGTACTTCAAACCCTGTCAAGCCCAAGATTTAGGTCAGCGACCAGCCTGGATTCGAACCCACTCCCTAAGCCCCAGATCTAACACCTAATGAATAACATAATAGTGATGGCACATGAAAATTAATCTTAATCCGGCCGACTAGCGAAACGGAGCAAAACAATGAGACATCTATTGACTATGACTAAACTAACATATATATCAACTAGGCTGTACATTTGGAAGTGGAGAAAAAAGAAGGAATTCGAACTACTCAAATAAGTTAGACAATAAAATATATTTTAATATACTGACAAATTATTATACATTTATAAATTAATTATATACATTAGTGTGTGCGTGAATGAGCAAGCGGTTACATAGTGTCATTCACACTATTAGTTCTCATATGCTCTTTCTTAGCTAAATAATATATTACAAATAAACACACATCTTTGGTGGGTCTAATATTAAAATGCCAATCGAATATTAGAAAAAATCTACATAGAATTGCAATTAACGCTTTTATATACGGTTCAGAAACATGGTGACTAACAAAATATTTCTAGGAGTGTTCCGAAATTCATTATACATATGATAAAATTACTTTCATGCCATTGAGGTCGTGAAAGTGAATAAAACACATTTGAAAACATTTGATTATATTTGAATCTATGACAAAATATTTAATGAAAAATTATTTTAACGATAGTAAGACAAAGGCTTTATTTTCCCCGAGGCATATAGATACTCTTAAATATAAATATATAAATCACGACGGTGCGATTGTATATGATTGAAATAAACTTAATTAATAAATAGAAGTAATTGGCATTTATATATATCTTTTAAGCAAAGCTTAATTTTAATATTAGAGCATTAAAACTGGGTCATGAAGCAAAAGAAATAATAATACGAAAAAGTTTGCGATGCTGACATAATAGCCTAAAAATAACTAAGAGGAAAAGGTCGTGCTTCTGGATAAAAAATGAAATCTCACACCCTCTTCTTGAGTAGTGCTTAGAGAAAAGTGGATAGGCATGGCATGGCCCAGACTTTTGGTAGTATAACCGATGCGAGAGGCCTTTTATCTACAAAGTGAATATGCATAGCATGTGCCAAACTTACGGGGTCATCGCCAGAGGCATTTTATATGGAATAATTGTGGTTCCAGATATCTCAACTATCTATGGAATGAGATACGAAAAGAAATCTATGGGTTCGAACTTGTCACAACCCCCAGATTAGAAGACTAGAAGCACGTAATATATATATACGAAGATAGGCTAAATGTCGGCAACGCAGTAATGATAAATGTCACTAATGGCATGAAATATAATTTACTGCTTTAAAATAGATGACCCTTGTTTGAATACTATAATTTATATAAATAATATGCTATGCCACTATAATATATATATATATATATAGAGAGAGAGAGAAATTTTATTTATTAAAATATACATGAAGATTTTATTTAGTAAAAAAAAAACATTAAGATTTAGATTTCAAATTAATAAAATATATGTTAAGATTTGATTAAGTAAAAAAGGCATTAAGATTCACCCCCTTCCCTTTCCCACTATTTAAAACAATTTAATTCCACCTTCATGATTTTTATAATAACTGAAATATTTAAATACAAGATTTGAAATTTTAAGAGTATGAAAAATGAAGTAAGATTAGCTGTTATATAGGAATCAAATTATAAGTCACCCTTTCAGAATTTAATAAATAATTATAAAATAAATGTTTCAGAGCGTTAATTAGCTTGAGTTCTGGATTTTCAGAGTTAAACAAATCAATTTTTATATTAAAAATGAACCTAAAATGTTGATTCATAAAACAATCTGGTGAATGGATTAATTAAGAATACGTTATATTTTAAGGGAATGTTAATAAACTTGATTCATGAAAATTTACTTAAAAGACTGAAAAGATTTTTATAAATTAAGCTCACCAGTTTGTTTGAGATTGGCAAAATAATAATAATAATAATAATAATAATAATAATAATAATAATAATAAAAGCATATATATAAACTCAAGTAATAAATACATATAAGTAAATGACTGCACCAAAGTTAAAAGAAAGTTAGAGCATATGAGATAGATTAGATATAACAAATCATTTGAGAGCACATTTACATTCACAGATTTATATAAAAAAAACATTAATTTAAAAGATAGAAAATTAAACAATACGGTAAAATCTTGATAGCAGGATTTGAGATTAGTGAAGCTAGATTCATTTTCAAATAGTAGCATAAAAGTTACATTGTGCAAATTTAATAAGTCTATTTTCATGCATGGCAAATTGAGGATCCAAAATGAATTCTTCTTGATGACAGCAAGCTTCTCTATTAGCATTTTTAAAAGTTCTCCATCGGATCTTTACTTTCTTTCAGGGTAGCAGTTAGATGGTACATTAGCAGGAAGAATGACCCACCAGGGTCAGCAAGAGGGTGGATTTACGACTACAACGTTTTAGATTTCAAGCGATGTGTAGTATGTTTACAATCCAATCTTTCAATAGCAGCTAATCTCCTCTGTCATTCAAAATTCAGTCATTTTATACCTTTTCTTTTATCAGTTGTTTTTGAAGATGCAATTGTAAAATAACGTCCAAAAATAAATTCAAATCGATTTCCAGATTAGAAATAGATTTGACAACATGTTTTTTAACAAAAGTATCTCTAATTTTAATCCCCTTTTAAGTAAAACTTTAATTAAAAAATACCTACCCTAGATTAAAACAATAGTGCTTCCAACCCTTAATTATTTTTGGACAATTAACAACAGTCACATCTTCCATATTGGATTTTATAAAAAATATACAGTTTAATAGAAAAACAAGCAATTTAAAAAGACAAAGCTAAAAATGACATATAATAAATATTTAAAAACATCAATATTTTGTTAGTAAGTTTTGCTCCTATATATATATTTGAGCCGCATCTATAATACTTTAATAAAAAAGAACTAATAATTAATAAAAAGAATTAATAATAATTTTAAAACATGTTATTGAAACATTAAATTTTATAATTTAGGTGCACATCTCAAATATATACATGAAATATATATACACGACAAAAGGAGTGGGATGGGAAATAGGGATTTAAACACAGGTTAGTAGGTAGAAACATGAAGCACAATCTTAAGCTAAGATTTACTGCTTCATTTCTCCAGACATACAATGAAACAAAAAAAAACAACAAAAAAAATGCTTTGACTAGGAGTTTTCAAGTGACGACCAAAAGAACAACAAAAATTTTCAAAATTCAATATACACTCTTGTTGTTATGAGTATTACATAGTTTGAGTTGGTATAAATCTAACATTAAGTGAAAACACTTTGCTAAACTTAAGAGCACATACATAACAAATTATTACATGTCACTATGCATTCAAACTCATGTGAATTAAACAAAGCTTTAACTACATTGGTCTGAGTATATAAAACTGTATCTATGAAATATCATTTGGGGATATGAATATTTGTTCAGCTGTCAAATCCAGAAAAAAAAATTTTGTACATCTATATTGGGGAAAAGTTTTTCAAGCTTTTATGCTTGAGCTACAATACAACTTTTCCACACATATGGGTTTCCAAGAAAATATATAACAATGCAATACATATAAAACTTTCAAACCCATCTGTTCCTATCATCACACATACACACCTATGTACATATATATGCAGTGCTATCATATACAAGTACATAGATTTTACACACACATACACTTCTATATACACTACACAATACTACATCCCATTGGAAAAGACAGAAAAACAAAAAAAAATCCATATATGTGCTAAATTCGTTCACTTTGCTTTTAAAATAAACACAAACATTATATACTCAATTAAAAAAAAAAAATTCTATACACATATTTCCTCTTTAAAAAAAAATCATCTCCTGCATAACCACTCACTGCTCCCACACTTTCTGTATATCTGCCCAACTATAGTTTAACTAAAAATTTAGCTTTTACTTGCTGAAAAAAAATTGGTTTGTTTAAGATATACTAATCTAGCCATTTCTTTTAATTTCTCTTGGTCGCACCCATGCATCTAAAAGAAAAGCCATAGTCTGGTTATTACATGTTTAAAATTGATGCATCATAGTATTAAGCCAAAAAAATATTTGCTCTCAATAATTTTTTTTTCTGAGTTCGAACCCTCCACTTCCAACATTTTTGCATTTGACTCACTACTGGTTAGCAAAATTTCTTTTTATAAGGGCGCCAGCTAAGACAGAGTGATCATTAATTTATGAATTATTTATACATTTTTCATATATGTCTCAAGAACAAAAAACTTTATATATGGCATTGAAGAAAAAATACATATGTACTATGGTTGTAGTACAAGGGTTTTAACTTTAAACTGTGAATTTTACACTTTGAACACATTATTTTAAACATATCAAACATGGAAAAAATTATATAACAACTTTTTTTAAGAATATATATATAAACAAAATTCAGTACTCAGGGTATGTGGGTGTTTATATCAAAGCCCCACATTGGGCACCAAGCCCAAGAAAAAAAAGATCCTATGTGCCAGTCAAAACATGTTAATCCATCTAACATGAGCTGGAACTCACAAAATGTACTTCAAACCCAATCAAGCCCAAGATTTAGATCAGGAACCAGCCTGGATTCGAACCCACTCCCTAAACCCCAGATCTAATACCTAATGAATAACATAATAGTGATGGCACATGAGAATTAATCTTAATCCGGTCGACTAGCAAAGCTGAGCAAAACAATGAGACATCTATTGACTATGACTAAACTAACATATATATCAACTAGGCTGTACATTTGGAAGTGGAGAAAAGAGAAGAAATTCGAACTACTCAAATAAGTTAGACAATAAAATATATTTTAATAGACTGACAAATTATTATACATTTATAAATTAATTATATACATTAGTGTGTGTGTGAATGAGCAAGCGGTTACATAGTGTCATTCACGCTATTAGTTCTCATATGCTCTTTCTTAGCTAAATAATATATTACAAATAAACACACATCTTTGGTGGGTCTAATATTAAAATGCCAATCGAATATTAGAAAGAATCTACATAGAATTGCAATTAACGCTTTTATATATGGTTCAGAAACATGGTGACTAACATGTATATTTCTAGGAGCATTCCGAAATTCATTATACATATGATAAAACTATTTTCACACCATTGAGGTTATGAAAATGAATAAAACACATTTTAAAACATTTGATTATATTTGGATCTATGACAAAATATTTAATGAAAAATTATTTTAATGATAGTAAGACAAACGCTTTATTTTCCCCGAAGCATATAGATACTCTTAAATATAGATATATAAATCATGATGGTGCGATTGTATATGATTGAAATAAACTTAATTAATAAATAGAAGTAATTGGCATTTATATATATCTTTTAAACAAAGCTTAATTTTAATATTAGAGCATTAAAACTGGGCCATGAAGCAAAAGAAATAATAATAATACGAAGAAGTTTGCGGTGCTGACATAATAGCCTAAAAATAACTAAGAGGAAAAGGTCGTGCTTCTGGATAAAAAAAATGAAATCTCACACCCCCTTCTTGAGTAGTGCTTAGAGAAAAGTGGAAAGGCATGGCATGGCCCAGACTTTTTCTGGTATAACCGATGCGAGAGGCCTTTTATCTGTGTGCCAAACTTACAGAATCACCGCCAGAGGCATTTTATACAGAATAAATGTGGTTCCAGATAGCTCAACTATCTATGGAATGAGATACGAAAAGAAATCTATGGGTTCGAACTTGTCACAACTCCCAGATTAGAAGACTAGAAGCATGTAATATATATATATACGAAGATAGGCTAAATGTCGGCAATGCGGTAATGATAAATGTCACTAATGGCATGAAATATAATTTACTGCTTTAAAATAGATGACCCTTGTTTGAATACTATAATTTATATAAATAATGTGCTATGCCATTATAATATATATATATAGAGAGAGAAATTTCATTTATTAAAATATATATGAAGATTTTATTTAGTAAGAAAAAAACATTAAGATTTAGATTTTAAATTAATAAAATATATGTTAAGATTTGATTAAGTAAAAAAGGCATTAAGATTCACCCCCTTCCCTTTCCCACTATTTAAAACAATTCAATTCCACCTTCATGATTTTTATAATAACTGAAATATTTAAATACAAGATTTGAAATTTTATGATTATGAAAAATGAAGTAAGATTAGCTGTTATATAGGAATCAAATTATAAGTCACCCTTTCAGAATTTAATAAATAATTATAAAATAAATGTTTCAGAGCATTAATTAGCTTGAGTTCTGGATTTTCAGAGTTAAACAAATCAATTTTTATATTAAAAATGAACCTAAAATGTTGATTCATAAAACAATCTGGTGAATGGATTAATTAAGAATACGTTATATTTTAAGGGAATGTTAATAAACTTGATTCATGAAAATTTACTTAAAAGACAGAAAAGATTTTTATAAATTAAGCTCACCAGTTTGTTTGAGATTGGCAAAATAATAATAATAATAAAAGCATATATATAAAATCAAGTATTAAATACATATAAATAAATGACTGCACCAAAGTTAAAAGAAAGTTAGAGCATATGAGATAGATTAGATATAACAAATCATTTGAGAGCACATTTACATTCACAGATTTATATAAAAAAAACATTAATTTAAAAGATAGAAAATTAAACAATACGTTAGAATCTTGATAGCAGGATTTGAGATAAGTGAAGCTAGATTCATTTTCAAATAGTAGCATAAAAGTTACCTTGTGCAAATTTAATAAGTCTATTTTCATGCATGGCAAATTGAGGATCCAAAATGAATTCTTCTTGATGACAGCAAGCTTCTCTATTAGCATTTTTAAAAGTTCTCCATCGGATCTTTACTTTCTTTCAGGGTAGCAGTTAGATGGTACATTAGTGGGAAGAATGACCCACCAGAGTCAGCAAGAGAGTGGATTTACGACTACATCATTTTAGATTTCAAGCGACATGTAGTATGTTTACAATCCGATCTTTCAATAGTAGCTAATCTTCTCTGTCATTCAAAATTCAGTCATTTTATACCTTTTCTTTTATCAGTTGTTTTTGAAGATGCAATTGTAAGATAACATCCAAAAATAAATTCAAATCGATTTCCTGATTAGAAATAGATTTGACAACATGTTTTTTTAACAAAAGTATCTCTAATCTTAATCCCCTTTTAAGTAAAACTTTAATTAAAAAATACCTACCCTAGATTAAAACAATAGTGCTTTCAACCCTTAATTATTTTTGGACAGTTAACAACAGTCATATCTTCCATATTGGATTTTATAAAAAATATACAGTTTAATAGAAAAACAAGCAATTTAAAAAGAAAAAGCTAAAAATGACATATAATAAATATTTAAAAACATCAATATCTTGTTAGTAAGTTTTGCTCCTATATATATATATATATATATATATATATATATATATATATATATATATATATATATATATATATATATATATTTGAGCCGCATCTATAATACTTTAATAAAAAAGAACTAATAATTAATAAAAAGAATTAATAATAATTTTAAAACATGTTATTGAAACATTAAATTTTACAATTTGGGTGCACATCTCAAATATATACATGAAATATATATACACGACAAAAGGAACAGGATGGGAAATAGGGATTTAAACACGGGTTAGTAGGTAGAGACATAAAGCACAATCTTAAGCTAAGATTTACTGCTTCAATATATATATATATATGCATGCGATTGAATTAGGGAGGAGTAAGTATATTTAATGGCCTTAACAACTTTTAAAAATATACTTTTAATATCATTCTTATCTAGCATCTTATTTCTAACTAATAGACAAAATCATAAGTTTAATAACTCACTAAGCAAACCTTAATAAAATATAATATCAATAACATAATGATAACAATGAGTGTGTAGCGATCGGTTGTTATCTATCAGAATAGGATTTCAAAGCAGCAATTTACTGAGCTAATCAGCATTCTTAAATATTATGCTGGAGAGATTAATAAAGATCTCTCCTTAAAAGTTGACTAAAATAATTATTTGCTGTCTCGAAATATTGTCATATCATAACATATTAAAATAAATGAAAATGAAATAATTTAAACAGAAATTATAAGCATAACTGCAGTTTTAAAGAGTTAAGTAATAACTGAATGCAGTTATTATGAGTTAAAGATGAATTTCATTAGTTAAGGTTCAGGCAAGTTTTACAATTAAATTCTAGAAATGATTTAAAAGAAATTAATAATTAAGATTGAATGTTCATTACATTTACATAGCTAACTTAATATTTAATTTATAGTTTAGAGATTGATTTATAAAGAACTCTTTGGTTTAGGAAGAATATTACTGATCTTCTTCTGCAGTTTGGACATCAGGCACTTGGAAGTCGGCATTGTGGCACTCTTTCCTGAATATGTTGCTTGGTGGTAGAGTCTTCTTTTTGACAGCAGGCAGTGGCTGAAAACTTTCCATCTGATGATGATGATGACCACACACCACAGCAGCATGTAGGATGGGGTCAGAGATGACCATTCACTGTAGGAAAAAATGGCAACCTCCTACTCCCTCATTATAAAATCCAGACAGCGTGGATTTTGGTAGCAACACGCAGATAAATTTTACAGAGTATCATTTAAGGTACCAAAATATAGGCTATTTATATTAATTTTCAGATCCTATATTATTTTTCTACAAACTGGATTCACAGCAGGGTCAATCCATTAACACTTGTTTACAATTCAATTTAAAATTTTTAAAATTGACTCAACCATTGTTTAATATTTTAAGTCAAGTAAATTTAGCTTGGTTAAGCCATTTGATTCCCAAAGGAATCTAAAATAATCCTGCTTCAGTATGTTCTGCTACTGACTAAGTTTCTGTTTGGAAAATATTATTGCAAAATTATAAATTTAGAAACCCAGTCTATACACTATTTTGTAACCAGGTGGGTAGCCTGATCTTTATTGACAATATTTTAATTTAACTTAAGAAATTGAGCAAATCTGATAAACAACATTTCGTTAAGTACGTATTCTGGTACTAGATTGATTTTATACATATATCTACGATTCTCAATGAAACTAATGAATTGACTTTTTAAAATAATAAATCTATAATTTAAAAGAGATTATATTTTAAATACTGATACACTGTAACATATGTAAAACGATAATATATCGCAGTCTGTTCACACACATATATATATATATATGCACTGATACATATATAGCGATGTTTATGTTGATATACATGTATCAAGGAGTTTTAAAGTCAGCACAGATAGAGTTATGGGGAGAAATAGGTGAAACGTATAGGCTGTAGGAATATACCGTTTCACTAAATTATCTACCTGTTAATTACTATTGTCAATAACAATATTGATGATATGAAAAAAGTTATTTTTTATTTGTTTTTATTTTTAAAAAAGGTAATAGAAATTGGTTTTAAAACTAAAAGTTTTACTCTGTCAGTGGTATACAAATAAAGCCAAAAAATCGCCGTATTTTTTTAAAAACAACAAAAAAAGAAAACATAAGTTGAAAAGGTCAAAACTTTTGATCTTTTTTTAATTGGGGGGTTGTGTGATAAATATTTTATCTTCACTGAGACAAAAGTTAGAAACAAAAAAGGTTATTTTTTGTTTGTTTTTATTTTCTAAAAAAAGGTAATAAAAATTGATTTTAAAACAAAGTTTTACTATATCAGCGTACCGTTTACAAATAAAGCCAAAAAAAATTTTGCCGTATAGCCAAAAAAAAAAAAAAAATCGCCGTATTTTTTTAAAGAAGAATGAAGAAAAGATAAATAATCACCAATATAATCTGAATTCGAACCCCGCATATATTACATATATAAATGCAGGTTTAAGCCTGTACAATGTATTAATTGCATTGTATTGTTTTTGACTGGCAACAATGCCATCAAGTGGCCAAGCCTAACTATAAAAAAAATGTTAAAATCCCGTAGATCAGAAAAAAAAACAACAAAGAAATAATAATATTACTTAAGTGTAGATTACACGTGGTAAAACATCAGTAAACTTCAAAACAGTGACATAAACCTTACACTATATAGAATAAATTCCACCTAATTTGATATTTCTAAAATAGTGGCATATTTAGAAAGGTATTGAGATTGACACCTGTTCAATAAAAATAATGTGAAATTAGTGCTATGCTCTATTTCGTTTATTGAAGTGGTTGAATGACAGACTCTGAAAAACAAGGCCTACAGATTTTAGCCTAGTTCTTCCACTTCCAGCGTTCCAGCTTTTTTTATAAATTCCCAAGCAATAAACCATATGATTATTTTTAACACGTATAATGAGTATTGCTTTTGCAATCATTATTAGGTAAACTTTGACTGCATTGTTTATTTTACAGATTATGTTAGCCATTACACATATATACATATAATAGAACGCAAGTGCACATAGATGATTGGTTATCATACATTAATCTAATCAACACAACAATTGCTTAAAATTAAGCAATAAAATAGCAACAGCATGTTGTAAAGGCAGCCGTCAGATGATAAGTGAGATTTCCATTGATTATCTGGGTATTGCATTGACAATATATTTTTGATTTACATATGTATAGTGTATCAGGACACCTTAACGATGATGATGGTGCTTTTACTGACCAGCAATAAATCTCTATACATTCACATAATGTTTCTAGTTTATACGTCAGTTTTTTTATTTTTTAAAAAGTAATATTTTGTAGGTATATCAAATTCGCTGTCGATGATCAAACTTTACATCTGTTATGTAAATAATTATTGTAAGGCAGCCTGGTTTTATTTCCTTATCATCATACATAAAATCCTATCTCAGAAGACCTCATTGAATATTTATCAGTTTTATTATTACGGAATTTAAATCTAGTTACCTGCAGTCAAGTGCCATTTTCTCTAAGAAAGATCCTAGACGAATATTCTCGTCTGGCATCATCATTTGAATTTTCTCAATAATAGTCATATATTTCTCAGTTCGGAACATAATTACTTAACATAATAGAGTCAATAGGTATACATGTGAGATGAGATTACGTGAGACAATGATGAACTATCATGAAATAAGTTAAATAAAATCTCAATCATTTATTTACACATTCTCAATTGATTTTATACAAATCAATAATCAAAGTCAATAATAAATTTAAATGTTAAAGCTTACAAATTAAACATACAGAAAAATGATAAAAAAATTTAAAAATTATAACAATAAAAAAATAGTATTTATGATTAACAAACAAATACGTGTTATATACCATTATTTTACTAAGACCTTCTATTTATATCTATGGATAAATCATCAGTAGTCTTACCATCGTGGAATATTTCTGATTACAAATTTTATAATGTCTCTATCGCTTTATTTAAAAAGTAAACTCTGAATTTACTTAACTTGTTCACTCGCATTATATACACGAGAATGACTAGGAAAGCATTTTAGTAAGCAGGGGGTTGTATCTCACCCTGTCTCTATTTTGCGGCTTCCATTTGGCAATGTTCTAAAGCTGGGAAGACTAAATGATGAGTTCTGTCTGGATATTATAGGATGCACTTATCAGTCCATGATTGCACTTTTCTCCTTAAGCAATATATACATTCTAGTTAGCTATATACTATAACATTGATCTAAATTAAGCTAGGATTATCCTGCAGTTTAAACTGAATTTAATGCTGGCAATATGCATCCTAAGCTCTTCACAGGTGTTGTATATCGATCTATATATTTTTTTTCTATCGCTTTTATATTAATTTTTTTTCTATTATTATTACTTGTACAATTCCTTTCATCCCATCTTGGTTTGTTTTTCTTTATTTTTTAAGCCCTGATTTCATTTTTTTTTTGTAAATTTTATTCATTATGCTTAATTACGATTCTAATTTCATTTGCATGGAATTAAATCTTATCAGAAACAACTTAGTTGGTTTTTTCCCAGTTTTTTCTAATTTTTTAAAGACAGATTGTATTGTTAATTAAATGATTAATAAAGTTTATAAACTATATAAACTTTTTATATATAACTTAATATATTAAAATATTAAAAACACGCAGTTTTATAAACTTTGTCATTTTTTTTACATTAGTATTTTATGATCATTGTATAATTATTATAAATTGAAGTTACACAAACAAATACAGTATATGAAATCAATTGCTAGAGTATATTCTATTATGTTAATTTCATTTTTTTTCTTTATTTTAATTTTATTCAGAAATATTAACATAAATTCCCTCTTCTAAACTTTCTCGTTTTAAGAATATTGGATCAAAATCCCCCTTTATTATTAAAAGGAGGTTGCCTTGACAACAGTTTGAGATTGTTAATTGTTATTGTTATTGGGATTGCTTAAGGGTTGATTGATTTTAATGACTATATATATACATATAATGATAAATAATATTTTAATACTGAATAAATATAATGTCATGTGAAATTTGCTAATTCTATTTTAAATAATAATTGATCTGCCACAGTCAATGGACCACTTCTTTTTGTATTTTAGATCCTTTTTTATTTTATTTAGTTATCCAAAACAATAACAGCCAGAGAATACATAAACCATCCTACATATTTTTATGTGAACTGATTTTTAAATAACTGATACTATATTACCAGACCAGAGCTATCTCTGTCAGTTCTAAAACTCTATAATAAATACATCTGTCATATATGTAATGATAAATAATATTTTATAAATATATTAAACAACCTCAATATTACCACATATTCTTTTAAATTCATTTAAATAAAGATACAATAAAAGACAAATGCCCCCGAGATGCATTTAGTGCTGAACCAGCACTCATTAATTGGTCCCTGTCACTATCTCTCATATATATCATATCCTTATTATATGAAAAATATTTATATTAAATAATTACATTTTGAATATTTTGAAGTGGATAGTGTCAAAGATGTGGGTTGAGTTAATTTGACACTTGTAATTATAAAAATGTAATTATTTTAATATTGAATAATTGTAATGTCATGTGAAATTATTATTGAAAATAGACTTATAAATTTCACATGATATTATATTTATTCAATAAATCAAATATTAGTTATCATTATATATATGACAGGTGTTTATGTTCAATAGATTTCTAAAAATAAATAAAATATCCTTGCTCCATAAACTTAATATTAATTATTTAAAAATCAAAAAAAAAAATTAAAAAAATGTTGTTTACTCTGATCAAAAGCCTTTTGTAGATCCATATAAAAATCTTTTACTACTTCATCACTATGAGAACTTGTTGGAGCATAAACCTCAATTATCTGCATTTGGTATCTGCTATTAAGTTGTATAATTAATTTTGCCACTCTGTCCGATACACCATCAATCTCCACAATGTTAGTCTTCCATTTTTTATTTATAATAAATCCTACTCCACTTGTATTTCCAATATTTGTGCCTATATAATAGAATACATAGCCACTTTTTAAATCAATTGTCTCTTAACTTTTTCTTCTAACTTCACAAAGTCCAATAATGTCCCATTTAATATAAGACAAATCTTCTTCTAATTCTTGCAATCTTCTTTCGCTTGAAAGTGATCTGCAGTTGTAAGTACCTAAATAAAAAGTTGTCATCAAATGGCAGCCTCAGTCTGCAATCAGGGGATTCTTAGCACTCTCTGCCTTCGGCCCCCAACTGCTGCATTTGTTGGTGACTTTATAGCCTCCTGGGAATAAGGGCCATGATTTATTTTTGTTTGTCATAATTGTATATATGTATTGGAAAAATATTTATCATTTACACAAACATTCATTCTGCCTTATCAGGTAACTGAGAAGAAAGTCCATGGTGTTTCTGATCTTAAATTCAGAGGCAAAAAGCCAATAAACTCACTACACTGGCTATGTGTTTGAAAAGGAAGGTTTTTAACAAATGTGTTTTACCAGTTTTACTTATGGATCTGAGACTTGGTCACTTAATAGAAGAGCAATACAGAGACTTCAGATGACTCAAAGAAGTATGGAGAGATGCATGTTGGGAGTAACAAGAAGAGATCAAAAATGCAATGTATGGGTAAGAGAATAAACAGGTGTTACTGATCTCATTGAAAAAATTAAAAGATTAAATGGAGTTGGGTTGGACATATTGCTAAAAGAAATGATAATAGATGGATAATTAAAATCTCAAATGAAAATCCAAGAGATTATAAAAAACCCAGAAAGAAATCACATGTTAGATGGATGGATGAAATAAAAAAAGTGTGCAGGGGTGATATGGAGAAAAGAAGCTAAAGATCAGAGAAGATGGATTGAACTTAGAGAGACCTTTATCCTGCAGTGAATTGATAATGGTTGATGATGATGATGATGATTTAACAATAAAATTGCATTAAAATATGAAGGCTGTTTTAATTTTCCTCTCCTGCAAGTATTGTTTCTAAATAAAAAAAAGATATAAAATTCAATAAAAGGTGGTTCATTGATCCATTTTCTTACTGTAAAAAGTTACTGAGTGTGTCAGTTAGATGGCAGTTCAATTATTATTTAATTACATCAGTATCAACTCTGCCTGATAAATTTCTGAATAGACTAGGTAGGGACTGTTATTTTAATGTGACAGCATGTTGGATTTTTTTTGTGTGTAATTAAATCTTTTTTACATTTATTATACAATTAATTTATATGTTACATTATAAATATTTAAGCCTTCTAATAATTACAATAATACAAGATTTAAAATTATTATTTTAAAATTCTGAAAATCAGTATCTAACTGAAAATATTGCTGATAACAAAGGAACACATCGTTATTGGCTTCATGATACCTATTCAAATAGTTAAAAGAACAAAATATTAGAATTTTATGTTATTAAAAATGATATATTTAGAATTAGTTATCATCAAAGAAACAAAAAAAACATAAAAGCAATGAATTATTCATTGTTATTAAAATATTTCATTACAATTTTTGCAAAAATGTTTTTTTTTTCAGCCTCTAATGACTGTTTCTTGGCTATTTCCAGGTTCTTGTATTGTACTTTCTATATTTTCTAAGAGTGGTATTTTTAAAAATAAAATGTTTTCAAAGACAATATCCTTCTGGTAACATTGGTTTTGGGTTAATAATGTCTTTTACAAAAAATATTGCATCATTAACAATCATTGAAAATCACATTTGTTGTGACATTTAGCTTCAGGGTAAAACAATCTAAAGCATCAGCCAATCACAAATTGCCATCTCCTGCAAAGCTTTATCAGAACAATAGAATATGTTGCCAATCACACACAAAGTTCCATAAAGGTCCATATATTCCTAATATCGTTTGGAAGTTTTTAAAAATTAATATATTAAAAATCAAAGCTTCACAGAAAGAATCACTGCAGTCTTTTGCACACCATAATTTAATATATGTAATGCTTTAACACACCATAGAAAAGTACCAATCACAGCACCAAAATTTCACATATTATATATATTTATATAAAAAAAATTATCAATTATTAGTAGGTTTTCAAATGTAATATACATGAGAACAGCCAAAGCTTAATAAACCAATAGAATATATGGTCTCTTGTCAAGTCAATTACTAATAAATATATGATGGGTTAAGGCAACCATCTTTTCTCTGAAGAATTTGCCTTGACAAAATATTGTGGGTTCCATTGTTTTATTAAGCTTTGATTGTTATATACATATGTATACATACCCATAAATATGTTTAATACTGTTTTTTTTTAATCTTTTTTAGCGTTGCCAGATAATGGACCTATTATTCATCTCAATTCTAATAGAAACCAGTATACTATCAATGATACAATAAATGCTGAATGCAGTTTAATAAATGTGTGTCCCAGTGCCAGAATTAAAATGGTTTATCAATAACTTAGAAATAAATGAGTCTTTTAAACCAATTCTGAATATTTCAGAGAATGACGGCTATTATAAAATCTACTTATCAATTACATTTAAAGCTGAACAACATTATGTAATAAATAATATGGTATTGCTAACATGCCAAGCTTATATTGGTGAACTCTATAAATATGACAAACCTTTAAGCTTACCAATTGCCTCTCAAGGTAATGTGGATTTTAAAATTTATGAGCATATATATATATATATATATATATATATATATATATATATAAACATTACAAGCATAAAGATTTGGGGTAGTTTTAATTATATATATATATAGTATACAAGAAATTTATGTCAGACATGATAATTTAATAACGTTATGTTCATGATAATCATTAAAGCTTATATATATGTATGCCATGAATTAATTGTATTATATATAATATTTTATTCATTTAAAAACTGTGGTGATGTGATATATATATATATAAGGTTCTGAGGTTAACTCCTTGCAACCCTTTATATATATATATATATATTATTAAAGTGCCCTCTGGCATCAGTACATGAAAATACATTTTAAAGGCAGAAGAGATACTGCTGTAACTTTCCCCTCCTTCATGTATCTGGGAAATTGTCTGCCTTACATTAAGATAGAAGGGATGGTTTCTTTTAATCAATCAAAAATATATTTCTAAATATTTAAAACTTGATTGACATATTTGTCTGGAAAGTTTTATGACAAAGTGTTGGTGGTCTAGTGGTTAGCATAACTGTCTTCCAAGCAGCTGGCTCGGGGTCGCATCCTGGTCAATGCTTTGACATGTAAAAAAAGTATGAAATTTTATTAATTTGTAATCTTTCCAAAGAGGACTCAAATATGAACAGTTTGCTCTGTAAATTTGTATTTATTACTTAATATTTAGTATTTAAATCATCGTTAGCAAGATTAAAAATAAAATAATTTTTTTACTTGTCAGATATACATATCAATCAGTGATTAAATTATTTAGAAATAAATGTTTGATTGATTAAAAGAATTGTTCTTTTCTAATAAAAAAAAAAGGCATTGCAGACAATATTTCAGATGTATAAAAGAGAAAAAAGATAAAGAAATATCTTTTATGGAATATTTATTGTTATGTGTGGATGTTAGAGGATATATTAATTACATATGACTAGTTGTAATAAATTAATCTCAAAATATAATATATAAATATTTAGCACTGCAAACACTTATTTATTAGATACATATGCACACACATGTATGTATATACTTTTTTTTTTTTGGGCAACCCTGTATGTATATACATACATGTAAAATTATTGAAAGCAGTTTATACTTAGAGAATAATGACATTAATGTCATTCAGCAATCTCAATCTGTTGTCAAGGCAACTTATTTTTATATTGAACGGATAGTATCCATCTCAAAAGTTGCTTCACCAAAAATAAAACTAACTTTTGGTTTTGTTAAATTTAAATCAATAAAGCTATTTAAAAAATTGTTTATAAGAGTATGTGTATTAACACACATACTCGTTTATGTCTAAAATATACTGTACCAGGTCGAACCGCTGAAACCACTTACTTATATGTATATAAGTTTTGACCGGTTTCAAACTCCTTTCATATACATTTATAATCTTATAAATGATACGTGAACGAGCTGGCACGTTCCTGCAAAATGGGAGATCTTATTGATAGCTTTAACTATCAACAATGGCCCATCTCGGCTGCTAGATTGAAACCCCTACTATCCAAATACTTTATTTGTTTTGGAGTAAACTCCCGGTGCCAGCTAGTCCAAAGGACTAATGTATTCGGGCAGTAGGCTCATAATCCAGCGCTCGAAACATTTCCTCAAACTAGCTCAGTCTAATTTTATTCAATAACAAATTATACAAAAATTGGTGGTGGAAATAATTAATAAAAGGTTGGTAAGAAGAATTGACCGACAAATAAAGTTTACGTTTAAAGATAATTTATTTTGCTTATCATTAATTAAGTTTTAAAGATGATTTATTAACTAACATTAACGCATTATAAACATTTCTATAAATCCAATTTTAACACATGCACATTTTTTTTAAATTAACACATGATAATATATTTTAACCTAGAATAATAATAATATATTTTAAGAAAAAAGCATAAATAATCTTTGACCTTTAAATCATTTCACATTCACAAACATAATAATAAAGCATTAATAGCATTTGAAACTTACACACACATATCAATAGTTCATTTTATGTATGATAGAGTTCATATAATTTGAATCTTGAATATTTACAAATTACAGTGGTGACTACTACGTATAAATGATAATAATAAAATATATACCTAGGATTTTTTTTTCTTGTCATTGGCTGCTTCTGCTGCTTCTGATGGATTATATCTAACCAGTTAGATTTTGACGATTCTTGAAGAGATTTTATGCGAATCCATTTGTTTTATTCTTGAAGACAGTTGAACGTTTGACGGAGGATTTTGGAGTTGTTATGAAGACATTATTTCACAGGCAGGTTTTGATGATCCTGTTGGACAAAAAGGCTGGAGCACAAGTGTATATTTCCAAGGTTGCTCAACAGTGCATGTTGGTTTCTGTATACATAATAGAAATTGTACTGAAACAAACTGTCACTGGAAACTAGACTGAATTGCAAACTTAAAACTAGCCTGTCCGATAAAATCTAGCTATTTATATCTGTGAATTGTTTTCGTTTTGATATCCTCTGGGAATAAGTGCAATAGGTGTTGTCGAAATTCCTTCATAACTAATCCTATGACAATGTGTTTTTTGATTGATTGCTTGATTATTAGTAGCTTTCATAAACGTATTGTTTTTATATCTTTAGTAGCCCACCACTGTGTTTTTAAATACATTTCATTTCAATTATTATTATTATTTTTTTTTTTTAATATTATTCTAACATGCATTTATCTTATTAATAAGCTAACATTTATTTCTATTTACCATCGCACATATCTACGCATTTATTCTACTAAACTGGAATGAAAAGAGATTTTTAACTTTTAATTTTTTTTATAGGAAAACTCCCTCTCCCCTCTTTAAAGTAATTAATTGTAACTTTTATTTCAAATTCTTTTTTCCAAAAGATTTTTTTTGTTTTAATAATTTTTTTACGACAAAATTATTTTATATACATGTGCCAATTTGGCCTTGGCCCAATACCATTATTATTATTATATATATATAATTGATTTTAAAATAGTTTTTTTTTACCATTTGTTTTTACTTTTTTTTTTTTTTTTATCAAATTAATTAAAAACAAGCAAACTTGTTAATTACATTCCTGTTTCTTTTATTTTCATTACAGTCATTTCTAATTTAATTCTAAAAGCAGAGATTTAATTTTGTGTTGTTGTTTTTGTTTAAAATAATCCCTGGTTAGAATTCCTAATTAGTTTGAGTGGGAGATTGAGAATTGTCCTGCCCTAAGGCATAGAATGGGAAAACAAGAAAGTTTGCATGGGAAATGGAGTGTGGGTATAAATAACCCCACAAATTTCAGACAATAGAGATTATTCTTGGCTAGAACAAGCTTCTTCAAAGTGATAGATTCAGTATTCATTATAGCTTGCTGAGATCTGTATCATATTGTTAGCAGTTTGAACATTGAATTTCCTTTTAAAAATTTGCAGTTGTTAAAAGATTTTGTTTCTTCATGATGTCAAAACTCACTGCCATACATATTCTAACCTCCAACATGCCTTGCCAACTTAATCAAATGATGAATCCCTGAATTCCAGCTGTTCTTCAGTCATTCTATGAAATTCTAGAATAAACTGGATCCCCAATATGCCTCTACAGTTGCCATTATGAAGAGAAAGCACCTGAAATATGAACTTAAATAAAAGTGTGCACTCTTTGAAATTACATGAACTTTGCTTTACTGTGAGGTAAATACATTTTTTTATTCTTTCCAAAATATATTCTTTAGTTAAATCTCAGTTCATCCTAAAAATAAATCTGTAGTTTTAATAATTATTTAATCTTTCATTTATTAACTGCATTTGCTTTTCCTTATATTTATAGTGTGTCTGGGAATCTTAGTTTTAAGATTCCCAGTTTGTTTTACATTTTGTTTATTGGAGAGTGTATTGTGAGTTTATATTTTATATGCTTAACTCTTTCTAAATGCTTTTGCAGTCATTCAAAATTTTAATTTGCTCACCTATTTGTATTTTATTGTCCAATAATTAACTTAAATCACTGTGTGCAAACCACTGATCTTTTGGCTGGTGGTTTATCAAATATATTGTTCTGTTTTTCTTGGTGGAAATTTTATTTTCTATGGTTCAGATAATGTAATCCATAATCTGACCTTTTCTTGTGTGGGACTAACCTTGGCTGGTTTAAACATACTTGTCCATGAGTATTTTGCAGAAATATGACATTCTTAGTTTCAATGTTTCTTTTCTGGACTAAGAAAAGTTCATCTGCACTGTCCTGTTGGTTCTCTACATGCATCCCCCTTTTTTAGATCTCTATAAAATGAATAGAATTGGTTTGGGTGAACCACTAGCAGGAAGATACTTCTAATTGCCATTTAAATTCTAGGTGATATAACATATCTTTCTGCTAAGGTATTTAATGTTTTCATATTTTTAACTCATATACACTTTCTGATAATTTAATTTATAAAAATCTAGGTCAAATTTTAATATTTTGTTTACTAGATTCATTTTATCTTTTACAAGTTGCTTTAAATTTATTTGCCAGAGCATTGACATTTTATTCTTCCTAGTACACACCTGATATAATTATAATTTGTGTGTGATAATCTTTACTTTATAAATAAAACTTTAGAATTGTTTAAACTTAATTTGGCTGATGTTTGTCTTAGTGCTTTTATTTCTCAATTGTCTGAACAATATTTAAGATTTCTTGTTTCTCCCTGATCCATGTGATGATGTGATGTGATGTGTTGTACTGTGGCTTCTCCTTAAACGAAAGTCAAGAATATCTGAGCAATTACGCCCAGATAAACCTGTTAGCCACTTAAGTTTTCCCATATTCTGCTCCATCCCATTTCCACAACATAATCTTTGTCAACTCTATGGCCTTTCTATCTAAATCCCTCTTATCTTTTCCAAACCCAGCATAAAAACCAATAATCCATTTTCTGTATAATTACTTTTTTCATATTTATTCTTCCATAACTTCATTATATGTACCCTTCCTGTTTTCAAACATTTACATTCAATTAACAAATGCTTAATATTTTCTATTTCTTCTTTACATAATTTACAAAATAAATCACCCATATTTTTCCATTTACATGTATATTCTCTTGTAGCTAAAGATCCCATTCAAGCCTTAAACAATAAACTACTTTCCATACTATTATCATATATTATCTCACACCTAATATTCTGTTTATTTCTATATATATTTAAACTTTTTTTTACTCTCCTTACTATTTCTCCATCTCCCTAACTCCCTAATCATTATTAATAAATCTATTCTTTTATCCCATTCCTTACTACTATAACACTCAACAATCCTCTTAACACAATCATCCCATCTTTTGTACAAATATACTGATATAAATTCTTTATCCAAATCTTTTGCATACTACATTACTTTTTTCACCCATCTTGTTACCTGCCCTTTACTCATAACCTAATTAAATACTATTTTGGCTATTCTTTTATTATCCATAAACTGCAATCTACCAAACATTTTCATTTTACTTTTTGCATCTCTCATATGAAAACTTGACCATCCCATTTCTCCTTGAATTGCCTCCTTTGCTGTCCATATATATGCATCCAATGCATGTCTTCCTACTTCCCTTTGAACTTTTTCTAAATAATCTAATACCCCTTTACTAACACATAATGTATCATTACCATATGTTAACCTTGCTACTGCAACTCCCTTCCATATAACTCTAGCTACATCATATTTATTATATGAAAACAATGTTAATTTCTTTATCAATCCCTTTCTTTTCTTTGCTTCATTTATCAATTTTTTCTCCCATTCATCCAAATAATTTTTCTGATTACTTAAAATAATCCCCAAATAACTATATCTATTCACCACACTTAACTTAATATCTCCCAATAAAAATTCTAGATCTTCTCTTTCTACAGTATTAACCATCATTATATTTGATTTTTCTTCACTAAATTTAATCCCCATTTCTTTACCCACCCTTGCACATGTTATCAGCATAACTTCCATATCTTCTCTTCTTTCTGCACACAAAAACATATCATCCACAAAAAAAAGACCTGACAAAATATATATTCCGTTACCACCTATTAACAGTATCTCTATCCTCCTTTCTAATCTTTCTATTGCTCTTTCCATTTCACTTAAATATAACACAAACAAATTAGATGTGATGTTGATGTGATGTATTGTAGCTTCTCCTTAAATGAAGTCAAGAATATCTCAGCAATTATGCCCAGATAAACCTGTTAGCCACTTTATTTTCCATTCCCCACTCTAAGTTTTCCCATATTCTGCTTCATCCCATTTCCACAACATAATCTTTGTCAACTCTATAACCTTTATATCTAAATCCCCTTTATCTTTTCTCTTGTAGCTAAAGATCCCGTTCAAGCCTTAAATAATAAACTACTTTCTTTACTATTATCATATATTAAATCACACTTAATATACTGTTTATTTCTATATATATATTTAAACTCTTTTTACTCTCCATACTATTTTTCCATCTCTCTAACTCCCTATTCTTTATTAATAAATGTATTCTTTTATCCCACTGTGATCAGGGATGGATTGAGTGTCCACTACAATAGAGATATTAAAGATTGCAATTTGATGACAGAGAGTGAAATTATTGATACAAAGAAGTTTAAATAAACCGCGTTAAATGGGTAAATATAACCTGTTTTGAATGCAGACTAACAAATAGTTAATTATAGCTTTCAAAGAACAATTACATCTTTCAAATTGTACTCCAACAATGTATTACTTAAATAATAAAATCAATAATGCTCAAGGCTAGATAAGTTTATAAATGTAAAGAGGAGGATGAATAAACCATGATTTGATTATTGATTATACTCAATAATACAGTGATATTTTGAAAAAATTATACCCTTAGATTTACATTGTATCAACTTTTTTTTAAATTTTGCAATCTATGTTTTTTGTAGTAATTTAAACATAATGGATAATTCTTTTTTGTAATTGTATAAGTAAATACAATTAAAAGTGTGTATATAAATAAGATTAAGGATAAACAGTAATCCTTATCTTAATTTGCATTCTTATTAAAATGTAAATGAATTTCTATAAATGTGATTGGAGTTTATGTCTTAAATCGAATTATTTTTAATTATGTTAAATTAGTTAATATCTTTTACTTTTGAAATTCAATGCAGTGTATTTATATAAAGAAAAACAAGCACATTATTATTTTAATAAACAATTCTGGAAGTATATTTTAAAAAAATAATGAGTTGGGTTTTGAAAGGAACTGAAAGTTTTAATTTGAAGATTATTTAAAACTATAGAAAATTAAATGTTTATTTTAGAAAATTTCATACAAATAACAATCTCATGGCAACAAAATTCACAAATTTGTGCTATTCCTGTATGCAAGAAACCAAATGGCTCACCTATTGGTGTGTATGAATGTTAAAATGGTGCTTTGCTAAAACAATTTTGAGAAACAATTGTAAATAATATTTTCTGTGTATTTCTATTACCCTGAGTAAAACTATTTGCCTCTCTGAATTATTTTAAACTGCGAATTTCAATAAATATATATGAATAAGTATTACAAAAAAACCTTCATCAAACATTTGCTATTCTGCTCTGAAATGTAATGAGTATATTTATCACTATTCTCATACCAAATGCCATCAAGAATAATAAACATGGCCAATATATATATACACCTGGGTCTCATTTTATGCGGTAGATAGGTTCCTCAGAAAATGTGCACAAAAGAAATCACACAAAAATAAACTTAACTTATCTTGAAAAATGGGGGATAGGTTCTGTAATTTTCAGAATTGGCATAAAAACAAAGCAACAAGGAAAAATTACTTTAAAATTCGCATTAAAAAAATAATGAAATAAAGTATGACTAATAAAAAATTTCAAATATTTGAAAAAAATTAATACAAAACAAACTTTTTTTATTAACTACAGTATTTAAGTTTACATTTTTCATACATATTTTAATCATTACCACTATTTGACAATATGCGTTTGTTTGTGAGAAATCAGATTCGTGACATGATGTATAACTAGCACCACTTTCAATCTTGTGCTGTTAATGATTTTCTGTTTCTATATTAAAAAAATGAGATCGCAATCAAAACAAAAAGATTATGCATTATCATTAGAAAGATTATTTTCAGTTTATAAAATCAATAAAATCTTCATTATTATTTATTTTAAAAATCTAAAAAAATATTTCTGTTAATATCTAATAAAATACATTTTAAAAGTTTAAAATTTTTGAATATTTATTGTGATATTTTTATACGTATGTATAAATCTATTATTATTATTTACTCATTAGTATAAGTAGGTTATTTACATAGAAGCTAAGGTTTTAAATACAGCTTCAGAACATATTCACATTAGCTGCTAATATATCATTATATTTTTGAAAAAAAAAAACTATTTCAAGTCAAAATATGTTATTAATAATTTAAATTTCTTGATATCTAATAAATATAGTGAAATATGAAGGATATTAAAAAGAAACATGAATCACATAACTTCAAAATCGCATTAAAATAATCCACATAAAATGAGACCCAGGTATGTGTGTATATATATATATATATCATTAAATTCACATTTCTGAAGTTAAGACTGACAATGTAGATAACAAATAATTTTTTAAATGTTATCTATTTTCTGATTAATCTGTTTCTATACATTTATCAATTTATTTAGAAATCTGAGTAAGAGATGCATCATTATTTTATTTTCTTTAACTAAAATTTTCTTACTTTTTTATATATAACTTAAAATTTTCATTCCACAATATAATTTTGAAACATAGGAATAAAGACATATGAAAAAGTAAATAATTCCTATATACATTTCATATTGATTCAGTATTGAAGTTTTATTAATAATACCATATGGTTATGTTTAACAAAAAAAAAAACCAAATACATTAATCTTTAATAGTGTGTAAAATGTGTGTATTGGCAAAAAATAATATGCTAAATATAAATGATTAGTAACAATGGTGTCAAAGATATGCTTCTAGAAAATTTGAAACTTGTAAATCAAATTGTAATAATTTTCTTATATATTATGATGATAAATATTAATCCTAAACATATAGCCATTACTAATCCATTTAATTTAGTTAATAGTAAAACTATTAATTAATAATGTAAATATTAACCTTATTATAATACATATTATAGTTATTATTATAAGTAAAATATTAATGTAGAGACATCATACTACAAATGGCATTTTTATATTAAATTGAATGGCCAAGCTATTATACTATTAAAATTTTAAAATTAATAGTATTTTAGAAGTTATCATTTGAGGTTCAAATGTTAGCAATGATTTTTTCTTCTTTCTATTGGCTACCTAATGTAAATAAAATGAAAAAAACTATTTTTTCTTTCATAAACTTATGTATGAAATTATGATATAGGTGTAAAATTGTTTCCACAACATGTGAAGAGAATGAAGAAACATTAAATAGGTATAAATAGGTCTGAAATGAACAACTAAAGAATTCCTGTCAAGTCTAAGTGCAGTCAAACAGAAGCATCAACATTAACAACTGTTGTTGTGATCCAGTGCTGAGAACTAGCAGAAAACTATTAAGTGTGATTGGATCACACCAGCCAAAATATTTTGAAACTGTAGTCACATCTATAATCTAATGCTGAAGTTTGCTAAAACCAGCCAGTGCTTATGGTAATAATGCAGTGAAAGAAAAATTAACAATGCTGCAAGAACTACCCAAAACCTACTGACATTCTACTTTATATAATTTTACTACTGCTTCTGTATTTACTTTCTAACATCACCAGTGTCTAAAGGGAAGAACTACTGTGATCAGAAAAATTAATGAAGACAACCATAAATATATTAAAAGAATAACATCTGCAGAAAACCATGTTTTGGAACTGTTTAAATATTTCACATAGTAAAATCTTATCAATATAGATATTATAAGCTCTTAAACTTAAAATGAAATTATAATGTAATTTATATTTTATATTTTGTGTAGCACTAATAGTTGCAAATATAAATATATGCAATAGTTGTTAAATTATTTTTTTATTAATCAATTTAGTTTGTGTTTGTTTCTCTAAATTATTACAAACATAACATTTTTAATATCCAATATGCTAATAATATCCACAACCCTAAAAAATTATGCAATCCACTAGGGGACATGCAGGGGTGGTGGTAATAATTTGTAAATGATGATGATCAAAAGTTAATAAGTTTTCCAAAAGTAAATTCTCTAGTTCCAAGGTTTGGTGCCTGAAAGTTTCATTTTTATTTTAATTTTATTGAAACTGAAAAACAAATAAAACACTTCTGGAAGGACTTCTACTGACATTATAAATTAATCATCATCATCACGTTGGTTACTATTATTATATGTATTTGAACTGAATCATTTTTATTCACATTTTATTAACCACTCAACAATCATATTTATTTGAAGATTTATGGGACCCATTACCATTGAATATTTACCGATATATATATATATATATATATATATATATATATATATATATAAGTGAAATAATGCTTAAAGCAAAATGGGATAATATGTAACCATTAGAAACCAGTCACCATCTAAACATACCAATATAGATAATAGATAGTAATCAGTATTTGTCACTGTTAGCTTTAAGCATTATTTCATTTATTATTTAAATAATACCCAAGCAATTTAAAAGTATTACAGTTTCTAATGTTATAATTGACTATTTATTAGTCTTCATTACATGGACATGTTTATTTCATATTTAAAGAGGTTTATTTAAACTTCATTGTATCAATATTTCATTCTCTGTGGTCACGTTGCAATCTTTAAGTGTCCATATATATTCATTGAACTATTAGTAGGAGTGAATTTCCACTGTTGCTATTAAAAGGAAAGAGGTTGCCTTGACAACAGTGAGAAATATTGATTACTGTCTATATTGGTATGTTCAAGTGGTGACTGGTTTTTAATGGTTATATATATATATATTAATTTAAAGATTTTTCTTGATTTATAAATATAAACATTAAAATATAATTTTAAAAAATTATATATTTTTAAAGTTTTAGCTGCAATATAATGAAGTAACTACTAATTAAAATGGACACTATCTAAAACACAATAAATCACAATAGTATTTTTTTAACTCAACCAAAAATCAATAAAATATAATTACTAGATAAAATTTGTTTGGCTAGTAAGCCAATTTTACTTAGTGATTAACTAGATATATTATAGTTGAAATATTTTTATATTATTATTAAATTTTTTTAATTATCATTCAATGTTATCTTTCAGATAAGAATACAAGAGTTTTGCCATCTAATATTCTTCCTCAGACACTGGGAGGTGGTTTAGGTTTAATGACTATCATAATTCTAATCATTTTTGTTGTTTTATATTACTGTTACAAACGAAAGCTACAAAGAGATATTAGCAATGAGGTAAGTACGTGTAAAATATTTTTCTATGAAGTTTCAATTAAAATTTAAATTATTGAGGGAATAAAAATGCACCTCCTATATAAAATATTACATAATAGATTATTACATTTTCTTAGAGATACTTTATATAAAATTTATGAAACTGCAGTAAAAAACAAATATTCTCTTTCACAAAAACAGGTTGAATGATGGAAGTTTTTAGTAGATCTAAACCACATAGTAAAAGTGAAGCAAACACAACATGGTTTGTAAAATAATAAAATATTTATGATTAGCATATCTACATACAGAAAATGTATAATATGCTTCATTGGGTACAATAAACACAACTAATGTTAATGTAGTCTTAGTATGAAATTCCAGTGCTTATTATCTGAGAAAGATATCAACAGTGCTACTGTCCAATTAAATGTTCAACTTTATATCAACTCTGCTGTATTCCATTCAGAAAACGATATGTTAAAGAGACAATTGAATCAATAAAGCCACAAGTGTTGTGAATATTTTCATGCTATTATATATAAAGTACTTTAAAGGAATTTGAATATACACATAAAATATCGGAAATAACAAAATGGACTTCGAATTTAAAGTTCTCGCGATTGCATTTTATCTTCTATTGGTTTTGTAGTTTTATTGAAATTGTTTATTTCATTATTATTAAGTTAAACGATAATCTATTCATTACAAAAAATACAAGAGAGCTGTTTTCCTAAGTTTAAATTCATATTTTGTGATATAGTAAGTTATTTCAATATTTCAAAAATATTGTTTTTTTTTTATTTATTGATTTCAAAAATTAACTTCGAATATATCATTCATATCGGAAGTTTAAAAAGATTTTATCGCAATAAGTATTAACTTTATTTTGTTCTCTTAAATTTTTACCAACAAAGAACTAGAATCATTTTTGTATATACATATTTTTATATATAAAATATATAAGAAGGTATATTTTAAACTGTTTTACGTTTTGGAAAGTAGGAACGTCTTGCAGCCTATTTGTGATACACACACACACACACACACACACACACACACACACACACACATATATATATAGTATTTTGTTGTTAAATAATTGGAAATTAATAGGCAATCACATATGTAAATATCAAATTAATGCAATCGGCGATTTAATGTATATTCATTTAGATCGTATGTGAATATATCGATTGTTTTTTTTTTAAGTGTCATAGCATCGGCCGGGACGCGAACCCGCAACCCGGGCAACTGCCTGCAAGTGCAAGGCAGTCGCACTGACCTCTCGACCACCAATGCAAGACATATATCGATTGTTTATAATCTATATATATAATCATATAATTGATATCTATTTATTAATAAACTTGAATTTAACTTAAATCAAATAAACTTGTTTGATTTTTGTCTGGTTGTATAAACGAATTTATTGCTTAATAACATTTGTGTAAGGACAGATAAACTGTCTACATCGTAAAATTTATTTGAAATAACTATATTTCTTAATTCAGAAATCAAATCACAGCATATTTTTTGTATTAAATTCTATAGTTATTATATCTGATTAGATATGAATTTTATATGGTAATTATAATTAAGTATTTGAGTGTTTTATCTAAATTATTATTGACTAGATAATTATTGTATTGGGTTCATGGTTATTCAAAAAGATCTTTATTTTATTCTATTGCAAAGCTGATGGTAGTATATTTTGTTCTGTTAGGAATCAGAATGATTTGCTTTAATTATATTCAATTTTAGTTGATGATGAACGTAAATCCAATTAACTATTAAATTTTAATATTTGTACTTGATTATAATAAATGTTAATAATTCTTTTTATATATTTGATTGCTAAATATACAGTTTTAACAATTTAGTTACAGTAAATTTAAAATAAATTGATATGATTAGTTAATTATACTTAAGTAAAAATCCAATAGAAATCTACTGTTTCGTTTATATACTAGTATGCTTGGATAATATAGATTTAAGATTATCCAATAGGTTCAGTGATATTATATCCTAATTAAGTATTTCATTTTATTATAACTAGCTTAATTAACAAGAGTAAAGTCAACATAAAAATATAGAATAGATAAGTTAGTGTCATTTATCATTTTATTAAAATAGAATTTAAAATTAATTATTGGGTTATATATCTATTTATATATTATAACAAGATGGGGAATTATGGTAAGGTCGGGTGATGAAAAAACATCATCAAACCCAATTCAAATAAATCTATTAAAACAATGAAATTTAAAGTGTATAATATTAATAAAGTAAGAATGATATAGAATAAGATATTAAAGTTAAAATATAGATGTTAAAGTAATGTTTAATATCAAAAAATATATAATTATTTTTATATATTAAAGAGAGCAAGAGAAATCATTCTGAGATCTCTCTGAGAGATCAGTCCATGTTATCTCCTTAGAACAAAGCAAAGCAAAACTCCATATAGTATTGGAGATGTGATCATGTGATGCTTGCTGGTTATCTCCTTAGAGTAACTACAAATCCATAAATACACCAGCATTATAAATAAGTAAAGTAAGTATAAATAATACTCATCATTATGAATGATTAACAATAAAATAAATAAACAGTCAATCTTGTGACTGAATTTGAAATGGATCTACTATAGACCAGACCAATTATTTAGCCTTTGCCAGTTTGGGCAATTCTTTAAATATAATTTGGATGCACCAACTTAAGTTCTCATCCACCTGAATTATATAATAATAAAAATCATAATCCTAGGATATTAAAATATGCTGATTATCATAAATGCTCTGGCCACTTAGTACCATTAGTGTACTGACCAACTATAATTTAAATTCTGATAGAGACTAAACTAAAAATAAAATGTAATGCATGGGCTTTAAATAATATATCCTTAGTGCCAACCAGGATGATGATGATGATTAATGTAATATCAACATCATTACTGACTGCCCATAAACACTAATATTGTAATGGTCAGATTTGTACATTCATGCAACAAAATTCAGAGTCCTAGCAAATTATATCAAGGTTGATCTAGATGAGGGGTTGAGATCTCAAATCTTATTGCATCTCAGCTCCTCCACCAACACTCCATGACTTACTACCCTATGAATGACATATATGAGGCTACCCTGAGAATTTCTTAGTTCACATGCCGGCAGTAGCAAAGGGTCAAGCAAGAGACTCAGGGAATATTAACTAAATGACTAATACAAAATATATACACACACCTTTATGGCTGGCTAGATAATTCATAAATTAATAATTAACACTAATATTAAAAAATTAACTAAGATTTGGGATGGATTATGAATGATACACAACACAATTATTATAATATTAAATAAACAGAAGTGCATTGAATGACACATGCAGGTGTAACAATGATGAGCAAGCTGAAGAACAAAATTTCATCTAATGTACCATAGTTTAAAGAGTTTATTACAATTTTAATAATCTATAGTTTTTAATCATGCCTTAATTTTACTATGCCTTACCTATTAGGTTTGGGAAGGTTAAGTCGTTTCAAGAATGATTATTTATCACTATAATATTTAATCAAAGATTATGAACAATATATAATACTTAATGAGCTGCAATAGTCTTCCTATGCAGATTATATGCATACAAACCAGATTACATATTCAGATCAACACAGAAATATTACATTACATTGTGAAGAAATGAACTGGAGCTGTTTAATATGACCTCAGATACAATGGCATTATATATATATTAGAGATGTGTGTGCCTTGCATGTGTAGTTAATCAGGGGATTCAGTACCAAGTACTTGGATCCCATGGACTGTATGATTTGCTGTGAATAAAATGAACATATAGTTTGGTTAAACAATCTGGATCCTCATGTTTCAGTTCTAAAGAAGAGCTATCCAAACTAAGGAGATAGGATGGCCATTAAAACCAGAAGTCCATTCATATAAAACATACAGCAAGGCATAAATGCAAGTATGTTCTTCCTAAAGACACATTCACCACACTAAACATATTATTAATTAATAACAAAAAGTACAAAAAATTCTATAGTTTTGTTCTACAAAACTACCATACATCAGTTCATAATTAGCATTCTTAAAACATGTTAAAAAATACTTAAAGTAATATAATTTCTTAATCCATCTGCACAGTTTATAACATAACTAACAAGAGGGTTAAAGCATATCTGGGACTTAAGCAATACATTTAATATGCTTTATAACTCATTCTTGCATTTATTCACTAATTACTTTATTAACTTGCAAACCTAATTTTAATGACAATAATAATGATCTAAACATAATAGCTTAATGGAAATATTTAGGTTTTCAGAGCAGAGATTTGAGTGTGTGTGCTAAAGATCAACATTACTTAATTATGAGAGATCCTCTAATCATTTCTCCCCTCAAATTTATTTATAGAATCAATCTCTGTTCTGAATTGAGCATAGCATAAATTATAAATTAAATATATAAATAAGCATTTAATTAAATATATATAAAATAAATAAGGAAGGCATAACCGCAGATTAGAAAGATAGAATAATAACTGAATAAGTTATTATTTAACAAGCATTTAGAGTTTTTATATTTTTAATTAAATAAGTAGGCAAGTTTACAGATATTATTTTAAAAGCTAAATTATATTTTACAGATTAAAGCAGTTTTACTTATTAGAACATTATAGTTTAGAGGTTTGTGCACATTATAAATTAGAAGCTCGCTTAACTTTTAGATACTTTCTTACAGTTATTTTTAAAGAACTCGGTGGGAAAAATTGTTACTGCATCTTCATTGTTGAAGCTTCTATAGCTGATCACCATCATTTACAGCTAGGCTGATCCATTTCTGATTATTTCTCAGCAGTTTAACTAGTCTTCCCATTACTTTCATTTCCACAGACTGATCTCTCAAAAGGGATACAGAAAAGGTAGAGCCTTAGCCACCAAACTTCATTTTCCAGTTACCCATAGATGACTGGCAGCAATTACACATCAAATATTTTGAAAAGTGAACAAATGAACCTCTCTACTGAAAATTTAAGATTACTTATATCAGAGAAATCTGTAACTTGAGTGACCTGTTTACAACATTTTACAAAGTTTTCATCAGTAATTTAAAAAGCATAAAAATGAAGCCTTTGGTTATTTCTTGGCTAAAACAATAATGGTCAAACAGGTCACTCTTTGTTTCCAGTTTTTATTTTTAAAATACATTAAAATTTTGATTTCCAGTTTGATTAATTGCTTACAGATGGTTTTCTAAAAATGTACATCTTTTTATAAAAACATAAACATTTTATTATATATGTGTGTTGGACTACCACAGAAATTAAATTTTATATACGAATGCATTTAAATAAAGAGTTTTTTAACTGATAATAATTTAATTTTATATTAATTTAGAAGAGTTGTAATGCTTTTTAATCTATTGCATTACGCTTCCTTCACACACACACACACCCACATATATATATATATATATATATATAGGTAATTACACACATATAACAATGCTCACACAACTTAATTTAAATTATATCATTTTATTAATTTTAAATTTTATAACTGCGTATACAGTTTACACATACAAATAATATGATTATTGGATGTACGCACTTATACAAATACACACACATACATGTAAATATATGCTTTTACATATAAAATAAATCCTTAGAAGCTTATATACGTGGGCTGGGATGGGTTTGAACTAGAGAAAAGATGCTACTATGAACATAATAGGTGAAACAGGATGATGGCTATATAATACCTTTTCAATACACATCTGCTTTTATATATTGTACTTTTATGCTCAAATCTAGCTCAGAGAACATAAACTCTATTACTGTTTCTGTGATCAAGAGATGATGCAAGTACATAAGATCTAAACACCATTTAGAATTAAGACATTGGAATAATTTTAACAAATGAATACACATTTATTAATAACAACAACAAAAAGTATAAGCTTTCTGATTATGATTACTATACAAAATTCAAATTACTATATTGTGGCTACATATATGTTCTAATAGGGCTACTTAAAATACATTCATCACACAGACATGTGGCTAATAATTTCTGAATGTATTTGAATGTTCATAAAATAATAAAATAAATTATTAAAATTGATATATGTGTCTATGTGACATACATTGGTATTTTCACATAGATGTGCAATAGACATCTTTCAATTGGCATATAAAATACAATAAATGATTAAAAATTTCAGTTATCACATTTTACTAATATGAATAATTTATAGTACCGTTTAATTAAAACACACACATATACATATATATATATAATATGGGGACACATGTGCAGTAGAGTAATTCGTTTAACATATAAATGAAATTCATCTATCATATTTGAATTTATAAAAATAATAAATGACATAAATATGTAATTAACATATATGTTTGTGCAAGTACAAATATATGTGCAATCTGGCATTTATATCATATATTTTTTGTCTTGGTCATAATAAAATCATTCAAAATTATTTTTGCAGTCAATTCTTTGTTAAATGTACATAAATTTCACTACTTTAATAATAAAGGTTTTCTTTTAAAGAATAGATCAATCTTGATGAATTACTCTAAAAAGTTTTTTTTTCTTCTTTTTTTAAAAAACAGGATGTCAATTAATTAATTTTTTACTCTTAGATTATTAATCCAAGCAAAATTATTTGTGTTTGTTTCACTTTTACAATATCTTTTTTTTTAATAAATAAAAAATAAAATCGTTCTCCATATATATATAAAAACAAAAAAAAAAGACTTATAAATCCAATAAATAATATTATATTTCACTTTTCTTTCTGATGAAAACCAGTCCTCTGGTTGAAATATAATATTATTTATTGGATTTATAAGTCTTTTTTTTGTTTTTATATGTATTTCCTTTGGTTAGTTTGTTATATATTAATATTTTGATATATATATATACACACACATTAGTATCACAGGTTAATTAATTATAATGTCTTTCTTTAGAATATAGATATAATCGTCTATTAACACTTTACTTTTTTATTTTTAATCCAAGCAAAATTATTACTTGCACTTTGAGTTATATTTTTAGATGTAATTTTAAGGAATTACTAAAAAGAACTTATTCAAAATTTCTTTTTTTATTATATATAACACTAGTCACCATATACATTTATCTGTGCTTCTCAGCCTATAGATACATCAGCATATATATAATTACTCCTTCAGCAAGCTGAGGTTCTCCTGGTGAGATTGGTTTATAGTCACACCAGAAAAGTATAATTCATGTAACTGCAGTGGTATCTCTTCTGTCTAGGATTGAATAGACAAACAAACTGTCTTGAAGAACACATTTGTAGCTATGAAACACTTGAAGATGACCCTTTTCTTTATATGAATTTAAACTCCACCATTATAAACTATAGAGCAGCTTTTTGGCCTACCCTCCTTGCAATCTTATATTTTCATTGTAGTTTTCTGTGCCAATCTGGACTACTCTGCTAGGCCAGCTATTACTGCCAACTGCTTCTCAAAAATCATTGGCTAACTCTTACAAATACCTATCAGCCAACTACTTTTTATTAACACTTTTTATATAGCCAGCTGAGGTGATAAAAACACTAAATTAAAAACTGTTTTTATTTTTTTGTCTTGATTAAAAACAATTATAATCTTTTTGAAAGCAACTTTGAAATTTTTATCAAAGTATGATTTAGTTTTTACTTAAAAAGACTTCTAATAGATAGAAATTTTGTTCAATTAATTAAAAAATTTCAAAATAGAAATTTTTATAATTATCAGTAGACATTTTATAATTAGAATGCATGTTTTTAATTTCAAAATATAATATTAATATATATTTAGAACTTTTTAAACATTTATTTTATACTAAAATTCTATTATAAATCCAAAATTATTTAATCCTTTACTATGATTATTTTGTTCCAGAAAATGTAGAAAAATATCTACCAAATTTTTGTGTGTGTTTATTTCTACTTTTCCTTTCGACTTTATATATATGTGTGCACACATTCTATGTTATTGTGTGCAATGTAACAGAAATGTTACAATATGATGAATATTGTAGACTTATATGACATAATGAAGCTGTTATCTTAATTATTCATGAATTATTTTGTTTAGATATGAACATCATTAAATTTTAATATAAAGTTTATATTATAAGGAATGTTTTATTCAGTAGGTATATTATAATTTGTTTATTGAATGACTTATCACTATTTTCATTAGATTATAAGTAAAACATATCTTAAGCATATATCATTGTTTTGGAATACTGATGTGGTATTTTGTAAAAATTGCAGATAAGTTTGTGCACTCCAAAAAAACTAGAATTTATTCGAGAGGTTGTTTTCAGATCGTGCACTGATAACTGAGGAATTTAATTAAGGCATTAACGTAATGGCAAACGATAATTCCAAGAAATATTTGCTGATTGCAAATATTTCTAGATAAGAGATCTTGCCTTATTGGACAATGTAATTAATTGCTGCAGTTATCAGAAAGCTATAAGACTGTGTAACAACTACAGAAGGCAGATTTTGAGTAGAGTAATATAGAGATTATTAGAGGCAGTTATTTGAGTACAACTTCAGTAGGGATATCTTGTGTCAGTGCTTGCAGTTGATGACCAGCACCCAGTGGAAATGTAGTCCATGGGTATGGCTGAAAGAGCCCACAAATATGGAGAGACCATAGCCTAAGGAAACTGTCTGGATAGCAGCTGAATATAGAGTTGATTTTCCAATGGTTTTCAAGCGGAGATTTTGAGAGCATCCATTGCAAGAGAACCCTCGTTGAGAAAGAAGAGATCAACATAGTGAATACAGAGTGTATTCAGTGAATTCAAGCAGAGCATTCATTGCAAGAGAACAGCATAAAAATTGTGAATTACCCTCATTGAGAAAGAAGAGATCAACATCATGAATACACTCTCATGAATACAGAGTGTATTCAGTGAATTCAAACAGAGCATCCATTGCAAGAGAACAGCATAGGAATTGAACATTAGCAAACTGTAGATATAGAGTGTTGCAGACTATTTGCTTTTCAGACTAAGTAAAATATTGTGATTCTTTCATTGTATATATTTATTTGCTGACTGCACAGTCATACTTGCGGATATAACATTGGTGCAGTCACATTTGGAACCTGTGAGTAGCGAATAAGTTTTGCATTGCAACAAGTTAGCTATAGATGGAGAAACTTGGTGAAAATGAAAATCCCAGTTAGTAACATTAATAACAGAAGTGAATAGCTAAAGTTTCACTGCAAGTTCCGTGATATAAAAATGGTGAAAGTTTGGAAATAAAATGCTTGCTCAGTCACCATTGAATGTAACTGGCGAAGAAGTTCGGCAGCAATTTTGAATTGAACATTTCTGAGTGAAATAACAGGAAAATAGGAATAGAAAAACAACACCAAGGAATCACAACAAGAGTTTTTCTGGAGTGGGGGAAGATGTGGTATTTTGTAAAAATTGCAGATAAGTTTGTGCACTCCAGAAAAACTAAAATTTATTCGAGAGGTTGTTTTCAGATCGTGCACTATAACTGAGGAATTTAATTAAGGCATTAACGTAATGGCGAACGATAATTCCAAGAGATATTTGCTGATTGCAAATATTTCTAGATAAGAGACCTTGCCTTATTGGACAATGTAATTAATTGCTGCAGTTATCAAAAAGCTATAAGACTGTGTAATAACTATGGAAGGCAGATTTTGAGCAGAGTAATATAGAGATTATTAGAGGCAGTTATTTGAGTACAACTCCAGTAGAGATATCTCATGTGAGTGCTTGCGGTTGATGACCAGCACCCAGTGGAAATGTAGTCTATGGGTTTGGCTGAAAGAGCCCACAGAGATGAGGAGACCATAGCCTAAGGAAACCATCTGGATAGCAGCTGAATAAAGAGTTGATTTTTTAGTGGTTTTCAAGTGGAGATATTGAGAGCATCCATTGCAAGAGAACAGCGTGGGAATTGTGAATTACCCTTGTTGAGAAAGAAATATATGTTTTATATGTTTTGAAACATATATTTCTTTCTCAACAAGGGTAATTCGTTGAGAAAGAAGAGATCAACATAGTGAATACAGAGTGTATTCAGTGAATTCAAGCAGATCATCCATTGCAAGAGAACAGCGTAGGAATTGAACATTAGTGAACTGTAGAGATAGAGTGTTGCAGACTATTCACTATTCAGACTACGTAAAATATTGTGAGTCTTTCATTGTATATATTTATTTGCTGAACACACAGTCATACTTGCGGATATAACAACTGATACTTGGTTTAATTGCTTTACTTTAATCTATTTTAAGTAAGGATTATATTTAGAATAACTGAAATAAAAATTTTCTTTTCTATTTATTCTAAAGCAGTTTGAATTCTTGATGCTATAATAAAAAATATCATCACTGTTTTATTTTATGTGATTAAACAAAAAGTTATATTAAGTATTGAGTAATTAGTTATTAATTGGTATTCATCTTGTTTAGCATATTATATTTATTCTGTTATGAACAATATTATTATTCACAGGACATTATAAAATTAGTATTATTTTTATTTGATTTACATTTTATTCAGTTGTAAATGATGTCCAATTTCAGGTGTCATTTTCATTCTATTGCGCAGGGCCATCAATGACTGAGTTATAGTTTATTCGGGTTACATCAGAGTTATTATTTCATTGCATATTTTGATCTGTTACAAATGCTACCTAAATGACTAGGACTATAATAGAGGTTAGCATTCACATATATTTATTCTATCACAAATAGTGTCACAGTTTGCAGGGCCACTCTATTATGGTTTTATCATATTTAATTTATTACAAATGGATCCTAAATCTATGGTACATTAAAAAAAGAGTATACCCTCATTTTATCCTATTACATATGGCACTCTAACTTTAAGGATAATAATAAGGGTTATTTCACCAACATTGTCAGTAAAATAATAATATATTGTCTAAAACCTTTAGGGCAAATTTTTATTACGTTATAATATATATTAAATTAGATTGTATACAAACCAGTTGTTTATTATTTCGAATTATGTATAATTCAATTAAGTAAGTATATATATATATATATAATGTGTGTATGTCTGTAAATATGAATAGTATATATTACCAGGCATGAAATATAATAAGTAAATTAAGAGCTTTAATATTTCTTACTTACTATGAACTAGATAATGTAGAAAGTTTCATAGTCCTAAGGTCTAAATCACATTTTGTCAACAAAAAGTAGTTCGACGTGCTAATGAGACTTTCTTCACTATTTGGTATGTGGTGAGTCATAAAAGTTCATTCTTAATGTATTATTATATATATATATATATATATATATATATATATATATATATATATATATATATATATATATATATATATATATATTATTTATAGACTGTAGAAAAAAAGTTAAGTCGAGTTATACCTGAAGATCGTTATGTTACTTATGAAGGTTTACAAAATTCTGCATTCTATGATGAGGAAAATACTAGCCCTGGTGGAGATTGGTGTTATCCTAGAAACATGACTTACAAATTATTGCTGCAGATTGGATCGGGACGTTTTGGAGATGTTTATTTAGCTTCAGCTAACAATGTTATAGGAAATCCTGGACCTTATAAAGTAGCAATAAAATTTTTAAAAGGTAGAAAGTTTCACTTATTCATCTATTTGTTTACTAACAATTTATTTTTTTAATAAAATTGTTGGAAATTAAAATCAATTATTATAGTTTGGTATTTTTTTTTATAAATATGTAACATATATACATATATATCAAATATAAATAATCATAACACTAACTTATAATATTTAAATACAAGAATATTGTCTACATTGAACTTAATGTAATTAAAAGGGATTTGAACTCAGACTTTGAAGTTCCCTGCATCTATCCATTCCATCTTAAACAACTGATACACATGAACACACACATGTAAAAAAGATAAATTATCTCCAATATACATATTTCGTGCTAAATCAGCTTTTATCAATTGGTCCAATGATCAGATTTTCAATGATATAAGTGATCGTTGGAGAATGGAGAAAATCGAAGCCCTTTCATTAAAGTTTGAAGATTTGCTGTCTTAATATAAACTGGATTCTGATTATATATATATATGTATGTGTGTGTGTGTGTGTAGGACATGATAATTTGAACCAATTGACGAAAACTGGCTTAGCATGCAATATGTATTTTGGAGATCTTTTTTTATATGTATGTAGTTATGTACATCAGTTGTATAAGATGGAGTGGATAGATGTAGGGAGCTTCCTTCTTATTACATATAAGTTTAGTATAGGCAATATACTTATATTTAAATATTACAACATATTCAGCCTGTATTGTATTCATTCCTCTTCTATGTATTTTAAAGGGCATATTAAGGTCCTTTACATGAAGATCAGGGTGACTCAATGTCAACATAGGCATGACAATAATATTGGCATCATCAAGTGTTCTATCATCAGATTTTATGATATGGATGAATTAATAAGACTTGGAGATGATTAAAGCCCATCCATTAAAGTTTGAATATTTGATATCTTAATATAAAGTCAGTACTGATTATATATGTGTGTGGGAGATGATGAACTAGACAAACTGATGAGTGCTGGTTCAGCATGAAATACATCATTGGAGGTAGTTTATCTTTTTCACATGTATGTGGTAATGTGTATTGGTTATATAGGATGGGGTGAATAGCTGTAGGAAGCTTGAATGTGAGTTCAAATCCCTTCTAGTTACATTAAGTTTAGTATAGATAATATGCTTGTATTTAAATATTACATGTTCAGATTGTAGTTTGCCCATTCCTTTTATATGTATTTAAATGGCCATATTAAAGTCCTATAAGTGAGGGGCCAGACTAACAAAGTCAACATGGGTATGCCAATATGCTTGGCATCAACAAGGGTTTTGAGCATTCCGTCATCAGATTTTCAATGATATGGATCGTTGAAGTATTGAAGCCTGTTTGAAGATTTATTTTAATATAAAATGAGCACTTATTATATATGTGGGGGGAGGGAGGGAGTTGATGATCTGGACCAACTGATGAGTGCTGGTTCAGCACGAAATATGTATATTGGAGATCATTTATCTTTTTCACATTCATGTGGGAATGCATATCAGTTGCATAAGGTAGAGTGGATAGATGGATGGAGTTTGAAAGTCTGAACAAATTATAGAAAAACCTAGGGTTAACACGTTATCAGCCAAACATACCATCTCGGTAATTTTGGGTCTATGTAAACAGTTAAATATCAGAGAAATGGATTTATTTTTTCATCAACATATTTATTAAGACTTTGAAATATAGATGGGTTGTTGGTCTGATAATTTTAATGTGAATTGCTTTATTATTTGTTATATATACATATACGTAATACAAATAAAATGCCCGTTAATTAAAAAACTATTGGAATAACAAAAAACTTCTCTCTTAATATTATAATAAATAAAATTAAAAGCGTGTGAAGCGCTTGAAAGAGAAGCTATAAAGAGTGCCAAATATTAAACGCTTAGCGCTTTCGAGGTACAAATAAAATGCCCGTTAATTAAAAAACTATTGGAATAACAAAAAACTTCTCTCTTAATATTATAATAAATAAAATTAAAAGCGTGTGAAGCGCTTGAAAGAGAAGCTATAAAGAGTGCCAAATATTAAACGCTTAGCGCTTTAGAGGCGGGTTACCTCATATGCATAGCAATATTATTGCAAAAAAGGGATTTAAATTGTAAATCAAAAATACCAATTATCCATGAGATGGCAAGTTTTAGATTTTTTTTGTGTGTTTCGTAATGAAAAATTATGTCGTTACCAATAAATTAGAAGATGTTAACATTTGCAAATATCTTAATTAGACTCATGAATTACTTTTGGAAGAAGTAATTGAATTTTAAAAGAAAATATGTCTGAATATATCATTTTTTGGTTATAGACCTGAGATATAGATCCTTAACAGAAGAGGAATATAGAAACTTTAGACAACTCAATAAAGTATGGACAGATGTATAACTTATGTATCAAGAAGAAATCAAAAATATCAATAAAAACTGAATTCTCTCATCAAAGTATTGGGAATTTACTCCATGAGTGGTCAAGATCTTACTTAGATGTAATCTTATTCTTAAATGTTTTTGCCTTGAAAAATTGTTCTCAAAACCACAATGGATTTTTTTTTCTGTACATGAAACCTCTTGACATAACAAAATGATATTTTTGTAATATTTTGTTTTTCTACTAGTAAGGAATCCAAATAATATGTTAGGTGACACTAGAAGATGACAAAAAATATAGGATATAAATATTTATATGTATAGATTGCTTTTTAACATTGGTAGACTTTGACAATAGGGGGCATTGCATTAATATATTTAAAGCTTATTGGTTTATTATTTCAAATGTTATATATTTTAATCAGCTCTGTTATATTTCATCATTATAGATCTAGGATCGAGCTAGTATCTTCATCATAAACAGCTAATATGCAACCTCTGTATAATCATAGTTTAGAAAAATAAATTATAAAAATAAAATTTTTTAAAAGTATTCATTATAATGTAGATTAAAATTAAAAGTTTAGAATCATTTACGTTTCAGAAATTTTATATCAGTCCATGAACATTCTTTATGATATTTTTATAAATTATAATAATTTATTGTAAATAATGTCAAATATTTCACATTTGTAGGTAAATCATTTTATGTAATATTTTTGTCATATATAATATTAGAATGTTCTAGAGATGACTGGAAATCTAGTTTTTTGAGAGAAATAAAAATTCATTCCCAATTGCCGCACAATTCTCATATCGTTGAATGTCTAGGACATTTTAAACAAAGAGGTAATTATATTTATGTGTGTATAATAACTGGTATATTAATTGTTATATGAGTGTTTAGGAGTGGTGAATGAAATATTATTTTGCACATACAGATGGGTTATGATACCTGATAAATACATTATGTCCATATTTTGATCTATTTCAAGCAAATGAAATCACTTATAGATTATAATTAAAGCTGAAATAAGATGTTTTATAGTTGTCTATAATTACAAAACAGTTTTCAGGTAAATAAATTCCAGAAAACATCAAGGTTTGGGATTCTGTCTTTAAAAATTGTCATATTAAAACAAAACGTCAAGCGTTGTTAGCCGAGAGGTCAAATAGTTGTTTGCAGACGGTTGTGGGTTCGCGTCCCGGCTGATGCTACGACATATGAAAAAAACAAACAAATATTGATATAAAAAAACTCTGCTTTGAAATAAATAGTTTGAAAGCATTTTCTAAAGCATATATGCTAAAAAGAATTGCCCTTATTATATAATTGTTTAGCACTTTAAATTGCAAACTTTTTTTTTTAAATTTATTAGAGTTAGATTCCAAAACAGATTTCATATAGATCTATTTCTAATTTTAGTTCATGCTAAGACATACCCATGGATTTAAAGAATTTAACAATTCTTTGGGAAAGTGGGCATTCACAGATACTGTATTTTAACTAGGCTGACACTATTTTTTGACATTCCCCTGTTTTTGTGGACTGTAAGATCTTATTTTTTCACTTCCCTGTTTCAGTGAACAGTTAATAAAATGACTTTATAAATTTCCTGTTATAATTAATAAAGATAACAGTCACTATATCAACACGTTATCATATAACTGATGCATTGCTTGGGAAAGAATGTTTTATGCTGAAATTCTATGTTATACGTCAGTAACCAGTGAAATAAATTCAAAACTAAATAGATTTTAAATGTGGAGTTAAATTTTTATTTGAACCAATGTGCCAAATAAGAAAATCACAAACAGATGTTTGCTTTAGCAATTGATAACAACCGAAAGCAGAAACTATATTCCTTAACATTTTAAAGAACAATAAGCACGTTAAAGGCAAGGCCAGATTGTAATACTACTATGCTCTCTTTAATTATAAATTTATTTAACGCACATTGATTATGTAAGTAATATTTACTAAGGCAATAAATCTAAAACATGTGCGGTCGAAAATGCTGAGGTAGGGACCTCTACAGGTCTTAACCGCATAACCGCACATGCTTTAGGTTTATTGCTTTAGTAAATATTACTTATGCTCTCTTTAGAAAAGAAGGTTGAATGTGAGGCAATCTATAAAAACAGACAAGAGAATATGTGTTTCGTGATTTATCTGTTAATTGTAATGCCCAATTCTAAATTTTAAAAATCAATAATGGACTGCTGGTAAATGATTAATTTATGAAATAAGTAATCTGTAATGTATTTACTACAAGAAAAGTCTCTAATACTACAACTGAACACTATTTGAATAATGGAGGCAGAATCATGTAATATTATACTGAGACATTGATACTATAATACAGATCTTAAGCAAAACACACTTAAGAACTGAGAAATAATTTTCATATACAGGAATTAACTAAATATGTATGTGTGCAGTAAATTATTTTCTGGATAATAGACTGAGATATAAGTGGCAAATACTGCAAACATATGCTAAATGTTTGGTCATAACACATATAAGATCATTAATGATAATGTATTTTTGAAACTGAGAAATTAGAACAAATTATTAAAGTAATCTGGGTAATAATTGCATAAAACTCCATTAATAACCAAGTATTCTTACTAATTGTCTACTTATTCTATGAACATTTTTCAGATGATATATAAGTAAATTAAAGTGTAGAGTTATATTCATGTAATAAATATTTAGTTATGTTTTTAGAAAACCATTAATGCCTATTGATATACTCAGATTGTGTTCAATAACAGTTTTTTTGTCATAAGTTTAATTAGAGATAAAAGGTCAGTTTCATTTATAATGAAACTCAAGACAAAAAAATATTATTGTGTACTAAAGCAATGTAGCTTAGTCTTAGGACTATCAGTAGTATATAATGATTTTCTAGTAACATTCACTGTCAAAACATATCTCTGGTTATTTTTTATGAAAATATCACCATCATTTACTTTTTATATTCCATAATAAATACATAAATGTACTTATATATATATATATATATATATATATAAGTACATTTATGTATTTATTATATATATATATATATATATATATATAGCAATGGCAAAATAACATTTACATTTGCAATCTTATATTAAAAAGATGAACTTTAAATCCACAACAAGCTTCTTTCAATACAGACAGTAATGAAATTTTATAATGAAATGCTGACCTTTTAGAAAATAAAGGCAGTAAAGTGATACTGGTATATAGGAAAACAAGTTATTTCCAGTTTTTATACATACAGTTTGAAATTCATATTAAAAATATTACAAATAAATTTGAAAATAAGTATATAGACTATATTTTTATTTAATATTACATATTCAGCCTGTATTTTGATCATCTCTCTTCTGTGTTTTAAATAGTCATATATGAAGGTCCTATATATATGAGGTCAGCTTGACTTAAGGTCAACATGAGTTATGACATGGTATCACCAAAGGGTTTGAACATTCCGGAATCAGATTTTCATTGATGTGGATGAACTGAAGAGTTGGAGAGTGGAGACAATTGAAGCCTGTCCATTAAAGTTTGTAGATTTGCTATCTTAATATAAAACCGAGCACCAATTATATATATATGTATGGGAGATGATGATCTGGACCAACTGATGACTACTGTGTCAGCTCAAAATATATATATTGAAGATCATTTAATTTTTTCACATGTATGTGGTCATGTGTTTATGGTTATATGATGGAGTGTAAATATCTGGGTTCAAATCCTCTTTAATTATTTTTTTGTTTTATAGTTAATTAAATAAGTAAAAGGTGGCTAGTGGAGGTTTGCATTAGATCCTAAGATCTAGGTGCAGTCCTCTGAGATCCTAAGTTCATCACTGATGAAAGCCATATGATAGAAACTACTGTGGGGATATTAGATGAGTAATCACTAGATGGGGATTTCATGCACAAACCTTCTAGTATCCATTGATTACTATGGATTTGCAATGGATGGTACTATTGTCCAGAAAGTTTGCTAATGTAAGTCTCAATATGGTCAGATTTGATAAATGGCACCTATTAAAAACTTTTCTTTTCCAACACATGGCACATTTTATTTTGAAATTAAGTTTTTTCTGAAAAAAGCAGCCAAACTATGTTTACTTTTATCTTTAGTTTCAAAGATTATGTTTCCATAATACATTAATAATCTGACCATAGTATTTATAGTTGTTAAATTTTTGTATTTTATGATTATTAGTCATTATTTTCTTCTAAAAATTTAATTGAATATCATTTTAGCTTTTGTTAGAATTGATGACTTAAATGAACTCCCATTTCCCCCATTTTCTGAGCTTTTTGTTCTAATCAACAAAATACTTCCTGCAAATTGCTATAAAACGTTTTGAAGAAATGGGATCACTCCGTCACATACCCTATTCATTCGCATTTTTTACTATCACCATTCAGTCTACCTAATTGCTGTTGCATTTTCATAAATATTCATCAGAATGTGGCCATATATCAATATATTCTGATGATACAAAGCTTTATTTACTGTAGAAATGCTGAACAGTCAAATGCTTTTCAATAATTTATAAATTTAGAGCACAATGACATTTTATATAAATAAATATTTTATTAATATTTATTTATTAAACTAGATAAAGTCTAAGCATAAGTGTACATTTATGCTTTTTAAACTGATGTTCATGGGTGAGTGCATGTAAATTCATAGAAGCACATGACCAGGAGGTTTATTCGTTCATTACACAATCCATGATATATAAATAATAAACCATTTTAAACTAGATATTGTTATATATTATTACCATGTATAAATTCTAAACTTAATTAAAGTTGAATGTAGCTCTCTTTGTTATATAAGATATATAGAGCATAGTATGTTGGTATTTTCAGATGATAGAGTTAAAACAATACTAAAGTGATATTTAATTATATTTAGATTAAATATATGGACTTCTAAAGTTATACACATCTAATTGTATATTTGTTAATTAAGTCAAGCCGAAATAAATGCATGAAAGAATTTGAGAAGGTAAGATAACTAGAGCTAATCACAAAGATGCTAATTCGGAAAAAAACGAGAGGAACACATTAATATTTTCTGATATCTTTCTTTATTTACTTAAAATTTAGAAAATTAAATAATATTCAAATATGTATATATAGTATTATAAACTATAACCAAGTGGTTTAACAAATTATTATTTTTATTTTTTATGCATAAAATAAACTAACTCATCATGCAAAATTAATTTATTTACTCCAAGTGTATGCAAAAATAATTTTGTATTTTACTGTATATTATTATTATTAGGATCTTATGGACTTATTATAGAATATGTTTCGGAAGGAGATTTAAAATCCTACCTACAAAAAAATGCGGCAGAGCTTTTGTGTTCACGAACTATCAGCAATCGCAATGCAGCAGCTGATTCGAGGAAATTACTTCTTTGCGTGGAGCAAATAACAAAAGGCATGCTTCATTTATCACGGCATAAGGTAAAAATAGATAGACAGATAGTTAGTAGATAAATTGATAGAAAGCTGAATATTTTTCTGTAATAATAGAATGATAGATTCTGGAACTCAAACTCTAAAGATCGCAGACTATTTATATCATATTTGCTACTCAAACTTTTAATGATCTCCTCGCCAATATACCATTTTATTATTATTTATAGATAGATAAATAAACTGAAAGGCAGATATAATGACAGATAAATAAATAGGTAATTAAATACGGAGATAGAAATAGGTAAATAAATAATCTGACTCATACATAGATATACAGAAAGATAAAAAGGCAAATAGATATTGAAGTAGACAGACAAACAAATAGATAGATAGATAGATAGATAGATAGATAGATAGATAGATAGATAGATAGATAGATAGATAGATAGATAGATAGATAGATAGATAGATAGATAGATAGATAGATAGATAGATAGATAGATAGATAGATAGATAGATAGATGAGTGAGTGGGTGGGTGAATAGGTAGATAGGTAATAAGCAGATAGATAGATAGATAGATAGGTTAGTAGATAGATAAATAAATAGATAAATGAATATATTGATCTATAATATATAACAAATAGATGAATAATTTGCCAATGAATACATAGCTAGATGGATAGATAAGTATTTGATAGGTTAAGTAGGTAGAATAATGGATAAATGGGCAGACGAGAAGCTGATAAATTCCTAAATATAACATATTCAATTTAAAGTTATAGTCATATTAGGACTTGAATAATTTTATTAGGCATATTAGATTAAAAGAAATTTTTTGGAAATAACACATGTAAAACCATTAGTAAATTGCGATCTGATTGGACACCTCCACATCGAAGAAATATTTTACTTGATACATACATTGATTATGTTTATTAAGATATTTTAAAATCAATTAGTCTATAAACAACATAAGAAACAAAAAACTATATAACATTAAATAAAAAATATACTTTATATAATGTAGAAAAAAGTGAAGATATTTTTATAAACCAGCTGATAAAGGACGAACAATAGTAATTATGAATAAAGATGACTATATAATTAAGACTTTGCTTCGTTTAAATGACAAATGTTTTTATGAACCCAAAACACAAGCTGCTTTAAATAAATGATTCGAAAACATACTTTCCAACCTAAAAAATATGGAAACAAGAGGTCTCCCTGACAGGGATAAATATAATGTTTATTATCAAACAAAGTTCACTCCCATAAGTTTTACATTCGTGCATTATATATAAAATTTTATTTTTCCTTGTTTATCTGTAATAACTTTGTATAGTTTACAGCTAAAAAGCACTCAAAAAATTTAAAAGATTTACCAGCAAAATAAAACAGAATTTAAAGACAAGAAGTGGATTACAATGCCTTATATAGCAAATATTATAGATAAAGTAAAATAAAAATATTTGCAAATAAAGGTACATCATCAGCATCTAAACATCAGACAGCATCAACAGAATGACAAAGACAAACTACAAAAAAAAAATTCTGCAAATAAGTCTATAGGTTCAGTGCAATAATCCATGATGTACAGTGATATATTATGAATTGCAGACCAACATTACCACAAGATTAGCACACTACAAGAGCCTACAAATGGTCTAAGAAACAGAATATATATCCAAGATTGCAAAAAACAACAACAACACTATAAAATGTCAAACTACTGTTTTTCGCATCTAATGACAGAAAGAGAAAACTTGGCATATCGCAAGTTGCAACAACTTATAAATAAAGAGCTAACAATATCCAATTTAATTTGTAAAACAGTATCCAATTATCGAATTGAGTGAATATGTAAATTATCCCGTTTATATATCAAGAGTAAAAAATAGAAACTATAAAAGCAGCAAACTATATAAAACAATACAGCTATATTTATGCTGCTTGATACCAAAAGTGAATTAAAGCAAACATAACAAATAAAAAAGAATCGAACATTTTTCAGGTATACTAACATATCTAAATTTTATTTATATGTTGGACTATTTCAATATTCCACATACATTCAGCTGTTAGTAATAGACACAGGTTAGTATATTTACATTTCAAGAAGTATTCTTCTTCCCTCTTCTTCAGGTGTTGCTAGACTGACCAGTGAGTGACAGTACTAGCATGGGAATTGGACTTGAACCCTGAGATTTTTGAATTTTAAGGTAACTTTTTAACCAACTGAGTCATCCTGTCAAAGGCACAGTCAGTAGAAATTTCATATATTTATCTATGAGATTCCTCCTGATTTCTTCATTTTTTTACTAAGAGCAAAGTTGATTAATGGCTTCCATACATTATGTTAGTCACACTAGGTAACTTATGGGATTGTTTACCATTGTTATGTGAGCAACTTCTTTACATTTTTTTCTTTATAAATTTTCTTCTCTATTCAATATTTTTGTATTTTCCCAATTGAACATATGCTCATTGGTGCATACATGCTCTGCTACCATAGACACATCTGTTTTCTCTTTTCTAATCAACAGTTGTGTTCTTGCAAGTGCTTTCCAGTGAGATGACTGGTCTCATCAATACATATTCTTCCACATTCACATGCTATTCCATAGATGCAGTTTTTTCTTTTCAGCATTTCAAGTTTAGGCTTTGTAAATGTTAGAATTTCTCTAGGTGTAGTATGGCTTTGAAAAGCTGTTCTAATGCAGATTTTCCTTAATTTGTCTGCTATTTTTGGTGTGTATGGGTACACTACAGTACCAATGATTGTTTTTTATAGTTCTTTTTGTTGTTTGTTTAAGGTTTTCTTAATAACAGTTGATAGATAACCATTTTTCATAAGAATTTGTTCTATATAGATCTTTTCTTTTATTAAATCACTGTATTCTGAACAAACTTCTTTTGCTCTGTTCCATAATGATAATATAACTTCATGTTTTGTGCTTCTGGTGTGATTGGATATCTATAAGCTAAGTATTTTCCTGTATGTGCAGGTTTTCAGTAAACTGTAGTTTTGATTTTGCCATGAGAGAATCTTATCACACGATCATCTAAGAATGCCAATTTTTGTTCTTGTTCTGATTTTATTGTGAATTTAATAGGAGATATGTTGTCGATGTGTTTCCAGAAAGTTTGTAGTACTGCTTCATCATGTGGCCATACAACAAATGTATTATCTACATAGTGAAGCCAAACTTTAGGTGGATATGGAGTAGTTTTTATGGCTGTGGTTTCAAATTACTTCAATGTAAATATTGCTAATCATGGATGACAATGGTGAACCCATAGCCATTTCTTGATTTTGTTAGAAGAATTTGGTGTTATATTGAAAGTAGGTTGTTTTTCTACAGAATGTTAATAGTCTTTTTATACTATCAATAGAAAGAGTTGTTCTAGTTTGTAAGCTATTATCACCATTTAATCTTTTTCTTACAAAAGACAATGCTTCTTCACATATTACATTTGCAAATAAACTTTCCACATCAAAGCTTGCCAGTAAGTCAGTTCTTTCAATTTTCATGTTCTTAATTCTACAAAGTGTCTAGAATCTCTGACAACAAACTGGGTCTTGTATGCCAAAGGACTTAAAACATTGAGAAGAAATCTTGACAAATTGTGGCAAGGTGAATTGCTTAAACTAACAATAGGGCTTAGTAGAACATAATCCTTATGGATTTTAAATAGCACCATAAAGATAAGGAATTTTGCTGAAATATGATGTCATTTTACTTTTTTTCTGAATCATTGAAGTACCTGCAATACTTTTTGAGTAATGCTTGTAAGATTGTTTCTGTACTTGGTGTAGGATTTTTTTGCCACTTTTCTGTATTGGCCTGCTGTGAGGAATTCTTGTGTTTTGTTGTAATAATCAGTTGTATACATTACAACTGTTGCATTGCCTTTGTCAGAAGAGAGAATATTTATAGATTTATCTACTTTGAGAGATTTAATTGCTTTCCTCTCACCATAGAATCTTTGATTTCAATTTTTGTTACTTGTCAAGTGTTCTTTTTATGCTCCAGCATAATTTTACTTCTTTTTCTAAAGTCAATTTGTTAGTGACTTTCTTGGTCACTGCCATTATATCTAATAAAAGGATATTAGATGGTGTTACGGAAAAGTTTAATCCTCTTTCAAGAACAAAAATTCCAGTATCTGTTAAATGTTTATACTTTTTAACAGATGAAGCTGGTACATTGTTTGGTACATTATGATTTTTGATATTCCTATGTAGGTTAGGAAGATAATTAGTCAGGTACACTGAAAACAAATAATTAAATGACTAGTAATAATAAACAAATATAAATAAGGGTGTGACTTGTACAAATGTTGGTGATTAATATACATTAAGGTAAAATCTTATCTCTTCCCTGTTGATGATCAGATCTAAGAGTCACAAGCAAGTTCTCATCTGAACTATATTTTATTTTAATTTACAATAAAGTGAATAATGCTTATTTCTTTTCTTACATGTCAACAATTTACATTCCCCTTTCAATCTGTGTGCATGAAAGAGATAAATGAAGCAACTTATATAAAATAAATATAAAAAACTTATGACATCAACTTAAGAATAACTTGAGAGTTTATAAGGAAAATGTCCTACAAAAAGATTGTATTTGTCCTTCTTAATCCATTATGTGTATTCGATAGTGAGATTAGAGTATTATAGAACATTCGTTATGTCGATTACAATTTCTCTCTTAATTTATGGCCTGCTTTGAAAGGTAGAATTTGTCATTTCATTTCTCAATAATAGAGTTGGAATTTCACAGCATAGATTATAAATGCTAGATTGAATTAACTTCAGTTCTGGCAATTACAGCTCCTTGGGTAATGACTTCCTTCCCCCAATGTCACTTCATAATTAGCAATGCATGGTTATATGTATTGCTATTTATATATATTTAATAAAATATTTTTGAGCGAATTAAAGAACAATATCTTTACAATTAAATATCTTGAGTTAGAATTAATTTAATCTCGGACTTAAAGTTGAAACACTTAGGAATTGATCAATAATTTAAAGCTAATTTTGGAGATTTTAAATTTAATTGGCTAGATTTTACTTCATAGGCTTTTTATTTAGCTTTACTCAATGTCCAAAGAGTTGTGTCCTATAATGTTTCTTTAATGGTGGCCGAATTCTCTATTTGAAATGCAAATTCAATTTCTCTTTTGACATGAAGTTCGTTTGTTTTTATATTTTTATAATCCCCAAAGTGAGGATGTTTGATATAATATTATTCTGATGATTTCAACTAACAGGTTTTTGGTTATGACTTGGATTAATTATTTACGTCATTAGTTGTGATATATATATATAATCCCAGTGCATAACGCTATACTGAAATAAATATACAAATATTAAGCAATTAAATCATCCCACATGATTAAGAAATCCAGTACTGCCCTCTGTGAACTAATATATAAATACATTAGAGTTCGTATTTCAAAATACGAACTCTAATGTATTTATATATTAGTTCACAGAGGGCAGTACTGGATATATATATATATATATAGAGTTGACAAAAATTATGTTGTGGAAATGGGATAGAGCAGATTATGGGTAAATTTAGAGTGGGGAATGTAAAAGAAAGTGGCTAACAGGTTTATCTGAGCATAATTGCTGAGATATTCTTGACTTCGTTTAAGGAGAAGCCATAATACATCACATCACATATATATATATATATATATATATTAATAACAATAAAAAAATTTACTTGTTATTTCTTTTCTTTAAATAATTTTTATTTTCTTGCTTGCATCTAAATTCCCTCATATTGTTATAATGTATATGAGTTATATAACTGTTGATGAGATGTTTTTAACAAAGGTTATTGCTTATTTATACATTTTATGGTTTTAAGATAATATATTTATCATAAAAATAAATTAGATGTTTAATTCTAGAAAACAATTAATTGTTTCTCAGTTGCAGTGCTTGTGGCTAGTTTCTTTTTTTTTTTGTAATGAATTTTGATTGATTTTCATTCACATTAATATATAAGGATTTGAACTCAGACTTTCATACGACCCTCAACCATCCATGCTATAAAATAAACGGCTGAAGAATTGTGGAGTGGAGTGTTTTGAAGCCTGAAAATTAAAGTATGAAGATTGGCTATCTTAATATAAGCTGAGCTTTGGTTGTATATATGTGTGGAGATGATAATCTGGACCAATTGATGAGTGCTGGTTTAGCACAAAATACTAATATTGATGATTATTTATCTTTTTGACATTTGTGTGATCAAGTGTATCAGTGGCATGAGATAGCATGGATGGTTGAGAGTCGTGTGAAAGTCTGAGTTCAAACCCTCTATATATTACATATAGAAGTGCAGTTATGAAAAAGTCTGTACTGTAGAAAAAAATCATATTCGTATTAATGTTGCGGTTGGTAGAGAAAGTTGTTATAATGGGTCTTGGATTCGAATTTGGCAAAGTGTTTTAATGGTACTGGAGGGATTAAGGCCACACCTTATATGTATGTTCTCATTTACATTTATTTATTAAAATAATGCATTACAATTAAAATGAAATCTGCTGTTTCCACTTTATTTATTAGCCTTTAGTATTATATAAAGCTATTTAAATACAATATTACATGTCATACTGTGGGTATAGTTTTTGTAATTTAAAATAAAAAATTTCATTACTTAGATATTTATTTAGATCCTAATTCTTAGAACATTTTCAGAGATTTATATGAAATTGTTTGTATAGAAAATGACTTCCACTTCGGATATATAGAACAAACACATGTGCCCATATTGACATATATTTATTTATTTTTATGATGTGCTGATTATTTCTTGTGTAAATTAACATCTGTCATTTATATGCTATATGTGATTATATAAACTTATTCAAATTTTTAGATAATTCATAGAGATTTAGCTGCCAGAAATATTCTTATTGATAAATATGGCATATGTAAAATTTCTGATTTTGGATTAGCAAGAAAAATTGAGAATGAGGACTCAGAATATGAGTCTGCATCAAAGGTCAGTTAAACTCAGAGAATATATATTGCATGCATGCACACACACAAACATATATATATATATCGTTTTGAACTGGCTATTTTGAAATACGAACTCTAATGTATTTTATATATTAGTTCACAGAGGGCAGTACTGGAATTCTTAACCATGTGGGGTGATTTAATGCTTATATATATATATAATGCATCAATACAAAAAATATATAAATGCATTTGATACTACAAAAAAAATTCTGTAAAAATCTATATTTAAGCTTAAATAAAATATAATAACTATGAATTTAGTGTGATATAATTAATAATCTTTATATTTATTTGAATTGTGCTTTTTTTGTGAATAAGAACTTGTTAAAAAAATATGGTTTTGTAAAGTATATTTGTGTAATGTATATTTACAACTAGACTGTGGTACATTTATCATTTTAAAATATTAAATAATAAATAAATTTAGAAGCATACTGCTAATTATTTCAACATAATATTTCTCAAATTCACATATTACTAAAAAAAACACTGTGTCCTCTATAATATACATTTTCACATTCCAATTCATGACTTACATTTTCGCATTATCGCTTTGTTAGTTAAGTAATTTATTTGTATTGCTAATAAGAATAGCTTTACTTTATTTATTTTTTTTATTTATTATTCCTCTTTTCGTGATAGATGTTTGTTTTAAATAAAAGATATTTAATGTTCAATTTTGGCTTCATTTTTAATTCCTAATCATTAAACATCCAATATGTTTATGTATTCTTCATTTTATGTGATTTAATTCTTTAATACAATAATTGATATTTTTAACTTTTTTTTATACATTGAGATTCTTCAGTATTCGTACACTAAAACAAATATTTTGAAAAATATAAATTATTATATAAAACAATTAAATTGCATATAATTGATAAATGTGCAAACACTTTCTATGTTTAATTAACATGAACAAAAACTGAAGAAACAATGTATTTATCTTGTATAAGATAAAGATTTTATATGAAGAAAAACATATTTATGAAAAATTAATGCAGGCTAATTTTATTAATAAAGGAATCAATTTACTTAAATGATAAGGAGCTAACTATGAATTCACGAGACATGGGGTATAATATGATATAATAATTAAAATGTGCAATATATGTATTTTAATATCATATGTAGTTGATAAATATTTTAGTGAAGTAAATGCAAGCATGCCTTTGCAATTTATTTATTATTTAATATTTTAAATATTAAATTGTACCAATGTTTATTTATTATTAACATTTGTAATAATTTATATAGATAGATGGATAGATTGGTAGATAGAGAGATAGGTAGGGATGTAGATAGATAGGTATACAGATAGATAGATAGATAGATAGATAGATAGATAGATAGATAGATAGATAGATAGATAGATAGATAGATAGATAGATAGATAGATAGATAGATAGATAGATAGATAGATAGAAAGATAGATAGATAGATAGATAGATACATAGATAGATAGAACATAGACAGATAGAAATAGATAGATAGATAGATAGATAGATAGATAGATAGATAGATAGATAGATAGATAAAGAAAAGAAGAAGAAGAAAAAGAAAAAGAAGAAAAAAAAGAGAGAAGAAAAGAAAGAAAGAAAGAAAGAAAAGATAGAAAGAAAGATAGAAAGAAAGAAAGATAGAAAGAAAGATAGAAAGAAAGAAAAAGAAAAAGAAGATAGATAGATAGATAGATAGATAGATAGATAAATAAAAATAGATAAATAAAAAATAGATAGATAGATAGATAGATAGATAAATAAAAAAAAAAAATATAAAAATAAAAAAAACAAAAAAACAAAAAAAAAAAAAAACAAAAAAAAAAAAGAAAGAAAAAAAGAAAAATAAATAAAAAAAAAAAAACACAAAGAAAGAGAAAAACAAAGAAAGAAAAAAACAAAGAAAGAAAAAAACAAAGAAAGAAAGAAACAAAGAAAGAGAAAAAAAGAAAGATAGATAGATAGATAGATAAAAAGAAAGAAAGATGTTAAAAAAGAAAATAAAAAGGTAGGTAGATAGAGAGATAGATACATAGATAGATAGAAAGAAAGAAAGAAAGAATATTTTCACTAACTTTTAAATGTATGCATTGGTAATTTTATGGTATTTTTCTGAGTTTCTTTTAGATAAATAAAATAACCAGACAAATTACCAATAAAAATTGTTGATCTTAATACACATTGTTTACTAATGTTATTTGTCTGATTCATCTTTAAATTAAAAATTGGAACCATTTTTTAATTCAATAATAGTATATATAAGCACTTTAACACGCTGAAGAAGAAGCTGTCAGTAGTAACAAAAACAATTAAATTAAATTAATCTAGGCCTAGTACTTTCAAGGTTTTCCTTCATATTCATGCCCAAAATAGGTTATAAACCATTGCTGTAATATTACTAAATAATAATGTATGCAAATTAATTTGTCCATTTTCTTGAAATAGCAAAACACGTATCACATCTATTGATCGTGTTGTTATCATTGATAATAAAATACACCTCCTTGATCTTTCTTTTACAATCGTTGGCTTCAGAGTACACTATTTTGGGTTTGCAGGGTTCGAACACTCATGTTCAAAAAATATTGAGAAGTTATCATTATTCTTTTTTACTCATCTATATGTATACATGTGCTGAGCAGCTCTATTTTGAACAGTGGCCTTGGTTTCCCCATAGTATGTGGCACTGCATCCAGCCTGAGGGCATGAAATGCTGTACATGACCTGGGGTTCCTGGGATGGATCCATTCTGTCCTTCACATTATTAATTAGTCTGTTAATATTAGAGGGAGTGCGGAAGTCAACTTTAAATTCATTAGTTAAAGTCTTTATAAACTGTTGTCATTCTTTGGGGATGTAAGGAAGGGTGATTTGAGGTTTATCTTTACTTATGTGGTTAGTTATTGATTTTTTGTAAAATTGATCTATTTTCTTAGTAATTAATCTGTAGCTGAAGCCGATGTTTACTAAATCCTTTATACAGCCTGCAATATTAATCTTCCTATCAGCCTCGAATTTACACAATTTTTGATTCCTAAATAGAAATGTGTTTAAACCTGCGAATTTATGTGATGTAGGTAAATTGCAGTTCAGGTGAGCAAAACCTCTGACCTCAAGAGGCTTAACAATCATACAATAATGCAGAGTTCTGCCTTCTCTATGGACAAGAAAATCCAAATATTTTAGTTTCTGCAATTCGTTCTCCCAAGTGGTGTTTATAATTATTTTAGTTTGCAGCAGTAATTTATTTATAATGTTCATGATTACATCTTTTGGAGCTGCAATGAACACATTATATAATCAGATTTTAAAGGGATTATAAGTCAAACACTAACAATTTATAAGTGTGAAAATTGAAAATATAACTTTGTACACATTTCATAATTATACAAGTGTGTCTCATAAAAAGTTGTAGATGATAATTAGATTATTTGTATAGGCTTTTACTAGTAAATACTAATAATTTAACAGGATTTTTTGAGATATTTGTACATAAATTTCACATATGATAGCATCTGGCAAAGTTCTAATTAAAAATTAATATTGCAAACTGAAATTACATTATGTATTAATAGTATTTGCTTTACCTATATATAGTCCAAAAGTAGAATTGATTGATGTCGGTTATAAAATGGAACAAATAAAAAATACTTTATGTCAATTTAAAAAAAATTATGATAATTTAAAAGAAATGAAGATTAATAATAAAAAATGGATATCTATTCCATTTATTTCAAATCTACAAGTAAAATTTTTTAAGGATTTATATAAGAATGTGTTTAATGTTTCATTCTACGTTCCAAACAATATTAATAAATTAGTCAATAATTCTAAGGATGTCATACCTGTCAAGCAAAAAAGTAATGTCATATATTAAATTTTTTGTGATTGTATGCTATCATATATAGGTGAATCTAGGTGCAGTATTGAGAAAAGATTGAAGGAACATGAATTATTATATAAGCGCGTAAAAAATAAAAATAATGGTGATTTAATATCTTCTTCAGTTTTCTTTGATCACGAAAAAACATGTAAATTTAAATTTAATTTTGAAAATGTGAAAATTCTTCATGAAGAGAGAAACCATAGTAAAAGAAAAATTAAAAAGGCAATTTTTATAAACAGGAATAAAACGCATTTAATAAATCGATAAGCTTCTAACATTAAAATACGAGATTCGTGGAATTTGAATTGATGACGTTTGCTTCCGCTTTTGGTTTTTGAATTTAATGGCAGTTGAGGCAGGTTAGAAAGTAACCGAAAGTACTTCTGCAGATTTTAAGATTGTTTGTAATTGTTTATAAACCATTAAAAATATTATTTCAATTATAATTATATATATATATATTGTAACAGAATGCACCTTGATTCATAATATTGATGTGTTATGATGCCCTATGAGTGATTGCACCATATGTAAAAAAATGAGCTTTTACCTGGTATGAAAATAGGTTACCTAGGTTACCACAATGAATAAGAGAAGTTATGTGATTGTGAATTCCATCTCACTCAATCAGTAACCATCATGTGACCACTTATCATGTTAAATACTTTCCCTTGATATACCTCTCATGGAGAAAAAACTAGTCCCATTACATCTGGCCAATGTGGGGCTCAAAACCATATGATTATATCATGATATGCTAATAATTTCAATATGTGATTAATGAAAACTAGATAAATGAGAAACAGCAATAAATATATACCAATAAAATAATCATGTAGCCAGCCAAATGAATAAAATGTAAAATGAGATATAAAGTAGCATGTTAAAAATAAATAAATGAAATAACCAGATAAAAAATTAAATTGTAATTTATATTAGTTGCATGACAGCAGGGAAGGCTCTACAATGTCTATCAAATTACTTAACATGTATAGAAAGAATTAATTTGAGATGAAACCTCATAAAGCCATTTTACAAAACAAATATAATAAAACATAATAGATAAATTAAGTTATAACTAGAAGTACTAGTAAAGAAGTTAGTAAAAAAACTGAAAGGGATCAAATCCAGGTTGAACAGATATAAAATCCTACTCTGAATAGTTTATAAACTTCTATTCTTAAAAATTTAGTAGAACAGAATGTTGAAATATATGGGGGGGGGGGAGGACTAAATCAGAAATAATCTAATCTCAAGAAACACCAATGACTACAGAAACCCAAAGAGAACAATGAATAAAAAATAATGATCCCTATTCTCAACCAGATGTTGATAATGATGCAGCAAATGTTTATTAAAATGGAAAAACAGAGTGCTGATTTAAAAAATGATTTAAAATTAGATATATTCAAAATCAATAAACAAAATACTGAATTAAAGGAAAAAATAAAATAAATGAAAAGAGATATTGATGAAAAAGATCACAAGTGTCAAATTATACTCAATGGAATTGGAAAACAAATAGAAAACAAAATTGATGATAAATTCATTGAGATAGCACACTCCCATGATAATTTGAAACTTTAGATATTAAAGAAACAAGAACAATATCAATTAAAACTGAATAGACAAATAGAGAAAATACATTTAGAAGTAAATCATTCCATGAAAGAGCAAAATAATAAGCTAGAAAAATACAAAAAGAAAACTAGATATATAAAAAATGATAACAGTGGTATAGGAATCAGACAAAATTTTATTGAAGCCAAACTCATGCAGCATAAGGACACTCTCAAAAAACTAATCGAAAATTAAAATGATCTATAAAATCAAGTAGAGAATGTGAACAGCTCAATGAGTCAAAAATTTGAAAACCTAGAATCTAAATTTTTCTACAACATACAAACATTAAAAGAGAAACTTATCCTAGATATATAAAATGTTAAACTATTTGAAAATAAACATGATCTAAATATGGAAAAGCTAAATCTTATTTTTAAAAAATTAATAGTATGGATTACAAACAGAATAAAAGATGTGATTCATATGAGGTCTACAAAGAAATAGAAACAACTTTCAGTGGAAACAGAGAAAATATAAACAATCAAATGATAAAACCATCCATAAATACTTTGAATGAAGTCATTGTCAGAAACAATAATATACAAATAAATTCTGTTAATCAATTTGTAAGACCGAAAACATTGGGGTCTACAAATGAGATCCTAATTGAACATACAAAGAATCTCAATTTATATTTTTCAGTTAATAATAATGTATCAGGGGTGAAAAAATTAATCATAGTATACAATCATTTGCATGGCAATGCACTGTCATAATGGGAGTCTTTGATCCAAATACTATTCACTTATGATGATTATCAGGCCTTATTAATAATAAACGTTTGGAACAAGGATCAGCAGGGGGCATTGTTATACCAATTGTTACAGGAAAAGTACTGAAACACCACTGGAGAAACTTTGACAATGTTTTTTAGATGACAAATAGCAAAATTAAAAATGTTAAATACATATCTTCTCAGTTAAAACCAAATAATAAAAATAGTAAAACATAGCTTACCACTAAAGATAGAGCAATCTCTATTCTGTATAAATGCACAAAATATTGAAACAAATGGCAAAGTTATTAAACACTATTGAGTTAAATAACCATAATATGACTAATAAAACTCATGAAAAAAGAAAAGAGGAAATTCAAATCAATCTTTTAAATTACAAAAGCAGAAAAAAAGCAATGATCGATATCACTGGAAAGGCAAGTCAAACCAGCTTGTTGATGATAACAATAAGAAAACAAATAATAAGTATCAACATAATATAGGATCCATTGTTGATTCCACCAACAATCCACAAAAACTAGCAAAATCAGGATATAGTAAATCTATACCTGAAATCACTTCTAGACCAAACTAAAATGGAACTTGAAACATATTCCTCATCTCAATGAATCATATTCAAGAAGAGGAATGAAAATTAACCACTAAACAGGGAAATCACTCATTTAATATGTTCATGGGAAGATAAAGCACCTAACTATGTTTTAAAGTTGTCCCATAATAGAAATTTTTGATGATTTGCTAGTGAAGACTTTGTTACATTCTGGTAGCCAAATATCAGTAAGATTTTAAATAAAAATACTAATATTAAGATCTTAGCATTTAGATCAATACAAGATACCATGGCTAACAATAAAAAAGCTAAATAAGCACCCAAACAAGTCTGGATCAAATTAAAAATCAGCCATAGAATTATCTATCATGTTTTTCTTATATTAAATGGACTTGTACATGAAGTCTTTAGGGGAAGACTTCCTATATATAAACCTATGCAAAATTTATTTCCCAAATAAATTAGACAGGGTAGATAATGAAGTTTTAGAAATGACATTACTAACAAATCATGACCTACCTGAAATTGATTGCATATTATCAAGCATCCCAGAGGCACTTGTACAAAGAAACATCACAGAATCGAATTTAATTGAAAGTAATGATGCAGATAAGTTGTGATTGATTATTGATGAATACAGTATGATATTTTCTAAAATACCAGGACTGATAGGAGGATTCCAAAAATAAATTAAATTATTTCATGACCAACTATTCCAATACAAATCCTACCATATACAATACCAAAATCAGGATGAAATATCCAAACAAATCAATAAAATGATTGATTGGGGGCAAATTTCCATATGTTTTTACCATATTTCAATCCTGTTGTAATGGTGAAGAAGAAAGATGGATTAATGAGAATTTGTGTAGATGCAAGACAACTAAACAAAATAACAATTTGTGATAGAAAGATACTACCACACATCCACTAATTATTCATGAAATTTGGAAATCGAAATGTTTTCCACTTATTAGCATATAGAACTTCAACCAGAAAATTGTCATTACACTGCATTCTAATATGAAAAGTTTACTTATCAATTTAATAGTATGCCAATGGTTTAATAATATGTTTTGATAAAACTCTCTTCTGAGATAAAACATATAATAGCTATATACATAGATGACATTATAATTGCATCCTCTATGATTGATAAACATTTTCAATATTTAAAAAAAAATTTAGAGACTGCTATGTTAAAAGGATAAAAGTCAATTTTAAGAAGAGCCCATTAGCATATAACAAAGAACTCTTCTTAGTTCATATCATTGGTTGTAAGGAAATAGGACCTCATTCTGATAAGATTAATTCTATACAGAATTTTCCAAAACCTACAAATAAAAAGGAGATCAGATGCAACTTCTATAATTGTTTCTACCAAAAATTTTCTGATTACATGGAACCATTACCCAAACTCATAAAAACAATGAGAAATGGAACTGGACTGAAGAGCAAAATGAGGCATATTCTAGAATTAAAATAGGATTTCTAGAAAAAAACTAGGTTAGCCTTTCCTAATTTTGAAAACCATTCATCATACAAACCCATAGCAGTGGGTATGGATTAAAAGCAACTTTATCCCAAATCAAGAAGAATGGCAAACTAGGAGTTCTCTATTTTATTAGCCATCTCTTAAAGGGTTCAGAAATGAATTATACAGTTACCGAGAAAAAAGCACTAGCAATAGTATGGGCTTTCCAGAAGTTTCAACAAATAGTGATCACTGATAATAAAAGCCTTGAATTCTTAAACCACACTTACCTAACTAATAATCACCATGTTAGATGGAGTCTGTTGTTACAAGAATTCCACTATACAGTCAAATAAAGCATTGTAGCTGATGCATTAAGTCGAAATTCATGTAGATCAGAACAGCAACACATATCAGTAGATAACACCTACTCAATAAAAATGTAGATGATTTAATAAACATCCATAATATACAATCTCAAGATAAAGATCTAACCCTGATCATTGAAACCTTAAGTGGATAGGAAATTCTGTACACAGCCAAAAATTGTAATGAATATAAGTTAGATAATCAGGTTTTGACATAAAATAAACAACGATATACCTGAAATTTTAAAAACCCCACTCATACAATACATACATTGTTTATATGAACATTACAGAACCCCAAAAACTGAACAAACATTAAAATATTGGTTTTACTGGCCAAGGATGTACAAAGACATTCTAAAAGAAATACAAAACTGTCAAATATGCCTAAAAGTCAAGCCAGTAAACAAGAGTTACATTAGTTCAGTAAGATCTATCATACCAGAAAGACCAAATGAGATCTTAACTATAGATTTTTATGAACCATTATCTTTATCAAATAAACAAAAGTCTTTGTTAATAGCTTATGATCTCTTTTCAAAAATTTGTGGCAACTTACCCAATACTCCTAGCTAATACTAGATGCATCATCAAAGTATTAGATACCCTCCATATCAAAAAGTTAGGAAAGCTAGGGACAATCTTAATGGATCATGGTACTCCTTTCCTACCCAAAGAATGGAATAAATAAGCAGTAAAACAACAAATAAACCATGTACTGACCTCTATTAAAAATTCACAGTCAAACCCCTGTGAGTGGGTAATGTAGAAACTTGGACATTTGTTCAGGACCTATTTGGAGAACAGACATAAAGGTTGGGTGAAGCACATGTAATGTTTAGTTGATCATATAAATTTGAATAATAAATGAATACTTTCATTTATAAACGTAGTGATATATAAAAATGCTTATTTACATAAATTTGAATGTAAATGAAACAACAGTATTCACACCCATTGGACTACACTTGAACCAAAACATAACAATTTTATTCCAAAAATACATACTAACAACTACCAAACCACATATAGACACAGAAATCAGAGGGATGCATATAAAAGTATAATGCATATAGCCCATAAATGCAACAAAAATAAAATAAAAACAATCTATCAATTCAAAGAAGATGACATGGTATTCGTAAAAAACATCACATTAATAAACCACAAGAGTTTATATTTCATAAATTCTGTAACTCTTATGAAGGACCATTCACTATTCTCAAATGCTCAGATCTAAATGCATATTGGCTGGATTGCAGAGGAGAAATCCATAGCACATACAATGCCTGAATACTAAAACCATAATGAAGAAAAACAGATTATCTTCCCCACATAAGTAATCATATAATAGGTAAAAGATTATATTATTTCAGTTGAAATAAGAACTAAAAGACAGTTCAAAAATATGGTGTAAAATGATGAAATCAATTGATGTGGGCATTTCATTTGATGTTTTCAAATACAAATAACAGAATACCTTAGGATTGACCAAATCAACCAAGTTTCCCATTTAGATAGAAATGAATACTTAGCCATTTAAGTGGCATTAAAACAAACCAAATAAGCCTCACCCAAAGCAAGATTAATGCTCTTGAACATATACACATGTATATGTTATCTAAAGAAGATACATATACATAATAATGATCAGATCCTCAACTAACACCATCATACCAATGTGTACACTAAACCAACAATTTAAGAAAGAGTAAACTGAAAGAAAATTTTAACCAGAAATAACAACAAATCTAAAAATCATGAAATACATCAAACCAAAGTTCAACACAAAGTAATAACTCCATGACAACCAAACCATTTTCTTATAAACATATAATACATCAAAGATCAATCTTTCAAGCTACTGTGCATATGCTTTTTATGAGTGTTAATAATAAATGAATACTTTCACTCCCAACACAAGATATAGTATTTGCTTATATATGGGCAAATCTTAAGTACTGAAAGTTAAAGCATGAGGATAGATTATTCACTTTAAATTACTGTTTACGATGTCTGAATGAATGACGTTGATGAAATTATCTAGAATTTACTAAACATATAGTAAAATTCTTTGAGAATTAAAAACACTACACTTAGTTTTAATTCCTTAAGGAAAGAGGAAATGTAAGGTATCACCTTACCATTCACTAAATATTTTTTTAAAAAAATTTAATATAGGAAAATAACTACTTTACCCTAAAAGAAGGGGAAATGTAAGGTATCACCTTACCATTCACTAAATATTTTTTTAAAAAAAATTAATATAGGAAAATAACTACTTTACCAGTACCCTTTATGTATAACACCAAGTAAGAATCACACATTTAAATAAATCAAATATACAATATTAATTATATATTAATGAAAGTGAAAATATGTCAATTAAAACCATATTTATAACAATACTGACTTTAAAAAATGAAATATATACCAAATCCGTAAATACAAGCAAATAAAAATCTCAATAAACAAAAGAAAGAAATAAGAATTAATATTAAATTTGTTTGTTTATTAATCCAGCATAAAATTTTATAAATATCAAAATGATATCAACAATGCAAATAAAAGCATGAACTTAAAATGCAGATATCAAAAACTCACACATAAAACAACATAGAATAACATGTTTTTTAAAGAAAAAAATGAAGAAATTACATTTTTTAAAAATTATAAATTATTAAAATTAATTATTCATAATTTTAACAATCCTCAACATCAAAGCTCATAAGTCAATATAATCACAACCTGAGAAAGATGACTAAAGAAACCCAACACTAATTCCCTAAAATTAATATTTCTAATCCAAGTTGTAAGCAAGGAAAGAACAAATCATGTGTGGCTATAAATTAACAAAACATTGTGGAGATGGAATTGCTCATCATACAACCATGAATTTTTGATATACTGTATCAATTAAAATCAACATCCTGACAATCACACCAGAAAAAGGATCTACAAAGTGCTAAAGTCAATTAAACAAATTACTTCAGTACGGGGAAGGTAGTTTATTAACTCTTTGCTAACTAAACTTCCTGTCATCATTTGGCCATTAATTTTCAACCTATTTATCTATATTTGATGATTAATTGAAGATAGCTTTTAGATTCAGAGCCCTCTTCCTATTCTGGTGTTGTATAGATCTATAATAAAACAGGCCAATCATTCAAGGGTTTGATCATGCATTCAAAATAACAAATAATTAATAACTAAATTAATTGCACACTAACATTGAACATCAAATATTGTAATTATCAGAGTGTGAATACTTAATATTGTATAAGAACAAAGTCTCACTTTTGAAGTCAGTAGATTGTTGGATCTATTAGCAAGTAAACTCAGGAAACTATGCCTATATTTTATTACTAAATGAAAAATTATTAGTAGAATTGATGATTCTGTTTCCCTGTAAACTAACTGATGATTGGATGGATTGACTCTCTGTTTTTTTTTTTTAAAAAATCAATTTAACAAATAAAATAATAATAAAAAAATTATAGAAACATGAAATATTAGTCCAGTGTAGTCTAGCCACAGTTCAAAATTTTATAGTTCATATTGGAAAATATCTGGGTGTCTTTGCCTTTAGGAAAGTTTTTTTGCATTAACTGAGTGGTAGTTCATCTGATAGTATTTGGTCACCATTTGGACCTTCACAGTGGTAACTCAGACTCTTTTTAATCATTAAAATATAGGTTCAGATTGTCTTTTACATTAACTCAAAATTATTACATTAGGATGGTGAATGACCATCCTTCATAGGGATCAAAGCTTTGGATTAGTCAATAGTTGATGAATACAAATTAATGATGATCATATTTATACAATTATTAAATGATAAGCAAACACATCATTTTTGTTATAAACCAATCATGAATAGAAATCATCATCAAAGTTTGTTAAACATTAAATATGAAATTAAACTAGTTGTTTGTCATCTTATATACCTATTTTCCAATTAATCACACAATACACATATCAAATGGACTTGTCAGATGTAAAACAATCAATCATACCTTCAAATAGAGTACATATACTTTCTTTCTGAGTTTGAACAATTGTGGCATAATAGGGATCAAAAAGAAGTGAAGTAAGAGAAGTTATGCAAGTGTGAATTCCACCTCACTCAATCAGTAATCATCATTGGACCATTTCATAAAACTTAAGTAAATCATCAATTAACTGACTTGCTTTATCATGTTTAATGCTCTACCTAGAAGACCCAATGGAAAAACCATAGTTAGATATACCTCTTATGGAAAAAAATCCCATTCTGTTATGATATATATATATATATATATATATATATCATAACATATATATATATATATATATATATATATATATTGTAATGTTATACAACAAGTGTATAATAGGTATAATGCAGAACATCATTAAAGTAAAAATGAATCATTAACAAAAACATCACTGTTTTTATTGACCTGAAAAATGAGCAAGGAATCTGTATTTAATTAAAATAAATAATAATATGTCATAAACATTGCATCACCAGTCATATCCATCAAAAGACAACAATCATTGTTTGTGACTAAATTAAAAGCAGGTGCATTATATAAATTTAGCCTAATCTTCTTCCAGTCAATGCCAAACTGGCACAATTATAAAAGCAATCAATATTTCAGCTGTTGCATATATTTGAGTGCTAAAATAATTACTATATGAAAGATTACAAACACCTCAGATGTTGCATGATATAAAGATGTTTCTAGCTAAACATATTTGAAGTTACTGAATATCTACGCCTATATAACACTTTATACTGTATGATAAATCTGTGCAAAATCTCATTCATTAAAATGGTATCACTTAGCATTTGACTCTAATTTCAAAACTTAAATATAGAGAGAAAAATACAGCTAAAAATACAATACATTTGGAAACTACTATAAATGTACCTTTATTTAAAAATAATAGTAATAATAATCAAGGTTTTGTAGCATTTTTTAAATAAAACACTATTATTTTTAATCACCAAGTATGAATGAGTTGGACAGTATTTTCTTTTACAGAAATAAAAAGAAAATGTTGCATCTGAATATACAAAAATATGTTTAAATTTCAACAATATATTTTATATATCTGGTATTTAAATTACTAAATGAATATTTTTTATAAATATTTCAGAACCTTATGCCTATTCGATGGTTGTCTCCTGAATCTCTGTATTACCAAACGTATTCTGTAAAGAGCGATATTTGGGCGTATGGAATATTGCTGTGGGAAATTGTGACTTTAGGTTTTATTCACACTATTCATTATTTGCTATATATTGTTATTAATAACATGACATTCATACCTACACACACACACACACACATATATATATATATTGTAAAAGTGACTATTACTATAAATAAATTATCTCTTTAGCTACAGCATTTGATAATTTATGCAATAAGAATTTTCTCTATCATTACCTATATATTCAGCATTGTAATGATTTTACTTATAAAGTAAAATTAATTCATAGCATCGAGTTTGCCACTTTTTAGTATATATATATGCTTGTCTTTTCCCAAACAATGTCCAATCATCATTTTTGCTTTAGATGAAAACACGAGAAAATTTCCAGCAGAAGGAATAGTTCAACATTCTATTTATATATTTTCATTGTAAAGTTCTGTCGTTATCAAAGCTTGAATATATTCACAGTCAAATAGGCATATTAAGGGTGCTAAATCTTTTAATGCAGCACTGTCTGATAATATTTTAATGGACTTCATGACAAAATTGTGGAGAAGACACTTTAGCCACATATCCTAGCACATTTTATGTTAATGGAAATACATGTGTATCTCTAACTTGTTTGATAGCAAATGGTATAATAATGCAGAACAAGAGTTATGCACCATTTTAAAAAAGGCATAAGGCTTTATTGCTCAAGGAGTTTGTAAGAAGTTTGAATGTCATAATTGCAAGTACCTGAATCAATCCAGGGACCTCCTGATCAAATTTGAGTAATCGACCAATGAAGCAGAGTATGCAGTTTTATCTTAGCATTACTCTTGGTGATTTCATATAAAATGGTCTGTGCTTCTGAGATTGACTTTTACAAAGTAAACTTGACTAAAGTATATTATGACAAAAATGAGTATTTTCATTATTTGGCACAAATAGTACTAATTACTAAACAAATTTCTTAAGTCTATCAAAAAATATAAACAACTCTTACATTTTGGAATATATAAATATCCATGGCAGAACTTTTATGAAAAATATAACTGCTTAATAAATGGATTTTATATCTGTCACAGATTTATGTTAAATGTACACAAACAATATTTCTAAAAAGTAAATTACATATTTAATTAAATCAATTGTATTGCTCATTTTACTTTGAAATTTTGCATAATAATTTTGGTGTACATCCTTATTTCTTAATACTCAAATTCAGGCACATGGTAATTCCTTTTTACCAATTTTTAAACTTATGCCTGCACCTTATTCCATTTCAAACATGGATCACAAGGACTAAATTAATATTTACATCTATAATTATAAAGGATATTAAGTTTGTAAAATTTTAGGAAATAAATTTTATTTAACAAATGTAAAAAATTTAAATAAATTATGCAATTATTTATGGTGAAAAGAATATTTAAAATATAAATTATGACTCCAAATAATTAATAAAGCCTCTTTTTTCCTTAACAATACAGACGTTTATTTTGTGCCTAATCTCTATATAAATAATTCATAATAAATTAATACATACATACCTTAAAAAGAAACATCTAAGATCTATGATGTGCTAATTTCATCTAACATTTTTTATAATTATGATAGAACCAGGTCACTGATTTGTCAAGTTTGATTTGTTCACTCACCTGTTTTTGTTTATTTCCTTATCATATTCCATATTGAGAACATTACTGTTTAAATTATATATGTTTAATGTGGAAAAATCTATCTTTGTGTGAGTAATTTTGTAACCTTTTTTAAAAATTATTGAATAAAGTCCTTTGAAAGATTATAATAATAATGATGATGATGATAATAATAATAATAATAATAATAATAATAAGAAGAAGAAGAAGAAGAAAAAGAAGAAGAAGAAGAAGAAGAAAAAGAAGAAGAAGAAGAAGAAAAAGAAGAAGAAGAAGAAAGAAGAAGAAGAAGTTCTATCATTAAACAAAATGATATATAGGTGTGGAGAAAAGAAAAAAATTGGAACTGTGATAAGAAATTGTATTTTTAGTTTTAGGGCTTTGCAGAGTTGATTGACATCAAGATAAAGATGCTGATTATATAAAATATTGAAAAAAACTAAGTGCATCTGAATGACAAGGAATTAAATTTAGAGGTCTATGTGATCTACTATAATATCGACAGAGAACGAAAGATATGTTCACAAGTAAATCAGAGCTAATTGTAAATTTGGAGATATCTAATTTTTCTTGGAGATGATATCTGATTTCTCTTTTTTACATCAATGAAATTTAAAATTATCAGGAAAATGATTACAATTAGAGTATTTGGCAAATACAGATTGGATTTTTAGTATATCTTTTTCAGTGTGAAGATTCTTTATAACAGCCAAATCCTAAGAGTGAAGAATCAATGAGAGGGAAAGTTATATTTTACTTTATCTACATATGATTCTATTGTGTTAAATGCCCTTTTCACTATGGTATTAATATGAAGATGGAAGGAGGCAGTAAGAAATGTAATTCCAAATCTTTCTGGCTATTTTTAGAAATGATTTCAAAATCATGAATAGAATAGAGCAGTGGTCTTCAACCTTTTGACACCTGCAGACCAGCAAAAATAAGGATAAGGTTTCATGGACCAGCAGAAGTCTATAGATAAATTTTCTTAAAGATGTAAACAGCTTAGCCTTAGATGAAGTTATATATATTGTAACGATATATAAATATGTCGTTACATTTATTTAAAATAAAAACTTAAAAGTTCGCAAATAAAAGGAAAAAACTAAACGCTAAAATTAAAATGTTTGTTAAACATATATATATTCACACGGATGCTAAACTTTAAAAATATTTTTTTCATAAACAAGAAAAAAAAAGTATTTCAACGTATTTTTTTAAATAAAAAAATACAAGATTAAAATATAAAAATATTTTAATAAAAAAATAACGTAAGTTAAAATAAAAACAGGTATTAATTAATTCCTGTAATCTGTAAATGGAAATGATTGTTTATTAATTATCTAAAAGCTGTTTAATTAAAAAGTCAGATGAAAAGTTAGATAAGAGAAGAAAGAGAAATTAGCTTGACCAATGGAAGCACTAAGCCTTGGCTCGGACCCTAACAAAAGTGATAGACTAGTGACGTTTTGTTCATTGAATCCTTGTGGATAATATAAAAAGGGAAAAACAGTTTTTTTGGGGGGACAGTTACCGCGTTGTGTGTTTGAGAGATGTGGTATGACGCACATACCACACTCTATAAAAAAAAAATGAAAAGACTGTGATACCTTGAACCAGCTATTGCCATCTCCAGAACATTACCTTCCAACGGAGGTGTCGCAGGAATTGAAAGCAGAGGCCTGGACTCCTACCATAAGCTATATGAAATAAAAAATTATTAAAATCAATTAAGAACTTTCGTCAAGTTTTATAAATCGATAAACAAGCCAACTTAAATGTTAAAAACGGACTCTTATCTGACTTTTGTAAGTTTTTAAATCAAATTAATAATGTTTAATTTTATATGTTTTCCGATTGATAAACATCATTTCCATTTTTTTTTCTTATTGTAAAGATTATTTAAATGTATGAAATTTAAGTTGTTTATAGACGCTTGCATGGATTCGTTTGCGGTTAATTATATTTTGGTTCTCATATTTGATCAAAATATATAGACATTTGATAAATAATGATACCTTATGGTGAGTATCTAAAATGTATTTATTCGGATGTCTTTTAAGTTATTGGTGACAAGGCAAGTATCTTATGGTGAATACTATTGGGTTACTTATAAGTTTCCCTCTGCGAGTGTCGGTATCAATAATTTTGTATTTTGATTGTTTATGTTTATTTTGAAATGTTTTTGACCGTGGAATCTATGTAATCGATCTATACCCAACATTTTTAAACAAATCTGTGCGAACGTATTTAAATGTTAAAATTAAGTCGGGCGTGAATGGCTATATAGTTTTGTAAAGTTGTATTAAGGGAGGGTAATCTTAGGTTATTCATTTCGTAGTGGAATTGGTTCAATGGATTGGATATATTTGTGTAATTAGTAGATGTAGTATGAGGTCCACTACGGGCAGGATTATAGATATACGCCACACACCCTCTGTTTGCCTATGGATGGGTTTGTAAGTCGGCAGAAGACCGCAGTCCATTCCTATGGAGTTTTTAGTTTATTGATCTACTTGCCAACAGATGTCACATTCCTGTTGGTGGAGAGTCAATGTCTTCTCTATTTCTACTTATTGTTCAGATGTACATTCCTGACAATATAGTATTTTGTGTTGTCGTATCTTGCTACATTGAATACATGAATGTATCAGATGGATTGGTGCCAGTTGATTGCAAAATTTGTTGCCTAAGGTTAAATCAGGGAAGAATATTTTCCTTTCAAATGCAGACCTATGTAGTCCATTCATACTCGACCCTCTAAATAAATAGTAAACTCATTATTTGTGATCTACTTAAATTTAGAATTAAAGATCAATATAAAAATATAAACGTTAAATTTATTCCTCAAAATTTAAATATTATTTTATATGTGCGTAAATAAATATTTTTATGTGTTAATTTCTGGCAGTGGCTTTTATTCTTTTATATTTAAGATATAAAATTTATTCTTTATTATCTCTGCTACTCCACTGAGCTAGTGACTTGGGCTAATGATCGGAATATTTAAATAAAGTGGAATCTTAACAGCGCGTATCTGCCTACTCTATAAATTTTTCTAGGCTCAAATGCCTAGATGGCGCCCTTGTAGTGCAGATATTGTTTTTGGCGGTTAGATTCAATCTTCACTTTCATTCCGATTGGTACAATATATATATATATATGGACTTTGTATAATAAAAAACTTTTTTTTTTTTTAATTTTGAATTTTTTTAGAAAAGTAATAAAAATTTAATTCTCACCCCCCCCCCATAAACATCTGTGATAACTAGAAAAATAAATTAATTTATGTATGATTGATTAGATTTTGTTCTGTTTTTTTTTTTTTAATCAGGTAAAAGTGCGATAAAAAAATAAATAAAAATTGTTTATATTAATTAAAAGTTTAAAATCTTATTATTTTGTTATTAAAAACTTTCTTGCCAGTCTAGCACGGACCAGCAAAAAACTTCTACAGACCGGTGCCAGGCCGCGGACCGGTGGTTGAAGACCACTGGAATAGAGGCAATGTAAAATTTCAAATTTTTTTGAATAGCAAACAACAGACCGTTTGTCTCTATTAATCATAATTTTTATGTTAATACACCATGTAGTAAAATTAACTATATCATTTTGCAGTAAAGAGCTATAAAAATGGAATTGATGCATCTGAAAATTTTATAGTCATCAGCATAATAAAGAAAGTGAGAATATTTTGTACAGTTGGTGAAGTCATTAATATATATATATATTGAAATGGAATCTGAGATTCAGATTACGTTTCACAGTCCTATCCTATCCCTCACCACCAAACTGGATTCAAATCCCAGTCCTACGTATACATATGCACCTATTCAGTTCAATTTTTTTTTAATTTTATATTCAAAATTAAATGTTAACAAGAGATTTAATAATCTTGAAATAAATAAATCAATAATATTTCATATAATTTTAATAGGTCATATATATGCGTAAATCACATGTATATATTAAAAGTGATGGAGGATTAGGTATAAATTAATATTTATGTTTGTATATGTTATATGAAAATGTATATTTAAAATTTTATGTACTCAATATGCGTCTGTATGTAATGGTGGGTGGAATATTGCAATCAGTTTGGTAAACCAAAATCAATTAGCATGATTAAATTATAATCTCTATTAGAAAATTAAATAAATTTCATTAACAAAACTTATCGTTTGGTAAAATCTATTTCTGCATCAGAAATAGAAAATCTATTTCTGCATCAGAAATAGATTTAGAACAATTGTTTCAAAAATACTAATCCATTTGCATTGTTTTACACTACCTGATTAACAAAGGAGAAATTCCTTACTAAAAGCTGTTTTGCAGTATTATTTTATAGCCACAGGTATTACAACTTAATAAGATTCCTTAGATAAACCGGAGTCATATAAATAGGACCCAAAATTTGATCATCATGGAGAGTACTATATTCATAAGGCATCCGCCAAATGTATCTACATCACTCAAATTTTCAAGAAACACCTCTCCATGACCAGGCCAACTCAACTCCAGCCAGCCAGCCACTAAAGATGAACATCTGCAAACCTGCTGCTATATCGTGAAAACCACCCGGGTGATCTGCTACCTGCTTTCCAAAGGTAAAGCTGTAAAGTGCCACCTTTATGAACACAGAACTTTCTCCTGTTTAACTCTTAAAATATAAAAATTTAATATTAATTATTTATAAATTTGTTATAGTCTATTTTATTCTATAACCCTTTCAATTAGCCTCGTAATTTTTATTTTAATTTAATGCGGCAATTATTTTATTAATATTTTGTCTAATATATATATTTTAAATGCTAAATGATATTTCAATGAACTCCCACCCTCACCAGTATAGTTATTTTTACCTTAGCTCCTCGCATTAGATAGGAGTGACACTTAATTAATTAGCTTGTTTTTACTTTTAAAACTATAATGCTTGCTAGGTTGGGAGGTTATTTTTTAAAAAAATGTTTTACTAATTGTTATACTTTTTACGTAAACAACAGAGGAAGAAATAAAGCTTCACCTTTGATTAGTTTACGATTTATATACTGTTAATAATTTCCGTAAGAGTGCAATATTAATACAAACAAATATGTTAAATATATATATATTACTTTTTATGTCTTTAGTCTCACCCATCCAAACATATAAATAATTTTCTTAAAGCATACCTTAGACTTTATTGTATACTATGTTATATGTATGTGGGATTTTATTAAATAAGTGTGATGAAAGGGGGGAGGAGATTTAGAACTTTCATTGATATTAAAAATACTTTTCTAATAATATCTTTAAACTTCGTTTAATAAATACGATCATACCATTATCTTTGATGTTATTATTGTAGGTTGTAAGTTCAATTATAGATATTTGACTAGTTATTCGTCCGTCCTAAAGCATTGTTAGCATAGGCCACTCTTCATGTTTTAAGCTTTATCTAGAAATGCACGTCGGAATGCCTGAGCCATCTCATCTTCGTTTCAGGTCATAAACAGGGCAATGAATGTCCCTGGACCACATATATATACTCATGCAATGAGAGCAATGCATGGGATAATTCCAGCAAAGTTTGGCCCAGTGCATCTCCATACGAGGACCCTTTGTCAACTGATTCCACAAAATGTGGGGTGGTAAGTTGGCTAGACTGTTTTCTTTTATATGATAAAACACCTCAAAAATTTGGATCCACAAATATTCGGCCATTATGCTAACACCGTGACATTTTATATTAGACCCTTTTTTTCAAAAAGCTCAGGCCTATAAATATCTATATCTAATGTTATGATCTAACTAAATGTATCTCATAAATTAAATAACTTTTGATGTGTCGCTTGACGACTCTATATTGAAGCAATGGATCTGAAGTCCAATCCATGCTTCACATCTTCCTATAAACTTGATTAATATTGTAAACCTAAATTAAGGTTATAGTCCAATATCAGCAGGGTTTTGCATTACAGCTAAAATTAATTATGTTTATTAAATTTGTATTTGCTTGTTCTTTTAAATAAATTCCATTGTAACATTAAATTGCTGTTAAAAATATTACTTGTGAAAACCATTTAGTCAAACATATATATACGTCAAGCATATATATATGAGTTAATGCAAAATTCTGCTGAAATAAAACGCTTATTGTATTAAAAGAAATAAGAATGTATTTTACTTTTAAATCTTGTTCAAATATTTAGTATGATTTGATTTTGAGATAAGCCCACCAACATTTTCTAAAAGAATGTATATTTTTAATTAGTTAAGCCCATTCAAGTCAAATTAAAGATGGCCTTCTCTTTCTTTTTTTTTAATTAATAAAATCCCAAAGTTTAAAGAAAGAAATTTAGAGTAAAAAAGTAAAAGTTATGTTAGAAGGTGTTACTTTGAAACAAAGGAGCATGGGGAGGCTTATCAAGATCTCAGATCATACAAACAATAGAAGGTAGCTGACAGAGAGGGTATAAATAAAAGGGAGAACAAAAGATCAGGCATTCAGATTTTCCTTTTTGAAAAAGGTGAGTCAATCAGAGTTGCCTTTTGGAAAAAGATCGTTCATTCAGATTTTCCTTTTTGGGAAAGAGCAGTCATTCAGATTTTCCTTTTGGAAAAAGATCAGTCATTCAGATTTTCCTTTTTGAAAAAGATCAGTCAATCAGAGTTTCCTTTTGGAACAAGCATTCAGATTTTCCTTTTTGGAAAAGAGCAGTCATTCAGATTTTCCTTTTGGAAAAGATCAGTCATTCAGATTTTCCTTTTTGGAAAAGATTATTCATTCAGAGTATTCTTGCGGGCTGTCAGATTGCTCAGTGGAGAACTTTACAAATTTTGCTGTTGCCTGTTGTGATTTTATTATATGAATTCGATGGAGTCTACCATGCTGGGCTAGGCAAATAAATAACTTTGTCTACCGCCGAGGGTTCCTCAATACCAGAAAAATGCCGTAGTATTTACTCAATCGTCATCTGAATTCTGTGCTGTGTCGGGAGGACTTTTTGTGAAACCATGCTACCGATTTCCACTTTCCTTGTCCGGACAAACACATCTCATCAGACGGATCAAGCTACGCCCGTCGATGGAACATGACCAAGGAATAAGCATGGTAATCATATCTCTGCTCATGAACTATTTATTATGCTACCCTTTTTGTCCATATGTTTTATAATTGCTTTCTTGAATATTTATGAAATGTGTGCTTAATGATATTTATAATGTAACTATTTTTATTAAACTAGTTAGATATAGGTATATATGATCATCTATCTAGATATTTAACCCCTTTTTCTTCGCTATTCTTCATTACTCCCATGTGTAAATATTTTAATTCTATTGCGGTTAAGTTTATTAGTTAATTGTTCATTAAAAATCCCTTTCCAGTTTTATTCATACTTGTAAAATTTAGTACGAGTAAGTTTCCTTTTTTTTTGTTTGCCAACTTGATCTCCTCGATAACGCTTCTTTTGTCCGCCATTAGCTTCTTACGTATGTCAGATTTAGCGATATACATCTTAAATGATTTTAAACTCTGTTAGTGCAAAGCAATTAGAAACTGCTTTGCGAAAGATTTTTATTATTGCACTTTATCGAGCAGATTCGAGTTGACAATGTTTAATAAAACTGGGAAGGAAAGATTTAGACCACAAGCATATTAATCGGGTTTTCATTGTCTCATTAGTTATTCATAAATTTCGGGGAATAGCGAAGGCCATTAAATTATTAATAATATTTCAAATGTCATTTATTAAAGATATTTATTTAACTAAAAAGCTTGAGTTTGCTAGTTATCTTTCAATGCTTTGTTTTACTTTTAAATGATCCAGGCACGCAGAACACATATTTCTAAGTATTTTTGCAAATTTAACTATTTTAGCTCCGTAGGTCGTTCTGTCCATGTCTCCCGCTGATGCTAAGCTCGTGGCTCAGGAAGAAAATATCTATGTGTGTCTCAGATAGTGTTGTTCGGTTCATGATAGCTTCGAGACTAGACGAATAGGGCAGAGGTCATTGTATTCTTGGTTTAATATCTCGCATATGGGTGGCCTCGAGGTACTTTTGCCTAGTATTCGAACTGGGTTAAATCAACATACATCATCTGACTGTCACAATATATATAATTTAGAGAAATAATTCCACATACGTTCAGTAAATAAATCGTTATTAAAAATTATATTTTCTTGTATATAAACTTATGATAGCTTGGTCGATTAGTTATCCGACAATTATGTAACCCATCCTGTGATCAGTCAAGGTTGTGCTTTTGTTTGTAATTTGGGTGAATAATTATAAATTGTACACCCTATAAATGCGCTAGATTAATTGAAATGTCATTACGCTGCATCAAAATTCTTCATAACTTATTTGTAAATACTTTTGCTAAAGTTCGAGTAAGCACAAAATAACTTATTTGTAATATTAGGCTAATTACCATTTAATATAATTCAAATGTATATATATATTTTTATTTCTATTTGTTCGTTATTAAATATAAATTTAAAACTAAACATCTGATCATTGCTTATTCTTTAGTTAATTGATTTAGTTAACTTTTAAATATCATGATTTGTGGAATGATTTAAGATCCCATTAAAGTTAAGCATAAGTACTTGTCTGTTTTAAAATGTATATACGCATTCGTCATGATTTTCTCCGGACTCTTTTTGTTTCTCCGATGTGCGATGTCGGCCAGTGGTAAATTAAATATTCCAGTATCATTGGATTTGTTGCTCATAAGCTAGTAGATCTGGAATCTGGGCATACAGGGCAGAGTTCATGATTGTTCCTGACATATGTATCTCACACATGATTGGACTCGAGGTACTTTTGCCTAGATGCTAGATCTTGTTATGTGGATAGACAATTTCGACCAGCACAATATATATATATATATATTGTACCAACATTGAATTGGTACATAATAATTTTATCTAAAAAAATTATTAAAACAAAAATCTTTCGTTAAAAGAAATAATATATAACAGTTTAAGAGTTTTGAAATAAAAGTTTTATAAAAGAAATAAAGAGTTTTTTCTTATTATTATTCATTAAAATAAATAGTTAAAAGTTTAAGAGTTCTTGAAATAAAACTTACAATTAATTAATTAAAGGGGGGGGGGAGTTTTCCTGTAGAAAAAACTAAAAGTTTCATAGGAGAAGTTAAAGAGTTTTATTATTATAAGTCAAAAGTTAAAATATAAATCTCTTTTCATTCGAGTTTATTAGGATAAATTATACATGTGCGTAAATGTAAGCTTGTTAATAAAATATATAATAAATGTGTGTATACGTGCGTGTTAAAATCATATTGAAAAACACATGAAAATAAATATTAAAATGAAATATATTTAAAAACACAGTGGTGGCTACTAATTAAAAATATAAAACAACACGTTTGTAATGGCTGCTAATTAAAATACCCAACAACAAGATTAAAAAGGATTAGCTACTAAAGGAATTTTGACAACACATATTGCCAGAGGATATCAAAACAAAAACACTTTGCATATATAAATAGCTAATTTTTTATCGGACATTCAGTCTAGTCTAGTCTAGAGATAACAGTGCAATTTATTATGTATCCAGAAACAGAAATGCAGTGCTGAGCAGCTTTTGGGAACATATGATCTTACTTCTGCCCTTAGTTCGATAAGATCAGCAAGATCTGCCCGTGAAATAATGTCTGCGTAACAGCTTGAAGAATCTCCATCAATATCTAATTGTCTCCAATAATAATAAAAGTGAATAATAATGAAACTCCTCAAGGAAATGTTCCAGCCAGCTGGAAATATTCTCACCTAAAGCAGTAACCAAAGAAATGAAGTTCTATGTCCACATTCAATATCCTACGTAATAATATTTCATATTCTTATTTCTATAGTAGCCATCACATTAATTTGTAAAGCCTCCAGAGACAAGTAATTTGAACTCTATAAGCATGCATAAAATGAACTATTGATGTGTGTGTTTGTGAATGCTATATGATTTTATAAACATCAAATATTATTTATGCTTTCTCATAAGATATATTATAATGTGTTAATTTAAAATGTGCATGTGTTATATTAGATTTATAAAATGTTTAAAATTAAAATGTTAATTAAAATAAATGGTCTTTAAAACTTAAACTTTATTCGTCGGTCAATTCTTTTTACCAATCTCTCTTACAATTCTTTTTACCATTCTTTTGTCAATTCCTTTTACCAATTCTTTTACCAATCTTTTCATCAATTCTTTATTAATACTTTTCACCACTAATTATGTATAATCTGTTAGTGATTACAAGTAGCTGAGCTAGCCTATGGGTATAACTTAGGTGTTGAGTTAGTGGCCATTGTTCAAAGTGCATTGTTTATTCTTCTGAATAGATAGCTGGCACCCATGTTTACACAAAACAAAAAAGTGCTTTGAACTTGGTGTTGAACTCAACAGTCGAGAAGAAGTTATCTCCTGGAAATGTGACTCTAGTTATATATTTTATAGCTATCATTTGGACATACATACTTTCCGAGTATGTTCTTCTCTGCCTAAGAGACCGGTGTTTCGATCAACTCATATTCGAACCCGGTACAATATATATATATTCAAAACAATACATTAATTACTACAGTAAAAAATATTTTAAAAACAAATATATACCACAATTTAATAGAAGTACTTTCAACTATCTATGTAGTCGTTATCAACTAGATTCAAATTGTATTACAAAAAACCATGACAAATGCAAACAAAAAGAAATACATCATATATATATATATATATATATATGTTAATTGGTTGTGGGATATAATAGAGAAAATATTTTATGTGCACTATATAGGTTTAGAAATAGATGGAGAAGAGATAATATGCCTTATGTAAAGGATATTGTTTGTAATAAGATTATATCATTGATATCTGCTGATTTTAATGTTGCATTTAAATTGGGTGCAAATACTGGAAGATTAGTTATTAATGCTAAAGATTGTATAGATAAAATCAACAAATGTAATATTATATATAAAGTGGTATGTCATTGTGGATATAGTTACATCGGGGAGACTAAATTTGCATTGAAAAAGAGGATTAGGGAGCATGAATTATTATATAATAAGTTGCATTATTCTGCAGATAGGTATAAATCTGTTTTTTGTAGAACATGCAGTGATTTGTAATGGAGAATTCAGCTTTGATAGTGTTTTTATTTTGGATATGTAAAATGATTTGAAGAAAAGAAAAATTACGGAGTCATATTTTATAAATACTACAGATAATGTATTGAATAAACAGTGTAATTGTGTTAGTATTCACAATTTATGAAAAGTAGGTAATTCACATTACTGGTGTGAGAGTTTAATAACATTTAAATATTAACATATTGATACTCAAGATGGCAGAATATGCCATAAGCTAGCTATAGCAAAGGATATTAATCTTCAATTTTATATAGGCATTTTTAAAATTTTGTAGTCTTATTCTAGTGGATTTTTTTATATTATACTTATATTATTTGATATTACATATTTTATCTGGAATTTCTACATGCCCTATAGTAATATGGTTCTGTGGTTATTGACTGAATGGCAAAGGAATTATAAACATTTTATTAAACTTTCTCAGAGGATTGAATATATATATATATAAATATAAAAAACTAAGCAAAGGAAATACATATAAAAAAAAACCAAAAAAAAAGACTTATAAATCAAAGAAATAATATAATATTTCAACTAGAGGACTGGTTTTCATCAGACAGAAAAATATATATACAGTAAAATGGTGATATTCACAAATTACAGATTTGATAAAAGATTACAAATTCAACAACCACCCCTTCCCCTGATTGGTCACAAAATCTAACACAGGATATCTAACCAACCAATGACAAAATTATTCCAATGCATACTTAAAACAAACAAAACAAAAAAAACTACATTTTCTCCTAATCAAACTTAAATTGTATTTAAATTGAAATAATAAATAAATAAAAAATAACAGATAAAAATTAAAAAATAAGTAAAATATATGTATATATGTGTGTGCATACATACAAAAAATAGACTGTGCTCATATTAATATTCGTTAAAAACTTAAATACGTATACATATTAATCAAAAATTATAGTTAGTGCAAAGTACAATAATTATTTATAATAATTAATTATTTACATATATACCAATTAAACAAGATATTAAACATCCATATAACCAACCATTACATAAAAAATCTCATATAAAATTTTTTTTCACATATAAAAAACTCCCTTACATATAAAAAAATCTTTTAGGAGACCAGGTAACCTAAAGATGTAATAGTCCCAATGTTTAAATTCAAGCCATGTGGGTATAAAGTCTTGAATTTAAAAATAAAAAAAAACTCTTCTTTTGTTTCCTCTCTCTTGTAGAAGAAAAACCCTCCTGTAAAATTACTACTCTTAAATCATCAATTGAATGATTTGGTAAATTAAAGTGTTTTCAAACCGGTCTATTTTCACTCACTGTATTTGTAAATATTCAATTATATTACATATATATAATACAAATAAAATTTCCATTAATTAAAAACAATTATAATAACAATAAAAATAATAAATGTAATGGTAATTAACTATTATATACAGTTTTTCAATCCATAGAAGTGCTTTTGGTTAATAATGATAATAATAATAAACAATGTAGAATTAACAAGTTTTTTGATTTTCAAAAAAAAAATACTTTAGTTATAAATCAAACATTTTTTTTTAATTTGAAAAAAAAGTGTCATGTAGCCAACAAATATTCCCAGGATTGTTTTAAAAAAAAAATTACAGGATTCTTTTTACATTTTCTTCACAATTGGTGATATTTATATTATATTAAACATGTAATTAAATTGAAAATATGTTATTTTAAAACTTGAAAAATATTATCTTTTATTCATCTTTAAGGAAACAGGAAACAATTATTCATCATCATCATTATCAACCATTATCAATCCACTGCAGGATGAAGGTCTCTCCAAGTTTAATCCATCTTCTCCGATCTTTAGCTTCTCTTCTCCACATCACCCCTACACATTTTCTTATTTCATCCATCCATCTTACATGTGGTCTCCTTCTAGGTCTTTTACAATCTCTTGGAATCCAGTTTAAAATTTCAATTGTCCATCTATTATCATCTCTTCTAGCAATATGTCCAGCCCAACTCCACTTCAATCTTTTAATTTTTTCAATGAGGTCAGTAACACCTGTTTGTTCTCTTACCCATACATTGCGTTTTCGATCTCTTCTTGTTACTCCCAACATACATCTCTCCATACTTCTTTGAGTGGTCTGAAGTCTCTGTATTGATCTTCTATTAAGTGTCCAAGTCTCAGATCCATAAGTAAGAACTGGTAAAACACATTTGTTAAAAACCTTTCTTTTCAAACACATAGGCATATTTCCTTTTAATATCAAGTTATTTCTACCAAAAGCACTCCAACCAAGTTTAATTCTATGATTAATTTCCTCTATTATGTTTCCATCTGTATTAATAATCTGACCAAGGTATTTGTAACTCTTAACTTCTTCTAATTCATCATAATCAATCTTTATTTTCATATTTTGAGCAAATCGATTAAACATTACTTTAGTCTTTTTAACATTTATCTTTAGTCCTACTTTCCTACTTTCATCTGATAACTCCTGCAACATTTCCTGCAGCTCGGAAGCATTATTTGCAAAAACAACTACATCATCTGCGAAATCTAAATGTCTTAAATAATCTCCATTTACTTTCACTCCTTTAGTTTCCCATTTTAATCCACAAAATACTTCTTGCAGCACTGCTGTAAAAAGTTTTGGAGATATGGAGTCACCTTGTCTTACACCTTTCTCAATGTTGACTTTCCCAGTATCATTATGTAATCTAATTGTTGCTGTTGCATTTTTATAAATATTCTTTAAAATATGACAATATCCTGGATGTATACCTTGATGATCCAATGCTTTAATCACTGAAGAAATGTTTATAGAATCAAATGCCTTTTCATAATCTACAAATCCAAAACACAATGACAACTCATATTCATTTGTTCTTTCTATAACTTCTCTCAATACTTGAATATGATCTACTGTACTAAAACCACTTTTAAATCCAGCTTGTTCTCTTGGTTGGTGAAAATCCAAGGTTCTCTGTAGGCGAGTTGTAATTATCTTGGTAAAAATTTTATATAAAACTGATAAAAGGCTGATAGGTCTGTAATTTCTAATATCTTCTTTATCACCTTTTTTAAATATTAATATTATTACTGCATTCTTCCAATCATCCGGTACATCTTTATCATTTAGACATTTGGTATATAACTTTGCTAATATTTTTTCTGTTTCTTCACCTGCTTCTTTTAATATATCAATTATAATTCCATCATTACCTGGAGCCTTTCCCTTTTTCATACATTTAATTGCATTTCTCACTTCTTCATTTAAAATTCTGGGCAATTCGGAAGATGTAATAGATATAGGAGGTACTTGTTCTTTATTACTATATAATTCTCGATAAAAAATCTTCTACCAATTTCATAATGTCATCCCTCTTTTTAGTAATAATTCCATCTTTTTTCCTTATTGCAGATATAAATTTCCTACCAATACCAAAATGTTGTTTTACATTCTTAAGACTTTTATTTTCTTCTACAGCTTTTCTTGCTAATTCACAGTTATACTTTCTTATATCATTTTCAACTCTTTTCCCACCATTTTACAAAATTCGAGATATTCAATTCTTTTTAATGCATCATTCTTGCATATCTTCATATTCCTTCTTTTCTTCATAAGTTCTCTAGTCTCAGTAGAAATTTTATTAGTCAATTGCTGCTTTTTTCTACCAGCTATCTTTGTTGCAGTTTTTAAAAGTGTATCAGTTATTTTCATATTAATTTCATTCAAATCTGAATCATGTTCAAAATCTACTAATACTTGAAACCGATTTGTAAGTTCTAATTTAAATTCGTTAGAATGTTTCTGAAGATTAGGAATATCAACTGTAAATATAGTTTTTCTTAATAATTTTTGTCTCTCTAGTTTTACATTAACATGTATCTTACCCCTTACTAATCGATGATCACTTCCTGTGTTAAATTTATTAAGAACATTACAATCTTGAAATATGTATTTCCTGTTAGTCAAAATATAATCCAATTCTGCTGTACCTTCATTTGGATGCTTCCATGTCCATTTCCTTCTAACATTTTTCTCAAAAAAAGAATTCATAATATAAAGTTTTTCCTTCTCTGCAAACTCCACAAGTCTATGTCCTCTCTCATTTCTATTACCATAACCAAAATTACCTACAGCAATTTCATCTTTCATTTGTCTACCAATTCTAGCATTAAAGTCTCCCATAACAATTTTAAAATGTTGTTTACTCTGATCAAAAGCCTTTTGTACATCCATATAAAAATCTTCTACTACTTCATCACTGTGAGAACTTGTTGGGGCATAAACCTGAAAAAAAACAATTATTACAGTCATTTAAATCTCATTCTAAGTCTTTAGTCTGCTTATTTCACATTTCTTTGCTTGTTTTCAATTTTTTTTATTGAAAGGATATTTGCTAACTGTAGTGAATCGCTTTTTTTATTTAATACCTTGCTATTAAGCAGTTGTTGATATTGCACTTTTTACAGTGATTTGCTATAATCTTTATAATGTAAATGGGTCTGCCTATGTAACATCATCGTGCTCAAATTCACTATATATTTTTTTAAAAGTTCATTATTCTTTATTCTTTTTATATTCCCAAAAAGACATATGCTACAAGATAAAATACAAAACGTGTTTATTATATTCTTAAATATTATTAGTCTAAAACTAAAAAAATTGACACATCACTGTCATTTTTTAGTTTGATTATCTTATAACTATATTACATTTATCAATTTTATTTTATGTATAAATATATTTGAAGGTGCATTACCTTACCCAGAACTAGCAACAAATAGTATGGTATATCACAAGCTTCTAAAAGGATACAGAATGCAGAAACCACGTCACTGCAGCAGTGAATTGTAAGTAAATTTAATGATTTATTTAACACAGACAATGTTTAAAATTCATAAATAATATTGAAATAAAAAATCCACCGTATAAAAACAGTATTTTAATATATGAATTTTTTCTACAGTACAGGCTTTCATACCTGCACTCCAATATGTAATATATAGGGTTTTGATCTCAGACTATGACCCTCAACTATCCATGTTATCTCTTATTGCTGACACACTTGATCACACACATGTCGAAAAGATAAACAATTACCAATATATGTATTTTCTGCTAAACCAGCACTCATCAGTTGGTCCAGATTATCATCTCCACACATATATACAATCAATGCTCAGGTCTGCCCATCCCTCGTATATGTATGTAAATGGAATATGTCCTATACACAAGAGGTCAGAGTGACTTATGGTCAACATGGGTAGGATGAGAAAGTTGGCACCAATGCGAGCTTTGAGCATCCATCTTCAGATTTTCAATGAAATGGACAGTTGAAGAGTTGTGGGATGGATTACATTGAAGTCTGTTGACTGAAGAGTTGTGGAGTGGATTAGACTAAAGTCTGTCCATTAGAGTATGAAGATTGGCTATCTTAATATAAGGTGAGCATTGATTGGATATATGTGTGGAGATGATAGTCTGGACCAACTGACGAGTGCTGCTTTAGCACAAAATATGTTTATTGGTGATTGTTTATCTTTTTGACATGTATGTAATCAAGTATGTCAGCAATATGAGATAAAGTATTTTAATGTAAATGATATCTGTGATTATTTCAAGAACCTTTGGAAAAAATTTAAGAGTACAAAACAAAAATAATAATTGAATGTCCTAGTGATTTAATGCAGTAGTAGAAGGGTAGTTTTTGGAAATTAAGATTTATGAATTCTGTTCTGACAATTCCAGTATTTGATTCTCCTGAATATTATAACATTCAATTGTTTATGTAACAATAGAACATTTTAATGTTGAAACCTAATAAATATTGTTTGTTTATATTTTATTTAAAATAGCTAACCTTTTACAGTATCAAATCTAATTAAAACAATTTAAATTGCATTTAGTAACTGAAACGAGTCACATTTAACTTTTAATATGTAGGTACTAACAATTATAAATAAAATTAGTTCATTTATATTTAGCATAACCAATCCTACATCTCTAAAAGATTTATAATAATTCAAAAGAAATAACGTATGTTTAACATTTTATCATACAATAAGAAAGTAAAGATTGGAGTCCTCTTGCATATTTGTATTCTGGTGAATGCAGTAAAGATATTGTAAAAATATTTTTTTGCAGGCTGATTAGAAGGCCAATGATTATTCAACATCTCCTTGTGCTGTGAAGTATAGTGACAAAAAAACAATACTTAACTGATTATTCTCAAATCTATCTATATTGATATTCATTTCATAATCCATAATTGTATAGTTAGTTATAAATTTTGTTCATAAATCGATTTATATATATATAATCCTATTCTTACTTGAGAATTATTAGTTATGTTTCCAAACTCTACCTAAATACAAATCTTGTTTTATAATCTTATCAGATGAATATTCTAAATAATACACGAAAAGATTATTCATTTACGTTCCAATTGCTAATCAAGAAATTAGTAAAGTTCAACAAATTGAATGACTAAGTGAATAGCTAGCATACCTATATATCCTATTTCTTATTTTTCTATAAATCTACTTACTCTCTTAACCACCTATCAACTTATTTATCTATCTATATATGCACATGTGTAATTGAATAACTGACTGGCTGATTAGATAACAAATTAATTATCTAAATATCTTATTAACTGACTATTGTCTAACTAACAAACTAACCAACTGACTAACTAACAAATTCACTAATTAATTGACTGATTAACTAACTAACTAGCTGAGTGACTGGCAGATAGATGGCTGGATGGAGAAATGGATTGACTGACTGATAGATAGACTCACTAATTGATGAACAGGAAGGTAGACAGATAGACTGACTAAGACAGGTTGACTGACTGACTTGCCTATCTGCCTGCCTAAATGATTGAGTAACTAACTGAATGACTAACTGTCTGGCTAACTGACTAACCAATCCGCCTGCCTGACTGCCTTCCAGCCAGACAATTAACCAACTTACTAACAAACTAAATTAACTGATCAACTGACAAACTGATTAACTATCTATCTTTTTTTTTTTATAATACATTGCAATTTATTAACTTAAGTACATAATCAGTGCCATTTACCCAAGACTTACGAAAAATTAAGAACATACAAATTAAAAATTGATGAAATAGAAATTATGGGAAAAGAAATGTTAAAATTTTGCTCAGTTCGTTTATTTTATTTAGATTTTTCTACACTTTTTGAGTGCAAATTTTTAGATAATTTTCTCAACTCGTAACTGTTTTATAATGTTACTTTCTATGGAAAGTACAGATAAGTATATTTTGTTTGAGACATATTAGAACTTAAATTATTTTTAGTACGATTTAATGGTGAAAAAGATCGTTTTCCTTCGGGATTTGATCCTAGGATTGACTTGTATATTCTAAGACTAATATTCTTATTAAAAAAGGTGGATATTACATTCCACTCCTTTGAAAATAGCAAAAATTCATCCACAAGCATATCTTTTAAATCATTACTATTTTTTGCCTTACTAATTAATTATTTCACTTGTTAGTAAGGAAATCAAAGCTGTCATGCATATAATTATAACCAGTTCAGTTGTTAATTTAACAATTATTATGAAAAAAAAATCTAAATTTTGAACTTATCAGAGGTACTCAGATTTGCCATGTCATGTTTGGTTCTTTCTAGTTTCCTCAAAACATAATTTCCTTTTCGATGTTTTTCAAAGCTCTTATATTCAATGTTCATTAATTTTTTTGCCATACTTTCAAATTCAAAAAAATTATTTGTTTATTGCGAAAGTTAAAATACTATCATACAGTTTTATAACAGTGAATATTTCAATGCTAAATTATTTCCAATAACACACCTTCAAAGCCAGCTCAAATGTGTTGAGGAGAACTCTTACTTAATGTTTACTGCTTAGTGGATGAATTTCATATTCAACTATCCTTATAAAATCCTGCTGAATTTCATTGAAGTTTTTGTAAAAGTTTTGGTGAGTGCTGAACAGATTTAAAGTTTATATCTATGCTACAGATAATATCTAGTTTAATAAATGATTAGTAATAATCATTATTGTATTTATCTGAGGTGATTGGTATCAAAGTTGTGAATGGAGTGAGTTTGACAGTTGTAAATAAAAATGTAACAATTTACTATAGATAAATAGTGTTCATGTAATACAGATATATGGAAGATGTTGTCCTGGGCCAACTGATGAGTGCTGGTTCAGCATGAAATGCATCTTGGGAGTCATCTGTCTTTTATTGTACCTTTATTTATATGAATTTAAAAAAGAATGAGGAAGTATGGTGGTTGTTTAATATATTTATAATATACTCGTATGTTTCTTCATATGCTCTTTCAATTTTACCCATCTCTGAGATGATGCAGCAAGAAACATATAAACATTTTGCAAAATTCCAAAACAATTCTGAAGTAACTACCTCTATCAAATGTAAATTATGAGATGCACAAGGACCCCATATTGCAAATTGCTAGTTTCCAACATTCTTTCTTGAATGCCATTATACAGCCCACTAATATTGCTTGCATTGAAATATGAGTCATGTGATTGTGATCCGCAATCTTTTATTTCTATGTCCATTGCTTAGAATATCAAATAAATATTTTCCATCATATTTTCCATTGGGACAAATTTCTGAAATCTTTCAACATATTGTCCATTGTGTTCATATCTGGTATTGAATCATATCGATTCCATAATATTTTCTTTCATTTCAGAAACAATGTTATAGATTACTTTAGATCCTAATATGTTTTTAAATTTATCACATAGGGAACATTACCTTTACCAGGATTTCCATATTTTCAAATAGGATTTCTAAGGAAAAGATCAAATTCTGATAATAAATCAATGCAGCCTAGAAAATTTTCATTCTTGGGATATTGGGTTCAGTTAAATCATCATGAAATGCTAATCCTCTTGCAGCCAAATATTTTATAATAGCTACTACTACCTTTAATACCTCAGTCCAGTACAAATAAACTTTTCATTTTCTTTTTGCAGTACATCTACTCTTGTTTTATGTTGATGTAAATTAGATATAGATTAAATACCTTGTTTAGATTTTTCTTGTAATGTAATTCTAGCTGTAGCATTTTGTTTATAAATTGATTTCCAGTTGAATGCGTAAATAGCTTATAAACATAATATATTTCATCAAAAAGGCAAATAAATCATCCATTGCCTTGGCATTGTTTCTCAATTACTTAATTTTTTTATGAAAAATTATTATCTAGCATATCTCATCTTTTCACTAATCTGTCTAATCTTAAGACCAAATTTTTTTATCAATACTCTGGGAGGAAAGATTTTGGTTAGAATAGATTTTAAATCAGCTGTGACAATCCAGTCAGCTGGGTCATTGCTGAGTGTCATTTTAAAATCCAGTTTTATTATCATATTCTATTTGCGTTTCAGAATCAAATGTATTGTCTGAACATGCACAATTACTTTGTTCTTATTGTACCTTGCGTTGTAATTTCTTGCAGTTCCTCTGAGTTCAACACTTTATAGAGTCAATCTCTTCATATTCATTACTAATGCATTCATCTTGACTTTTTGATATCAATAGTTTTGAATTTTCTTATAAAATAGAATCTTCTTAACCTTTTACTGTTTTCTCCGCTAGTATTAAAACCCATTGAATCGGCTTGCTTTTCAATTACTATCCCTGGATTTATTTGTGAAACAGAATCTGAATGGTTTGCAGTTTAGTGCTTTTACTAAATTGTAACTTGAAGAGATTTCGAATTTATTAGTTGGTTTTGTAACAAAATTTAAAATCGATCCTTTTATTTTATTTTTTTTTTCAAACTTCCTCTTTTTTTTCTTCCCAAGGATTTTGAGTAACATATTCATTGATTTGTTTGTATCCATCAAACATTTTGGAACTAAAAAATAATTATTATTATCTTGATAATATATATATATTATTGTATAAATAAATTGAAACTATGTAAACAATTTTTTTTTCTGTGAATAGTAAATTATAGTAAATTGATAATACAATAGGCCATAAGAAATCAGCTGTATCCCCAATTGGATTAAATTTGTGTGAATAATATTAATATTATCAATAACTTACCTATTTTATAGAATCTTTTTCAATAACTAAATCTTAAAAGCGATGTTTTTGTTGGTCACACACTATAAAATACGCAAACTTGTGCATATTTCATAATGTTATGCACAAAATGACAGGATGTGTGACACTAATCAACCAAACGCTAGGCATATAAAACAATCAAAACTAAATATATTACCCCAATTGACCCTGACTCATGCGACGTAATAGCTAACAGGCGATAACATACGAGACGCCTCCTTACACATTCTAATTTATTGTTTAACTGAAAAATTAATGTTATGGATTCTATACATATTATATTTAATTATGAAATACATAATAATTATATTGTTTCAATTAATATGTGTTAAATTATTTTCAAGGTACTTAAAAACGTCAACTTAAATATTATATTTAATAAATTAAAAAGTGCCTAGGGCCTATGAAAAGCTTAATGCAACTCAGAGTGCATATATTATCTAAATGTAAATGTATCTACTTGTTCATAATTTATTTATAACATATGATAATTACCACTTATGTATTCATATATAACATATAATAACTGTCTCCTAGATATATAATATGTATTATAACAAATGTTTATACTTTTAATAAGAAGTAAATGATTGCTCAGATTTTAATAAACACTCTACTATGCTTTAGTTGATTATCTATTAATTATTATCAAAAAAGTTATTTAGAAGTCAAACATCTATAAAAATCGTATCAAATTATGTTACAAAATTGCATTAGAAGTATAACTATTAATCCTATAATTGATATCTTATATATATTTTTTGAAAGTGTGTGTTAAAGATACCTTGAAAAAAAAAGAATTAGTATTAGTTGATGAAGATTATGGAGTTAATCGAAAAGAGCTTCTAGATGGATATAAAAAAATTTGTTTAAATATTTTTAAAATTTGTACTGTTTATATATTTAGTTAACTATATTTATTAATATTTAACTATAACATTTTGAAGGAATATCGGTATTGAAGAATAATAACTATATATATATATATATATAAGTCATAGTGGATGAGAAAGTGTATCTAGGGTTCCTAAACTTCTAAACTCATAACCACCCGGATTTCAATTCAAGGAGATGATGTTTCTTGCATATGAATATATCTCAGATATCTCACATGCACTTATCCACCCCTAAATTCTATTTATCTCAGAATATTGGCTTAGGGAGAAGACACACAATATTTCACTTCAGGAATACATCTTTATTTCATTGGGCATAAATGAATAAAAAAAATGAAATGACCGTCTTTAATTAGTAATCATATATTTAACAGATTTATTCATATTTATTCCAATTTATTCAATGAGAAAATATAACAATAGCAATTGATTCGTTTAGATATCTATGACTATTCTTTGATCAGTACAGTTGATATTTATTAACCCAATCCCTCTTTTTTACTCAAAGAATAATTATTCAATATCAATATAAAAATGAAATTTTAAAATTTGTTATTATTTATAAATATATATATATATATACTTGCTTACTAATTTAAAATTTAGTAAATCATAATTCTCTGTTTCCAACATATTTGCAGGTTGGTTCATGTTAAATACCATAATCATGATTTGCCCTCCCCCTTTTATTATGATTTATTTCTATAATGATAGGAAAGATTATTCACACCTACTAAAAAACAACTAAATGATAAAATGATTAGGATCAACAAACAAACAACAAATAACAGTGTAAATGTATAAGTGTTGGTATTTAATGCTGTAAAACATAAAATCTTATTTCTAACTTTGATGATGATCAAATTCATTCACAAGGAAGTTCATACCTGACCTATATTTTATTTTATTTAAAATTAAACTAGCAATATTTCCTCCCTTTCTAGTATATCAAGAATACATATAACCCCTTTCTGACCTATGGTAAAAAAAATAAAAAAATAAATAGATACATAAAATTAATCATATGATGTCAACCTAGGAGAAATCAAGAGACCATAAAGGGAAATGTCCTAAAAGGATTGTACATAGTTCTTATTTCTATAGTTCATGATCCAATTGGTTGAGTTAGAATGTTCTGGAATGTGCATAATGGTGACCTGAATTTTTAGATCCAAGTAGTAAAGTTTCTAGTGTCTTGAGGCTATTTTGTGTTGAATTCATTTTGGTGGTTACAGCTCCATGGGTGACAAATCTCTTTCTACAAGGTAACTTTATACTTAGCAGTGCATGGTTATATGTGTATCAGTATAAATAATTAATTAGAATCTTGAGTTTGTTGAACAGATAGGTCTGGATTCTTCAAAGTTTCAAGTTACAGTTGATATAACTCTCTGGCTAAAGAGTGAAAATCTTGAAGTATTGAATAATTTTACAGCTATTTCTGGAATTTCCAATTTAAACTCCCTTAGTTTACTGAATCTAAATCTGTCCCCTTTTATTTTAGCTATTATCCATTTTTGATATACATTTTAAAAGTTCATATGTGATATTTTAAAAATATGAAAATAAATTTTAAAATAGAATTCTTATCCACCAAATTCAAAAAGTTGTTAGAATGAAATATTAGTCATTAATAAATTTTCCTACTGAAAACATTAGTAGAATAAAATATTAGATATTTTAATTTAATGTTATTAAAGCTAAGATAAGTTTAGGCTTAGTTATCATCAAAAAAAGAAAAAAATATTATAACTAAAAATATTATTTATCATTGTTAAATTAAAAAAAATAATTATTTCACCATTTGATAAAGGCATTTCATTCTATTGACATCTAGGCTGCATATAGCATTATTATTCAAGTAGACTGTTTTCAATCATCCAATGGTTATTATCATTGCATAAAATCATAATGCACACATCTTCAGATATTTTTTTTCAACTAATACACTTGAACTGAAGCTGCCTAAATAAAGAAACATCAGACTGCAATTTAAGATTATATGTAGACTTAAACAATGTAAAGATGATGTAGTGATCACAGTGCCACTGTAATACACAAAACATCAAAATCTATGCAAAATCACCAATGATCTTACTTGGGCCATTAAATTTTAAAAAAAAATCAATCTGTCTGATCAATATAAAAACAATAAAGCAATTGGATTAATTAATATTCACTTTCTCTGTCTTCATTATTGATGGCAATCTTCTTTATATATAATAGGAAAATGATTTCATTTTCTTATCAAAATATTGTTGAGTACTAAAGTGGAGGTGCATATTATTTACTGTAACCGATTTCATATTGAGAAAACTGATTGTGCTTAGCATTACAAGTATATATAAGTACCTTAAAAGAGAATGAACTATAAAATTAATTTAAAATTCTATGTATAGTTTCAGCACGTGTCATAATGCTAGTTAAAAGTATATTTGGTTCATGAAATTAATTTTATACTTTATTCTCTATTATAGTGTCTTTATATTACTTATAATAATAGCAAAGAATCAATGTATTATATATATATACACACCTGGGTCTCATTTTACACGATAGATACGTTCCTCAGAAAACATGCGTAAATGAAATTGTGCAAAAATAGACGTAACTTACATTGAAAAAGAGGGGATGTGGTCTGTGATTTTTCAAAATTCACGTAAAAGCAAAGCACCAATGTAAAATTACTTTAAAATTCGCGCAAAAAAAAAAAATAAGGAAATAAAATATGACTAATAAAAAATTTCAAATTTGAAAAAAATTGATACAAGACAAACTTTTTTTAACTATAATATTTAATTTTATTCAAAATAATATATTTTTATGCATAATTTACAGTACAGTAATTTACATTTTTTTATACACGTTTTAATTATTGTCGCTATTTGCCAAAAAACACATTCGTTTGCACTCCTATGTTGTGTTAATGTTTTTCTGTTGACAACGTAATTAGTAATTAATCTTTGAGATGATGATTTTATTAATTGTTTATGAACTTAGACTTATGATAATAAAAAGACATTTATTCACCACTGCTGGGAAAAATTTAATCAAAACTAACAACTAAAAATTAAATTCTTATTTTTGTCTTTAATTTTTTAATTTTCAATTCCGTTTAAAAATCAAATTTTGTTTTACATCACATTAATTTCAAGTCACTGTAAGTAATTTTTAAATTGTTAATTACAAATAAAAATCAGATTTTAATTTTTAATTGTCAAATTTAATTGTGCCCACTGCTATTACTGACCTTTTAAAAATAAACTTGTGGACACTAAATGATTAATAATTGATTAGGTTCTTTTTTAAAAAGCAAAAACAGAATGTGATTTAAAATGCAAAATTAACACGCACAATGTTTGAACAAATTTACATTATAATCTTGTAAAATTTAATGTGTGTATACATAAAATGTGGAAATCATGATTTTAATTTCATTATTGCATAAAATCTTACTTTTATAAAGCACTGAAAATATTGAAATTACTAAGATGGAAGTCGAATTTCAATAATGTGCTATTACTTTCAATATAACGTAAGTGTGTGGAATTTATTATTTAAAGTAATAGCGCATTATCAGAGTATGACTTCCGGTGAAACATGAATCGTGTAACTTCAAAATTGTGTTAAATAAGTCCATGTAAAAAGAGACCCAGGTGTGTATATATATATATGTAATACATTAATACAATAAATACCCCCTAATAAAAATATTGTAATGAAAAATAATTATATTACAAATAGCAGTAAATAAGTTGAAAATGATTATGAATATAATTGAAAGTACTACTATTGATTAAAGTTTATATTGGAATTTATTTTGTTATTTACCATTATTTAGAATATAATTGAATTATATATATATATATACTAAGAATTTATTATTAAAGGAGTTTGCCTTTATTACAGTTTGAGATTGTTGGTAGCTTAAGGGTTGCTTGTTATCATAAATATACTGTGAGATTACACAAAACTATCACATAGGCATATATTATTAGTGTATACTTTATTATTTTTTATATAGTTATTAGAATAAAATTAAAATAACCAGAAATAACTATTTTCATTCATAGATATAATACCATTGTTTAAACTAATAAAATTCATTAACCAAAATGTTGACATAGAGATAATCTTTAAAGTCAAGTCGCAACCTAATAACTAATACAAAGGAAATTAAATTAAAAATTAAATTATTGATTATTAAAATGTAATTAATAATTATAGAATGTAAGAATTATGAAAAACCAAATGACATATGCAATACATGCTACTGGAAGTTTATTCTACTATACATACTGAATCAAAATTTTTATTAAAGTCTTCTACCTTTTTCTGCCATACTAGCTACTTCGTACAATAATTTTTACTGTGTTCGAGTATAGAATACTTATAAAAGATAGATCGATAAATTGAAAAATTTGCTTATTGAAGAAAGGTTTTATTAGAAAACAAACATTAATATTACTCAAATTGAAGAGTAAATTAATTACTCTCTACTAATATTAAACAAATTATTATTATTATTATTATTATTATTATTATTATTATTATTATTATTATTATTATTATTATTATTATTATTATTATTAATTAAAAAGCTTATAAAATTGTTCTAAATTGGAATTCTGAAACAGATAAACTTTTCCAGAAAACATTTATATATGCAAATCAAAATTAATTTAAGAAGATTATATCTATAAAAGAATGCATTGTGAGTAAACTTCATTTGTCATAAGATACATAATGCTATTGCTTTAACCAATGATAAATGTAATTCCTTATTCCTACTGAAATGCCTAAAAAGTATACGAATTTCATCTACATAATCTAAATGAATTGTTTGTGGAAGAAGATGTCAGCAACACGCAAGAATGTTTAGAAACAATTGAATACTTGGATAGTTTTCCAATGATTGACTTCAAAGGAATAAAGAACTTTATTCTTAATGAACATTATTTCTCAAACATGGACATGGATAGGACAATAATCTTCGTGAAGCATCAGTTAAAGACATTTAATTTTATTTTTTTTTTGTTACTAAAATCCTTTGCCCTTGGAATAATTTATTTATGAAAGACTAAATGAGGATGAATGAAGTCAAATATTTTTTTATATTTAATAAAATTTAGGTCTTCTATAAAACGACCTTACAGAGATTTAAACTGAGATACAAAAGTAAACTTAATATGAAGGTAAGAGTTTATCATTCTTCATATTGGATTTAGTTATATTGTTGTTACTAATTTAATTAACATGATAATGTTTGTTTGTTATTAGTTGTGTAAATGACTAATATTCTGTATGAAAGATTTTATATTTCTTAATTATGACTTTACATAGGAATAGTCTCATGAAGTTGGAATTCTCTTATATGGATTGCATAAAATAATATTATATATTTGTATATATATATTAAATTAATATTAGCTAGTTTAGTATTTTTATAATTTCTTTTTCATAAATTTTAAAAGTTTGTTTATTATATAATACGTTATTAAGATCTGTTCGTGTTATAATAAATATGTACTATGAAAATATAGAAAGACATTAACTAGTTAATATTATAAAATGATAGAGGCGGAAACAAATCCTTATAATTATTTTTGTTATATTAAATAAATTTAAATTGTTATTCGTTAATAAATATTGTTAATGTTTACTTTAAATTGAAAGAAGTTTCTAATTTATTTAATTTATCTATTCATTTTACGAAACCAAAATAAAGTCAAACATATATACCCGCACACATATATTATAGTTATTTAATATCCTCATAACTTAGTTAAAATAAATTTTAAAAATATATTGAGATTATATTGAGTATAGTTATTGCTGTAAAGCTGATGGAAACCCCTGAAGAGAATTAACCGTATTTTCTCCCTGAGTTTGAATTCTGAGCATAACGAAACAATTAATAGAGGTGAAGGTTAAGTGATTTATTGTAAATTATTTCTATATTTAAAAAATATTTAATATTAAGTCATTATTATTGAAGTAGATTCAATTTTGGATTAAATTTATATCATCTTATTCCCAGCATCCTATTTGAAGACCCAAAATTTGATCATAATGAGATGCGACCGTCTTGAAGTTTCCTTACGGAAATTCCCGAACCGTTACAATACATATATCCAATCTTTTAGTAAAATTAAAGATTTTTTTTTATTCAAAAGACTTGAATAATTTTAATGAATCAATACTAATATATTGCAAATACCAAACTTTAAGTTGTAATTAAAGGGATTTTTGTTTTTTTACTCAGATATTCAATAATGCAAAAGTGTTGGAAGCAACAACCTGATGACCGTCCGATGTTTGATCAGCTTCAGATTAATGTAGAAGATCTGCTAGTTAAAGATGCTATTTACATTAACTTTAAAGATTATGAAGATGATTTATATGAAACAGTAGATGAAACTTTCCACACAGGTGAATCAGAAATTTTAAACCCTGATATCGAAAAAATAAGTTTTAAAGATATTATTTTAAAAAGTGATGTGTTACATTAAATCAAAGTATATTCTACTTATTTGTAATAAAATGTATATTTCCATTAAGTTAAAACTATTATTTTTTAATACTATGACCAATATTATTTATCATTACAAAATATTTCATAATTCTTTTAACTTGCAATTGAAATTTTCCTCTCTCTTTTCAATTCACAACAAAATTATATTTATAAACACATACAAATAATAAATATTCTTACAATTATCAAATAAATGCTCAGATGGAAATTTAGTAAATTGTATTCTCACTAGAGAGCGTTAATTTCAGAATGACTATTTAGAAGCATTATATACTTACAATACCCTCTTCAATGTAATATTAAGAAAATATAAAACCCCAAAAATTTGAATCTAGCTTCTATGAAAATATATCGGTCTCTTTATCTCTTAATATATATATATATAATTTAATAATTTTAATGAATGTAATTTATTAAAATATTTGGTATTTGTTGATTAAACACATGCCATGTGATGGCGATGCTAAAACACATAAAAAGACCATTTACGCAGCCGCTAACATATCTTTCACGGCCATGTGTTACATGTATACAACCCTTCTGTTGTACTACACATTGCATGCTGCGTTGTCGCATGACAGTAAATTATTTATGCGAATTTGCCCACTTCACACTTTTTTATGGTGTCATGTGAGGGTGTGTGTCTTACAATTATGTATAAATCATTAATTGTAAATAAAGTTTTTTTTTTTTTTTAAATCACATGATTTGACTAATCAATAATTATTGGAAGGTTTACCCACTTCTGTAGTCAAGTTTTAAGGTGCAAAACCTTGTCAAAGAGTATGTCTGAACAATACTTTGAAGGAAGGAGGTAATGTGTCAACGTATTCTCGATAACCTCAACAAGACAAAGAACACGGTGCAGAAAAACTCGGACATTGTTCAATTGTCGCAATTAATGACCAGTTTGTTCAAGCTATACAGTTGATATATTACTGTAGCTGTGAACAGCTGGTTTTTACATTTATTTATACCAAAAAAAAAAAAAACTGTAATAAGTGTTAAATTTGTTGATGCATACATTAATATTTAACACTAGTATTAAGGAATTTAACTAAGATTTGAAATGGACTATGAATGATACGCAACACATTGATTATAATTTAATATATTTTAATTCTTAAATATAGATTAAATAAACATAAGTGCATTGAATAACACATGCAGGTGGGTAACAATGATGAGCAAGATTGAGAACAGAATCTCATCTGATGCACTATAATTTAAAAGAGTTTATTATAAATTTAATAATCTATGGTTTATTCATGCCTTATTTTACTATGCCCTCCCTATTATGTTTGCGACAGTTAAATCTGTGCAAGAATGATAATTTATCACCTATAACATTTAATAAAGATCATTCAATAATATTTAATGAGCTGAAATAGGATCTCTATGCAGATTATGTATGTACAAAACCAGACTATATATTCAGATCAATGTTAAAATCTTATTACATTATGGAGTGATAAACTGGAGCTTTGTAGTATGACTTCAGATACTATGGTGATATATACATATATATTACTAGAGGTGATTGGAGCAGCTTATAAAACAATCTGGACCCTCATGTTCTAGTTCTAAAAAAGAGCTGTCCGAACTAAGTATATGGAATGGCAATTAAAACCAGAAGCCCATTCATATAAGAAATATACAGCAAGGTGTAAATGCATGCATGAGCTTCCCAAAGACACATTAGCCATGCTAAATATAATATTAACTAATATGTTAGGGTATGCAAAATTCTATAATTTCATTCCACGAAACTATCATACGCCAGTTGATTTCGGTTGTTGCTGATTACTTACAGATGGTTTTCCAAGAATTTATAACTTTTTTATAAAAAACAGATAACTTTTTTTTAAAAGAGTTTAAGTTTCTAAACATTTTATTATGTATGTGCGTGAGACTATCCCAGGAATTGAAATTTATATACCAATGCATTTAAATAAAGAGTTTTTAACTGAGAATATTTTTAATTTATATTAATTTAAAAGAGTTGTAATGCTATTGCCTTGCGGCTGCTCTCGCATATATATGTAAGTGGTTACACACCTACAATAATGTTCACACAACTTAATTTAATTATATTTTATTAATTTTAAATGTATAACTGCATATACATTATATGCATACAGACATTCATATATTAAATGTGTGCACATATCCACACATACGCATAAAATATGCTATTACATATCAAAATAAATTATTCTGATTATATACATGGACTGTGAGGGTTCAAACTAGTGGAAAAGATACTAACTACTATAGAACATAATAGGTGAAATGAGATGATGGCTAAATAATACTGTTTCAAACGGAACCAAAAAAAAGCGTAATAAGTTGTAAATTTGTTGATGTTAATAAAAAAAGACCTTTAAAAACTACAAATTCTGTGTTTGATTTTTTTTATTCTAAATTTGTTGAGATTAATAAAAAAAATATTGAAAAAGTACAAATTCTGTGTTTGTTTGTTTTTTTTTTAATAAGAAAAAAAAAGAAAATGCAAAAAAATACGGCCTGTGAACATTCCTATTTTATAGTTTTTGCATAGCAACAACCCCATCACACGGCGGCGTGTATGTCTAATCAACTATTATAATACATATCCACAATTTCAAACCAGTTTTAACTTTATCTTATTAATGATGATGTATAATTCAAAACTGAAGTTTATATATCTATAAGTCACTTATGATTTTTCAGTATTATTATCTTAATAACATGAGTAAAATTGAATCATATTTAACTCATTTTTAGTATCTGCTAATAGTAATCTGAAATATTATATATTTTTGTATGCATCTAATAGATTTGTGTTAAAGAAACAATTAAAACTTAAAATGTTTGTCTGAGCAATTGACTATATGATTATTAATAAAGTCACAATCAATTTTTGACTTTAAAGGGCAGGTTTGTTATAGATGAAAAATTTGGCTCATGGTTTGTTAATTCAATCAATAATTTGTAATGTCATTTTAATATATATTTAAAATACATAGAGACTCTCTCTCTCTCTCTCTCTCTCTCTCTCTCTCTCTCTCTCTCTCTATATATATATATATATATATATATATATATATATATATATATATATATATATATATATATATATATATATATATATATAAAGAGTAACAGCTCCAAAAAATAATAGTTGCTAGGTCTATAATATGGTATTTAAATTTAGGTTGAGTAATTTTTTTCCCAAAATACTAAGGAATTTTATATATATATAACCAAAACTCTAATCAAACAATGTTGATCAGTAAAAGGATATCTAGAATTTTTTAGTTACAATTAAGACAAAAATGAAAAGTATTCAAACGTTCATCACTCAGCAATTGGAAAATTATGTGTACACTGCCTTCTATTTCACTATTCTTTATATGAGGTGCTGATGAAAATATCTTTATCCTAAAATTTTTATTTTTATTTTGAAATAGTTATTTTATATTACTACACACGTCCATTTTAGCAAATTGCTAGACTTATAATATTGTCAAAATGAATTTATTACATATGGTCTTAAATGACAAAATTTCTGGGAAAAGCATAGCTTTATAGAGAAGATTTTGTTTTAAAATAATAATTTGATGTTTCTGAATACAACGCCATTGTTTTTATATTTTGCAATAAAATATAATCACACATCTAATATTGATGCAATTAAATGCAACTTTATTATCCTTCACAGTGGTGCTACTGCATTTAGTCATGTTGTTTATTAACATTTTAATTGTTTTCAGAGAAAGATTCATACAGTTATAAAAATTATTTCAATAACTTTTAGCACAACAGTTATTATTTAAAACAATCTATCAAAATATTCCCATTACAATATTTATCAGAAAAGAAATAAAACAGTATTTTTCCAATACAATTCTTTCTCTGCTTCTTGAAATCTCTACTTGGCTAGAAAAACTATAGACCATAAAACAGAAGCAAAATATTTTTATTACCATTATTAGATTATTAAACTAAATGTTTTCTATTATATGCTTGAATCCTTGGTTTGATATGGTTCTTGGCTAGTTTTTGGATCTTCCCGTACAAATACAATAACAGTAAATATATTCAAATGCTTTAGCCATATATTAAGATTTTGACCATTTTATATGAAGGTTTATCCTATATTTATTAAAACTAAAATTTTATTGGTTACTTTGAGAACACACATCTCACTTCTAAATCTTTAAAAAAAATTTAATCTCATTGCTTTTTGAAGTTGTTATGTGCCACTGGTAGACTAGCTAACTGTATACATTATTCACCAATAATCTGTAATGCTAACATCACCACTGTGATTTTTAGATCTTAAATTACTATTGTTATACTATATATTAACTCATGTGAACTATTTCCAATTAATCATTGCAACAGAATGCATCTCCACCTTATATGATAGTATACTAACTAGGTTATCAAAGTGGCTAAGAGAATCTATCTAATGTTAATAAAACAGGCAAAACTCACTATACGTATTCCCACACAAAGCAAGCTACAGTAATCAACGGATGCCAGAAGGCTTGTGCATAAAATCTCCATCTAGTGCCTACTCATCCAATATCTCCAGACTAGTTTCTGGCTTGACAACAGTTATAAGCAAGCATAAGAAATGGTGATCATGTAGTATTAATAAATATATATACCCACACCCACTTCAATCTCATTCCTAGGAGATAAGGTGTTAATATCCAAGCATGTGTCAAAATATGTCAATATATTCACCTCATTCTTTCCATATTTAGTTTCCATTATTTCCAGATTTCAAACTCAGAAAGAATATGCATAGTTGTTTAGTTCAGGATACATCAATATCACTTAACAAAGCAATTTTTCCAAACAATGAACCCATGTCTGAGAAATCTAGAAATTAAATTTGCATTTTCACTCTCTATTGAGAAATGTTGCTAATATTTTGTTACAGCTTTAAAAATCATGTATATTTTCTAATATTTTAATTTAAAAAAATGCAAAAGATGTCAGAATAATCAAATGACCAGAATTTCAAAGAAACTGAAGCCACACATTGATGCCTTGTCATTATATATTTGGTGATCTTGAACTTTGTGAGATTACTTTGAGAAAATATTATGATGGTCTAAAAACTTGATTTTTTAGAAAATTTATGATTATTTTTCTATCATAATTGTGTAAAAATTATTAGAAATCAAAATATATATTATTATATATTTTTTACAGAAATGTTTTATTTTTAAATATAAAAGATTATATTTTTCTGAATATTGTTATCATAGAGATTATGGTTGTGGGAAATACAACCGTCTAAAAATGATGTTAATCAGCAGATTATTATAATATTTAGTGATATCGTAAAAATTACAAAAAAAATTTAAACTTTTAAAGCATAAATTGATAGATTTAGTAGATATTAAAAATAATTCATTGAGATTTTTAAAACAAACATCAAACAAAAAAGATTTCATTTATTTTGCAAATTGAATCGGCTCTACCTGAAATTTGATAATGTGACAGCATTTTGTTTTGATTAAAATCTAATTTTTAAAATAAATTAAATGTGATTTTTAAAAATTTATTTAATTTCTAAACAAAAATATCTATCAAATGAGGTATATTGGTGATTATTAATCTTTTCTACATGTGTGTGGTCATATGTATCAGTTGTATGAGGTAGTGTGGATAGTTGAAGAGTGCTTGAAAATCTGAGATCAAATTTTCTATACTTATATTCTGATAAATAATAATAGTTTAATATTAAAATGAAAGTTGAAAGCTTAAATCTAGTGAAACAAAGAAATCTGTCTGAATATTAGTAGAGTGCAGAAGGGTTAATGTGTGGATATGTGCAAATCTGTGGAAGTATATGAGAATATTGTGTGTGAGAATATATGATGAATTGAGAACTAAATATAGAAAAATACAAATGATAGCCTTTAATTTATATATATATATATATATATATATATATATATAGTTATATATATATATATTATAATTTGATGTCTATTTCTTCAAATCAATATATGTAATCTTATAATTATACAGTAACTAGGTATATGTAAAGTATAGCATTAAAACTTTTATCCACTTAGGAACACTTTCAACTATCCTCATAGTCTTTGTCAACTAACACTTTCAAAGGATAACCTTTCCACAATTCAGTGATCTCAACATTTGCTGCCTGTCTGCTAATTAAGCCTTGTTTGTATTTGTATATTAGCATAGCTTTTTTTATTTTCCTTTTGTTATTTTTTTTTCAATTTGCAATATTTTAAAAATATTATAATAGAAGTTCAAACCATAAATACATAACATTATGGTCATAAAAATGGGTGACATTATCATTTATTTTGCAATTTTGTTTAGTTTTCTGAACTCTTTTTAATAACATCAAGTGCTCTTTAGTTCTTTTTTCCAATGTGCATCTTGATTCCCCTATATATCCACTACCACACCTACATATCCATTTATAAATGATGCAATTTTTTTCCCAATGTGCATTTCAATTCCCCTATGTATTTGCTACCACACCTACATATCCATTTATAAATGATGCAATTGCATGTTGGAAAAATAATTGCATCATTTATGAATGGATATGTAGATGTGGTAGTAGATATATAGGGGAATCAAGATGCATATTGGAAAAAAGTACTAGAGCACTTGCTGTTATTAAAAAGAGTTCAGAAAACTAAACAAAATTGCAAAGTAAATAATAATGTTTCAGCATCTGTTTCTTAGACTATAATAAGTCATGTATTTATGGTTTTAACTTCAATTATAATAATGTAAAAATATTGCAAATTCAAAAAAATAAAATGAAAATAAAGGAAGCTATGCTAACATACAAATACAAACTAATTAACAGACAGGCAGCAAATGTTAAGATCATGGAATTGTGGGAAGGTTAGCTTTTCCAAGTGTTAGTTGACAAAGACTATGAGGATAGTTGAAAGCACTCCCAAGTTTATAAAATTTTTAAAATTACTCTTTACGTATATCTAATTATTGTATTTATAAATATTCAATTATAAGAATATATATATATATATATATATATATATATAATAAAATGTCCATTAATTAAAAAACAAAATTGTAATTATAATTGAAATAATAAATTTTACAGTTTACAAACTATTATAAACAATCCTTAAATCCACAGAAGTGCTTTCGGTTAATTTCTTAAACCTACCTCAACTGCCATTAAATTCAAAAACAAAAGTGGATGCAAACGTCATCAATTCAAATTCCACAAATCTTGTATTTTAATGTTAGCAGCTTGTCAATTTATTAAATGCATTTTATTCCTGTTTATAAAAATTGTCTCTTTAATTTTTCTTTTACTATGGTTTCTCTCTTCATGAAGAATTTTCACATTTTCAAAATCAAATTTAAATTTATATTTACATGTTTTTACATGATCAAAGAAAACTGAAGGAGATATTAAATCACCATTAACCGAAAGTACTTCTGCAGATTTAAGGATTGTTTGTAATAGTTTGTAAACTGTTAAATTTATTATTTCAATTATAATATATATATTGTAACAATTTAAATAAATCAATTGCCACAAATTATACACCTGTCATTTGTAACAATTATTTATCAATTGCCATTTATAACAATTATTTATCAGTTAATATAAATATGTATTTGTAATTATAATTTGTAGCTATTTCAATTCATCATAGCATAGACAAAGAAAATATCAGCATTAAAGATTCTTGGTATTTATTTATATATTGGGGCAGTCATTTAAACAGTAAAACATACTGGACATTGTCATCTAATAAAAATAATATTAAACATAGCAACTGAATAAAAGTACCCACTGTGAGATTCCTGGAGTGCTTTATGCTTATCTCCAATACTAGATTCTTCTAACAAAGAATCCTTCTATCCTTCTTTCCAAATATATAAGACCATTCATGGTCATATGCACACACTGGTGCTATTCATGACAACTTATAAAAAATATATTTTATAAAACTAATATTATGAAGTTGGAAAGGGATGATATCACTTTTTATTCAGTTTAGCTAAGTACATGTGTTTTCCCATGAGCGCCACTAGATTGTTTTCAATCTAGATAAGTATCTATTTATAGTGTACTTGAGTTCAAACTCATTCAGTACATATTTATTACACATGACTTGGATGACTATTGAACAAAAATGACATTCTTACATTTTATCTATATTGATAAAATTATAAGATCCCAATATTACCAAAGTTTATACTATAGACCAAAGATTCTTATAGACATTGCTAGCTCATTAACGTATATTGATGAACAGACATGTATAATCCTATTAATGGCTTCCAAACAAGCATGTGAAGACCATTATTGATATTGATGGCCATTTAACTAAATTATTTATCACAATAAAGGTAATAATGATGATGATGATAATAATATCATAATAATGATAATAATAGTAATGTCATAATAATGATTATAATAGTGATGATGATACCAGCCATGGCTTATCAATAAACTCACAACAATAAATTCATCTTTATAAACTTATAGGCATCTATTAAAATTATCATATTTCATACTGGGATTTAATAATACTAATGGTGATGATTGATCATCATGAATATCTTCGCATAATATTCAATTTTCTATAAACCCCTATTTACTAAAATATATTCATTACGCTAAACATTAAGTTTAATGATTATAATTTATTAATGATGATTGATGGCGATCATAACTTTTATATAGTATTATTTGAAACATTTTTAACTAATAACATAATATCCATCATTGATGAGGATGATCTAAATTCATGGACACAACACAATTTTAGCTTTCTATGTTGAACTATAATTATCAAAATTTGTTTATTCTCAAGCATAATCCTTAAATACTTAAATATCAACATTCTAGTTTACCTATTATTTTGCGGACGCTTAATATTTGCAAGTAATTGCTCAATATATATGAATGGTAATACTTAATAACTGCGAGCAATGATGCTGATTTAAAATGATAGAATTAAGACAAAAAAAAAACAAAAAACACAATATTCTTAATAATAACTCGGAAACCAATTAAGATATATAATTATATTTTATTAACACTACTACTCTTTCTTTCTTCTTTAAAGTCAAATTGACAATTAAATAAATGGTTTATTAATATAAAATTGATATAAGTATAAGCAAATAAACTTAATATATAGGTTTGTCACTTTTCTTGATATCTCAAAATAAGCTGTTTTAACTCAATATTAAAAAAAATACATATTCTATAAATGCTTATTTAAGACTTTTCTTTACTTATCATATCATAAAATAAATTTCAGGTGTAACTTGTATATGTTATTTCATTTCCATTCAAATGTAATGCCCTACTTTTTAATTTACTATTTTAAACTAATTATATATAACCTATTCTTTGATGTGTTTGGGTAAGCAGTTACACATTCACGCATTCGGTAATGTTAACATATATGTTTAAAATGTATACCCAAAAATTACATATATAAAAATATCTTTTTTCTTTTGCAACCTTATAGCGAAAGAAAATAAAATACATATATTAACTTTTAATATGCAACAAGATAAAATAAAAATAAAAAACATTATAAATGCATATATCTATAGGTTGCTCATTATCATTAACATCTGAAGAACAATTAATAAAATAAAAAAAAAAACAACATTTCAACATTACAATATATAATAAAAAAAAATAATGAAAAATTTAAGTTTAAAGATTTAAACTATGTTTGTGTTATGTTGTGAGATATTGCAAATAACTATAGATAAACAAGTCTTTAATGTTTCTGTATCAAAAAAGAAAATTGCTTTGACCAGTAAATTAAGGTTTACTTTTAATAAGTAAAAGAATAAAATCGGTTAAGGAAAGTTCATATTTACCCGTATACTTTTTACTTCTTATTAATGTCCTGAATTTGAATTTTAGACTGCTTTTCTTTGCTCAACAACAACAACAACAACAACAAAAAAAAATTATTGCAGATACTTTTAAGATAATGCTGAATCAATTGACTTTGCTTGTTTCTTCAATTTCCTTATTATTCACTGTTGATTGGCTTCCTTCTACCATTTAAAAGAAAAAAAAAAGTTATTATAAGTACTTTGAATAAGTAGGTACCGGTGGATTTGCTTGTTTCTCTTCTTTAAAAAAATAACTGCTGTCGACACTTTAGATGATTGAGGTAAATCAACAAAAATTTGATTTATGGCTTCAAACTTGGTTTTACATAGCTGTTTTAAATCTTCTTTTTCTCCTATTTCCCCTTCTCCATTGGTTTGAAGGCAGTGAGCTTTTAATAAGACAGGAACTAGGAACAAAGCATTCCATATAGCTTGTGTGGTTGGCTTCAAAATCTGTCATTTTGTTGGTTATTACTGGATACATGACTTCATAGATAGATCAGCGATTTTGACTCCTCTGTATTAATCAGGAAGCAAAAAAAATGGTTTAGCAATGCAAAGGCATATTCTTATGCATAACCAAATATGTTAATATCATTTTTATAATTATTACTAGCTTATAATAAATTCAATTTCGTTCCATTTCTCTCCTATTCTTTAATATTGCTTGAAAATTGCTTTAATATAAACGCACATTTCATTTGCTCTTTTTTTTTTTTCAACTTTCAAAGAGTGAGAAAAAAGAATTAAAGCGTTCACTCTCTTTTTAAAAAAAAAAAGATTCGAGCTTACATTTCTGCTTAAGAATTATAACAAGGAAGGACCAATTGAGTTGAGTCTCAAAATAATAATCATAATTTAACTGATCATCTCTCTAAAGAAATTTATTACTGACTCTTAAAAAAATTTATGATTAACTGCCTCTTTAAAAAAAATTTCAGACTGACTGCCTAAAAAAATTGTTTTAATCGTTTATATCGTGAAAAACATCTGGAAATCTTATCTTAAAAAATCAAAGCTTCACAAGTTTGACGGTCACAATCAATGACGACTTATAATTGATCGCTATCATCTACATCAAAGCACCTCTTTTGTAAAAATAATTTTAAGATACAGATAACAAACAAAGCTGGCCATCTATAGCAATCAGAAATAAGTGTAAAAGCATCTTTGTGTTTGTACAGATCTATTCATTGTTTCACACGTGTACAATTTTTATCTCCTAATCTAACTATTTTATTTCACACTTTTCTGATTTACTCTATTTTAACAAAATGAAAGTTAAATAAATTTAACACATATTATTTAATAATAAAAATATTATATAATAAATCATAAAAAGAACTGTTTATTCATAATAATAGATTTATACATATAAATCTCTGTATGTATAAAAGAATAAAAAAAAAAAATTTTTTTTTTTTAAATAATTGAATACTGTATGTATATGTACATTTTATATATATATATAACAAGTTTATTTGCATTTAGCATAAATTTGGCAATGAAGTTATAACAAAAATAAATAATTTATTTAAACACCGATGAATATTCTTTCACCATTATTATTTATAAGTATTGGCCCAAATTCTTGTTCCCTTCAAATAATAATCATTTGATGTCAATAGTAACACAAAGGAAAATTATTCTATAACTTGTGATTATTTAAATTACATTTGCTTGCTAATTTATTTTTTCAAAATCATAAGTTATTATTATCTCAATAATTTGATTGGTTAATTCATACTAATCATATGTTGGTGACATGGTATCACTCTTCTATTGTGTTGATTACTGTGAAGACAGGACACTAGAGATAATTAGTCAGGCACACTAAAAACAAATAATTAACTATTAGTAATAATAAACAAAAACAGAAATAATGGTGCCACTGGCAATTAACTCTTATAATGCATGACTCGTCTAAAAACGAGAAGATTTGGCGTCACTCTAAATCAGCTACTTTTTATCGCTACGTATACATATAATATGTCATTCGAAAGAAAATCAAAAGTTCTGTAAGATGGTGCCCTCTTCAGAGTTATTTTACAAGTAAAAAATCAATAAAAATGACCATATATGTCAAACAAAACCAAAGCACCACCTCCTCACCAACTTTTCTTGAATCTTATTGGCTGTCCCACTTCTGTCAAAAAGGGTAATGGCTGCCAAAAAGTAAAAAGTGACATTTGTTTTGATTTTTATTACGAAAATGATAAACGAATGTTTACAACATTTTAAACAATATTTGAATTGAATTACAAATTATTATTGATAAAATAATACTAAAAATCAAATTATTTTAGAAAAATAGTTAAGATATTACCAAGAATTATTTATTTATTGCTACATATTGATCGTAATGTTAAAGTGAAAAAAAAAAGATTGCTGACGCAATTTTTTGGTTGGTTGAATAGCGGTTACTTTTATTTCACCGCAATTGAATATTTTTTAAATTATAAATCAAATTTTATTTTTGAAAAGACTTTCGTTTACTTCACAATGGGAACAAATTAGAAATATACTTTTTACAAACGAAAGTAACGTATTTATATTATTAAAGTGAATACATTTTAACAATTGATTTTGTTAAAGTTGTGAGTTGTCCAATTAAAAGCTTTGATTTTTAACTCATTCGGCCAATTATATAATCATCGTTCAAAAGGTTAATATACATTAAAATAAAATCTTACCTCTCCCCTGGTAATGATCAGACCTATTCACAAGCATGTTAGCATCTGAACCTATCGTTTATTTTAATTTACAATAAAGTGAGTAATGCTTATCTCTTCTCTTATGTATCAACAACTTATATTCCCCCTTCAAGCTGAAATAAAGAAAAAAGATAAAGGAAGCAATTTACATAAAATAAATAAATAAATAATTATGATGTCAACCTAAGGATAACTTGAGAGTTCATAAGAAAAATGTCCTAAAAATATATTGTAATTGTTTTCCTTAGTCCATTCCATGTATTAAATGGTGAAGTTAGAGGGTTCTAGAAAATTTGTTATGTTGACTATAATTTCTCGCTTAATATGGCCTGCTTTGAGATGTAGAATTTGTCATTTCATTTCTCAATAGTAGAGTTGGTTGTTTTACAGCATAAATTATAAATGCTAAGTTGAATTAACTTCAGTTTTGACAATTACAGCTCCATGGGTGATGACTTCCTTCCCTCAATGTCACTTTACAATTAGCACAGCATGGTTGTATGTATTACTATATATATATGAAAAACAAAATCAAGTTAAAAACTTGTTAATGCTTGTATTTATGTCAACAGATGGCGTTCTACCAAAAACACTGTCAAGTGTATTTCATTTACATAAACGTCAGAGAATGCATTCACTATCTCTAACTTTAATTCCACTTTCAGATCATAATTTCAAGCTATTTGCTATCATCAGTGAAAGACAGGAATAAGAACTAGATCTAAACACAAACTCTGAGCGTTTATGAAACAGTTTCTATTCAGCTTGCAAGCGTGAATTTTTTAGACACGTTAATGTTTTCGAACTCAGCATAGCAAGCCAGATAGCTACATGGGTCTGATATCATTTCATCATCACCACATAGTAAAAGCCTCTGCAATATATATCATTGCAAGAAAGATGTCAAAGGTACATTTATGAAAAACAAAATCAAGTTAAAAACTTGTTAACGCTTGTATTTATGTCAACAGATGGTGTTCTACCAAAAACACCGTCAAGCGTATTTCGTTTACATAAACGTCTGAGAATGAATTCACTATCTCTAACTTTAATTCCACTTTCAGATCATGATTTCAAGCTATTTGCTATCGTCAGTGAAAGACAGGAATAAGAACTAGATCTAAACACAAACTGAGCGTTTATGAAACAGTTTCTATTCAGCTTGCAAGCATGAATTTTTTAGACCCGTTAATGTCTTCAAACTCAGCATAGCAAGCCAGATAGCTACATGAGTCTGATATCAGTTCAGCATCACCACATAGTAGAAGCCTCTGCAATATATATCATTGCAAGAAAGACCTCAAAGGTACATTTATGAAAAACAAAATCAAGTTAAAAACTTGTTAACGCTTGTATTTATGTCAACAGATGGCGTTCTACCAAAAACACCGTCAAGCGTATTTCGTTTACATAAATGTCAGAGAATGCATTCACTATCTCTAACTCTAATTCCACTTTCAGATCATGATTTCAAGCTATTTGCTATCGTCAGTGAAAGACAGGAATAAGAACTAGATCTAAACACAAACTCTGAGCGTTTATGAAACAGTTTCTATTCAGCTTGCAAGCGTGAATTTTTAGACACGTTAATGTCTTCGAACTCAGCATAGCAAGCTAGATAGCTACATGGGTCTGATATCAGTTCAGCATCACCACATAGTAGAAGCCTCTGCAATATATATCATTGCAAGAAAGACCTGAAAGGTACATTTATGAAAAACAAAATCAAGTGAGGTCTTTCTTGCAATGATATATATTGCAGAGGCTTCTACTATGTGGTGATGCTGAACTGATATCAGACCCATGTAGCTATCTGGCTTGCTATGCTGAGTTCGAAGACATTGTCTAAAAAATTCACGCTTGCAAGCTGAATAGAAACTGTTTCATAAACGCTCAGAGTTTGTGTTTAGATCTAGTTCTTATTCCTGTCTTTCACTGACGATAGCAAATAGCTTGAAATCATGATCTGAAAGTGGAATTAAAGTTAGAGATAGTGAATGCATTCTCTGACGTTTATGTAAACGAAATACGCTTGACGGTGTTTTTGGTAGAACGCCATCTGTTGACATAAATACAAGCGTTAACAAGTTTTTAACTTGATTTTGTTTTTCATAAATGTACCTTTCAGGTCTTTCTTGCAATGATATATATTGCAGAGGCTTTTACTATGTGGTGATGCTGAACTGATATCAGACCCATGTAGCTATCTGGCTTGCTATGCTGAGTTCGAAGACATTAACGTGTCTAAAAAATTCACGCTTGCAAGCTGAAGAGAAACTGTTTCATAAATGCTCAGAGTTTGTGTTTAGATCTAGTTCTTATTCCTGTCTTTCACTGACAATAGCAAATAGCTTGAAATCATGATCTGAAAGTGGAATTAAAGTTAGAGATAGTGAATGCATTCTCTGACGTTTATGTAAATTAATTTAATCTCTGACTTAATGTTGAAAACACAGGAGTTGTTGAGTAAATTAAAGCTAATTTTGGAGAGTTTTACTTTAGAATCCCCTGGCTGGCTAGATTTTACTCCATACGTCTTTTATTCAGCTTTACTTAATATCCAAAGAGTGATTTCTTATAATGTTTCATTTTAATGGTGGATGAATTCTCTTTTTGAATTGCAAGTTTAATTTCTCTATTCAAACTTTGTGTGGATTGGTCAGCCAATGAGATTTTTTTATCTGATCTTTGAGAAGGTGGTCGTTTGTTTTTATATTTTTCTAATAACAAAAATGAGGATGTTCTTTTTAATATTATTTTAATTTTGATGACTTCAACTTGCAGGTTTGTGGTTATGACTTGGATTAATTAATTACATCATTAGTTGTGATATATATATATAAAAGTAATGTCAAGTTATATATGACCTGCTTTTTTTTTTATATATATAATATTAATAACAGTAAAAAATTTTAGTTATTATTTCTTTCCTATAAATAATTTTTATTTTCTTACTTGCATCTAAATCTATCCATCATAGGTATTGTTATAATGAATATAAGTTACATAACAATTGACGACATGTTTTGGTCTAATTAAGATAAAGTATTTATCATAAAAATAAATTAGTTGTTTAATTGGAGAAAGTAATTAATTGTATCTCAGTTACAGTGCTTGTGGTTGTTTTCATTTTTTTTTGTAGTGAATGTTAATTGATTTTCATTTTCATTAATGTTGTAGTTGATAATGTTGTTATAATGGGTCTTTGATTCGAATTAGGCAAAGAATGTTCTTAATGGCATTGGAGGGATGTAAGGCCGAAACCTTACAGTATGCTTAAAACTAATCTATAATGCCTAACTAAAATTAAAATACTATAAAGGCAATCAATAGATCATTGCTAATATTAAAATTCCTTAAACTCTTTGGATAATAAGGTATACGACAAACAATTTCATATTTTGATTCCAACCTAGCGATATTACTGTATCTTCTAAAATCACTTTTACTGTCAACATTTTTTACTTGGAAATCAGGATAATCTTAAAAAAAAATATGTTGCACTAAAGTACAGGAAGTATTTTATACATCTAAAATAATACCTAACTGCTCACCTAACCATGTTTTTTTTCTCCACTTAAAACTACCAACAAATTAAACAGTCAATAAAAATAAAAAATAGAATCATATATCACATGACTCCACTTCTTTTTTATTAAGCTTGCAGGATATAAACAAAGAGCTTTGCTAATTGCTCAACAAGCTTTGAGATAAATGCTTAGCAAGAGAAAGCATTTAAAATATCTCTATTCTGAAAATCACCCCCCATTCCCTGACCATGGTTTCATGCTTTTGGCACTCCTCAGAGAGGCGCTGGGTTAGCTTCAGTCAGGGGATGGGGGCTGGTTTTCAGAATAGAGATATTTTAAATGCTTTCTCTTGCTAAGCATTTATCTCAAAGCTTGTTGAGCAATTACCAAGGCTCTTTGTTTATACCAACAAATTAATTCTCATAAGATAGCAATCGATTGTTTTTACCACAAAATGTAAACCATATGGTACATATTAATATTTGCTGTTAAAAAAACAACAGCATAATATTCTATGAGAAATGATGCCACAGATCTTGTAAATTTTTTATTAATGGAATAAAATTTCTAGCACAATATTACTTTTAAGATAAAAAATTCATTAATAATCACGAGTTGTGAATGTTTAAAACGCAAAGAAACAGCTAATTTTAAATTATTTTTTCATTGTAATTGAATCCTGATATCCATACCAAAATATAATGTAAATAGCAAGGCCAATCTTTCACCATTATTCTTTTAGTTATAATTAAAAACAAAATGGGATTAAACATCAACAATATTTTTTGTTTGTTTTTATTTTACTAAATACATTTTTATAAAGTTTTTATTTAATAAGATAGAATTTAATATCTAGTTTGTAATAATATTGATTTTATATTGTCTAGGATAAACATATTTACTTACATTTTTTCATAAATTATTAATCATTTATATAATATGTAAATCATTTAAAACTTTTTTTCAAAATCTTGTATAAATTATAATATCCAGACAGAGTTAACACCTATCCTTTCGACTGCATATTTACAGTCTCATAATTACAAAATAATTGGAAATCTTTCGGAAAGGCTATATTAAGAGGTAATAAAACGTAAAGACAATATCGAAATATTATTTATAACCCACTTATATATGTTTTTTCTATTAAATCATATACTGAGTTTTGAAAATATTATTTTTTGTAAGTAGAGCAGATATGATATATTGTACCGGTATAAATTCACCACGCTTATTCATACACAGTACCCGAGTTCAAACCCAGCCTACGCTTAAGAATAAATTCCAAAACGCCAACTGAATTCAAACCCAAACCCCGGTATGACTAACCGATGATGACTTTACAACAGCATGGGGTTATCCCTTTTCTAGCTCAGCTCAGAACATAGACTAATTCTTACAGTTAATGATAGATATATTTATTATACTCTAGATATTGGAACGGTCATTCATGTAACGTATATATTTAAGTTGCCAATACAGACAGTAAGTGGCCAACTAGACTTAGAGAGTAATAAGATGGAGGACACAAAAAGTAGATTAAATAAAGTGTTTAATAAGAAAATTAGAAAGCATATAAATATAACGTTCAACAGTACGGTAAGACTTCCATGAATCCTCTTGTATTTAGCTACTAGTCTTTAACAATCATTTTATCTCGTGAACAAACTCATGCCAATAGCTGTGTAGTTAACTGATTGACGGATGGCTAAGAGAATCAGAGTATTTGAGCATTGAAAAGATATTTATCGAAAGGGTTTTATTAACTTATTTTATTCGGATAGCCTCGAGCCGTTACGTAGATGGACAGTTGGAAGTGGTTTTATATAAATACGGCATGTAAGATAGATGTACTGGTGGTTGCCTATATTCAAGAGCCCTACAGTAATCACTTGCGGTGCATTAACGGAATACCGGGCAGCTTGTACTTTGACAAGGCTTAATGCCCCCAAGTAGCTCCGGGACACGACAACCAGCCGGGATCATTTCGAACCCGGTGATCCAAGAGATTACCTGGGAAAGAAACTGCTTTCAATCCCCAATGGTAGAATGGCGAGACGCTAACTTCAGCGAAGGGAAGGCATTGCCACAGACATCAAGGACGAGTACTTGAAGTGGATTTTAAAAGAAATTATACAAAACCTGGAATCTATTCGTCCATTTCTACGCCACAGGCTGAGATCCTTATCCCAATAAAATATAGCGGAATTAAACTGACCGCGAGAACAATAATTAATTAAATTTACTCTGAAACCCTTAACCCCCCAGGTTGACAAGCGGTAGCGATAGTATTAAATTATACAGTGAGTTATTTTTCATATCGTACGTGACATTAATATAACACTTTAAAACCAATATATATATTTAACATTGAACCTTAGATTGCAATTATATGACAACTTAAAATAGAATAAAAAAAAAGATTTAACATTTACCAACTCGAAATATAAAAGAATATTTAATTCAGAAAACGAAATTTACTTTTAAAATAACTTGATCATTATTGTACACTAGTTTTACACAGAGTTGGGAAATATTACTATTGGCATCGTTTGTTTATGGAATACGCAACACAAAAAAATATAAATGCATTCATTTGAATTATTATTACTCTTAATTACAATTTTTATAACTTATTTCTAAAGACTAGAGCGGAGGACTAAAAGAAAAGAAAATTTACTGACAGGTTAAACAATAGCATTATAAACGACATAAAAACTTACATGTAATTTATTTGATTGATCACATTAAGCTCGGGAGAAAGTTAAAAGTTCGTGTAACACAGTTACTCTTCTTTCTTCATCCGGCTTGGCTTTTCCCGATTGAGATTTCCGACGAACGTAGGCGCGCATTTTGAAAGTTATTTGCAAGGCATTGTCAATTTGGAGATTGGAAGTTGGAAACTATGAAGCACAAACAACATGATCAGTCAGCGGCACGAAGATTCAATTTGGCAGGACAGAGATCAGTTCCTGGCACTTAGCCCCTCAACATTGCGGTTTACAGGTGAGCTTCTTAACAAAGTTCTAGGAATTACTCTAACAGCTGCAGTGCTGTCTTAAGACTACCTCTCTCAACCACGTCAAAAGTTAGAATCTTTTTCTCTAAGATGGCCACGATTGACCTTTCCGCCTGGTTTTTGTGTTTAAGCTCCTCCTACTTTCTCTAGCTTCCAGCCATCCAGCTTGACCATACAACATTAATTATCCATTCCATTGTCCTTTTACTTTAATACGCAATTTTTAAATTGACACGGTAATTACAAATCTACATTTCTTATCTACTTTCGAATACAATTTAATTACTCTGTACATTTGTGTAATTTAGATTTTAATTAAAAACACTGATCAAAGGAATGTGACTTTTGATCAGTATTTTTAAACGACTTTGTACAATTTTTAAAAAAACTAAAATTCAAACAAATACGCCCGCAATAAACTTTAAATTAAATTGATATAAATCCACAAACCACGCACACACGAATATTATCTCATGGTTTGTGACATTTATATACGGAATCTTACCTATTGATTTACAAAACATAAAATATATAACTAATTTTTTAATTATGACTGAAAATAGACAAATCTCACTGCGGGCAGATAGTGGTTCGAATTACCGTACCTAAAACACATGAAACGAAGATCGGTTCTTCGATCTGTCTGTTTCAATATATAGTATTGAAATTCAGTACTGCCTTCTGTAAAATAAATATATAAATATATTAGAGTTTGTATATCTATTTTGAAATTCGGACTGTAATATATGTACATATTTATTTCACAGAGAGCATTCTGAATTTCTGTACCATGTGGGTGATTTAATATTTGATATTTATTTCAGTTTAGCGTTAAGTACTGGGGATATATATATATGCAAATAATATAACCAAATTATTAGATCAAACATATTTTATTTTAGGATAATTTGAACAAATTGGGAAAGATATAATCCTGAAGCACTACATATATATATATAACTTTTTATTCATTGCGGTTTGCCATAATACGTAAAAAAAAAAAAGTGATCAACTGGTGTACATTAAGTTTTTATTTCAAGAACAACCTCTCTCGTAGCTATTTAACTATCACCGACTATCTTCGTAAATATAGCAAACCTCTTATATTAATAAGAATGAACAGTCCTAATGCAATATTAATAAACTAAATCGTAACTCTGAAAATTTTCTTAAATTATCCTCTATCAATATGCGCTAATCTTCAAACAGTGTCACATAAACTCGTTTCTTTAACTAAATCTTAATTTAAAAAGTATACATTTAAATATGTAACTAAATGGATTAACATACCTAGATATACGTGAAAACTAACCAAGCGAAAGTATAACCTCCATTCACAGAATTTGAAACATTTTTTATTTGATTATCATAAATCAAAACACAGTATTTCAATGGTTATCATCTTAAGATATTTATATTAAAACGATATTTGTTTATGCAATTTGCAATGTTGATAATGTGTACAATAAGAGAACATATTAGAAGTGGATTGTTATTTATTACTTCATTATTATATAAAAATATGCATAAAGACATAAGCTTTACTCTTATTGCATTAGTTTGCAATAATAAGCATAAATGTATATAGGCACACAATGATTAACACATGTTGCATGAATAAGACCCCTTCTTTGTTTTGAACACTTTGAGGTTAGCTTACTTGTTGTCACAAACTCATGTATAAAGTACAATTCCCGCACTTTATACAATAACCAACAATGCTGAATTATTAAAAAATTGTGCTAATGTCTAAATGCTTTGTGAAGAAATATAATGTATTTATAAATCCTCAACTATAAATGACATGTATAAAGTTTCTATGTTAAGAATTTATGTCCATTAATTTAATTTACAAATAGAATTAAAAGAATGCAGCATTTTCTAATGTCAAATCATTATTTCTTTAATAAAAATTTTAAAAAAGTAAAATTACCCGTTATACATTTTTTTTATTTACCTGCAAAGTCCAGAAACAATAAAAATAAAAGGCTAGTGTCACAGATTCATTTTCAATAACAAATCAAAAATAAAATTTATTAGTATCTTCTGATGATGAATTCCTATTTCTTTTAGCTGACATCAAAAAGACAAAATTTATATCATTTTTTTTTTAATTTTTATACAGAAACTAAACCAATTCTTAACCAATATATTTCAGAAGCAAAAAAAATTATCATAGTGAGCTTGTAAACTACACTTTATTATCTACATGACTTCAGTTATACACTATTTAAAAATTTAAAACAGGCAAAACTCACTATACGTATTGCCACACACAGCAAGCTAGAGTAATCAATGGATGCCAGAAGGCTTGTGCCTATTTTAAAACAGTTATACACAAGCATAAGAAGTGGTGATCATGTGATATTTAAAAATGTAAACAAGTGAAAATATAAACAAGCAAACAAAAAAAAAAAACACATTAAAATTTGCAAGCCTTTTTTTTTCTTCTTTGAGTGCCATATGTAATTATATATATATATTAATAAAATGTGTTTAGTTTCTATTGAATGCACATACATTTTAGTCTCTTCTTTTATTACCATCTCCAAATTTGATGTGTTGTATTTTGTATAATAAAATATTTTCTGAGTGTAATGCCTGATACTGATTTAAAAATATTAATGTAATTAGATATTCTAATTTCTTAATATTATGATTACTATTATGATTCTATCTAAAAAAAATTATTGAAAAACAAAAGAATATCATACAGAACACATTTAAAAGTGTCAAAAATCTAACATTTCCCTATTTACCCTATTTTAAAGCTAAAAATACAACAGTTAGATTTTTTTATTGCTTCAGTAAATGCCTGAAAATATATGTAAATGTGTCTTCCTCAATTTATTACTTATTACTATATTGTTATTTAAAAAATGTTATTTATACTATAATCTTGATTAATATGCATAGTATGCATATGAACATATTGGATATATTGGATCACAGATAAAGATGAATATCCACTTTTTTAATATTGATAGTTTTAATTGTTTTTGACATTGTTATTGTTGGAAGTTTATACATTTACAATTATAAATGTATCTAGCCTTGGGCATTATTAGTTTTATTATCTAAGTAATACATAATTGGAGTGCAGTTTGAAAGTTATAATTGACTATTTTTTAGTCTACTTTCAGAACAGGTTATATTTACCTGTTATATGAGATTTATTTAAACTTCTTTGAATTAATAATTTCATTTCTTGTAGTCAATTTGCAAGCTTTATTTGTTTAAATAAACATAATAGACCATAGATAAAAGTGGATTTCCATCTTTATTGTTAAAAGGTTGTCTTGACAACAGAATAAAATTGTTTTTTTTTCATGTGTCATTGCATCATCCGGGAAGCGAACCCGCTAACTCGGGACAACTGCTTGTAAGACAGCTGTGCTGACCTCTCGACTACCAATGCTTGACAACAGATTAAAATTGTTGATCACTATTGTGTAAGTGCTGACTACTTTCATGTATTTGCATTTATAAACCTATTTAGCCTTAAACATTATTAGCTTTATTATCTAAGTGAGACAGTTTAATTGGAATTTCACAGTTATAATTGACTATTTGTTAATTTGCTGTAAGAACTAGTTATATTTGCATGCTTAATGAGCTTTATCTAAATTTCTTTGAATTAATAATCTGACTCCCATTAGTCAAATTACAATATTAAGTGCCTATATAAGCATATTGGACTATAAATAAAGGTGGGTATTCATCTTTATTGTAAAGAGATGGTCTTGACTGCAGATCAAGATTTGTGGATTGTCACTAATATTAGTATTGCTTAAGTGTTGACTGCTTATATATATTGTAGCACTATTGAATAGCATTACATGATTTGAAATGTTTATACAAAAAAAACATATAATTAGTTTAAAGATTTTCTTTTTTTAAAAAGAAATGTTTAAGAAATAAACACACTGCAGAGCATTTTAACAATTAATGATTTGAGTAATGCTTATTAATTGATGTAGAAAAAGTTTAAGAAAGAAAAATATAATTTAGAAAGAGTTTAAAATTTTTTTTCTTTTGAAATGCAGGTCACCAAAAGACAAAGCACTGTGTCATTTTGTTTTAATAAAAAAAAAAAAAAGATAATTAAAGATTGAGTAGGGAAAGGGAAATAAATTTGACTAAATAAAATTTAAAAAAGACTTAAAAACTATAATTCTCTCTTTTCATTTATGTAAAGAAAAGTGTGTGTGTAAAGCAGGGGTCCCCAACCCTATTTCGCGGGAACCATGGCGCCCGCAGACCATTTTATGTGTGCCCGCCGCTATCCGAACACGATAAAAAATTATTTATCTGATACAAATAAATTTAATTTTTAAAATTTCTTATAAATTATTGTATTATATTGTAATCAAATTGTAGGGTATACTATACTTTTACAGCATAAAAATATAAACGTTAATTATATGTTAAAATTTTATTTTTGAAATAAATATTTTTTTGTATATTATGGTTATTATTAACAATATCCAACTATAAATTTACATTGAAAAAATAAATGGTGCCCACCATCTGGTTGAAAAAAATAAATGGTGCCCACCACCTGGCCAGTATTATAGAATGTGCTCTTAAGTGCAAAAAGGTTGGGGACCCCTGGTGTAAAGAATGAAAGTTGAGTTAAAATAGGTAAAAGGAACGAATGTAATATAAGCTTAAATCTATTCAAAGATAAATAATGGGAACAATAACTATAAATGAAAACAATGGGAAATAATTTCAGACAATATCTTATCCAAAGGCAATAATCTACACAAGTATGCAGATTAAAAAAACAATAGAAAATAATTTCAGACTATATCTTATCTAAAGGATAGATTAATCTATGCAAGTATGCAGATTGAAAAACAATGGGAATATAATTAGTAAAATTTGCAAATTAATTAAACTAGATGGAAATGATAACCAGAGGAACAATAAGGAGGACTCACATAAAAGGACTGAAAATCGATTCATCTTCATTCATTGACTCTCTTTATTGATAGCAGTCATTAAGATTAAGATTTTTATTACTACCATGAAGAAGTTTCATCAAGGAAAAGATGGGAAAAGCCATTAATATCTTCAGAATGTGGTCAGGTGTCTTCATATTCACCAAAAAACAATCTAACACCATGAAGTACTAAACAGTTACCAGAGTATGCAACCTGTCTCCAATCCTAGTTCTCCAGAGCACCAGAGACCCTCTATCTAAGAGCCATGCCCACATAATAATCTGAACTGTCAGAAAAAGTCTATCTCAATGAATGCCAAATATATCCAATAGGCAAACCATCAGTGAAATCCAAAATCCAACTCGTTGGTAATCCACATAGCAGGAGAGAGCAAGAAGTTATATCCTTTGGAGTACTAAATGTCAAAATCCTAGGTAAATATAAATTTCATATTCTCATTCATAAACTGAAATGTTCGAATGAAAACTTGGTTGGACTTTAAAAGCCACAGCAATCTTTAAATTCCCATAATTATCTTTAAGTGTTTCTTTTATAATTATCAATAAGTGTTTACTATAATTACCATTTAAATAAATTCTAGTATGTGCGTGTATTTTAATATTGTATTAAAGTCTTAAAGCTTTCTTTTAAGTGATGAATCATATTTAAAAGGTGTGGGTGCGTATTCAAATTTATGATGTGTAATTAAATCAATTTTTATTATATATTTATTAAGAGTGTGCTTAAACAAATTTATAATTTGCTTTACTATAAAGTGTTAGTGTTATATTTATTTAAAATGTCTTAGAATAAATTATTTGTTTGCTAATCAATGTTAGTCAGTTCTTTTAAATAACTACACCACTAATAGACAGAGTGTGAGCTAGCTAGGGTTTGATCAAGTGCTAAATTATTTACCTGTCATCCAGGCATCCTAATTTTAACTTATGATTAGCTGGCACCTAAGGTTTTACCTCGAAACAAATAGAAATGCTTTGGATTGCAAGGGTTTAAATTTAGCAGCCAATAAGTTCTGTAGTCTGGAAATGTGAGCACAGGTTATACTTTATATAGCCTCAATCCTGTTATAGGTACCATTGGTTTTATCCACTTTCTGTATTAGATTTCTCCACTTGAAGGATCGGTTTGCTGCAATAGTGAAAGTGCAGCTGGAGCAGATCAAGATTTAATTGCAAATTTTTATAATCAAAGTGATCTTCTACCACCCAGTTCAATATATGTATATATTGGACTAGATCCACACTGGCATTAAGAACATCAACACTTGAGAGTACCCCTAGGCTACATAATGAACCTAAAAAATTTATTCATCAACAATGATAAACATCCTGGTATAAAATAAATTACCTGCCCCTGACACTAACTCAACTTAGAATATGAGACTCTAAATTATTAAATAATTGAGAGACAGAGACAGCAACATCAGCAGAATTAATTTAATAGATATAATAATAGTAAAGTTTATTAAAATTAAAAGAAAAATTAAAAAATCAAAAATTTAATGGATACATCATCTGTAAATATCTGTTCAGAGTACTTCATTATTGACAGCTTTGACAATTAATTTGATCCCTTGTTCGATTACTTCAACAAGATTAAAATAACCTTTTAACAGCATTTTATAAAATAGGATGTGTATTATATGTGAATGACTTTTAATAAGAAAAAAAAGAAAAAATTCAATTTTATCTTGTTGTATGCTTAAGGATATATGCACATAATAAAACATGTGTAAGCAGCATAATACCATCTAAAAATTATACATAAAATAAAATGGGTTATTCAACATAAGAGGAGCATAAAAAGCTACGTCTAAACTCCCCATGCAAAACAAGCAAGTTGAGGATTCAATGATGGGTAGCCCAGATAGCTTGATCGAAATGTCATTGTCAGAAGCTCCAAAGAATTCACCAATATTTAGCGAGAATATCAAACAAAGAGAGCATGCTGGCTATACTTAATCCAGCCCATGCCATGGTAAATAGTCTGCGATGAAAGCAGTAGATGGTCCAGGTGACCAGAAAGAATACTAATAATATTGACCAGATTGAAACAAGAGCCCTATACAATAACAGTAGTATTCATATGATGAGTTTTAAGTCAACACACACAAATAGATGAATACTTTTTTCTATAAGACATATTATGTATAAGTGTTAAAATGTTTTAGTAAATTTAAAATCAAATCACACATATATAAAAGAAATTGATTAACGCTAATTAAAAGCAAAAGTTCATTTTAAACATTAATATAGTTTTCTTTAAAAGATTTTGCTAACTGATCAAACTTCCGACTTATTTTCTTAAAAGATATAAAAACTTACGTTTTAAATATTGTATGCGAGAAGGGGAGAGGGAATTATTCTACAATAATAATTAAACTTCATTAAGAACTAATTGTCAAAACTACCAATGCAAGAAAAAGAATTTCTTTCAGAGTTATATATTTTTAAACATCGTAAATTCTAGATTAAAATGTACTCTAAAAGAAAAGTAAAACATTCATGTAAGATTGATATATAAGTAATCGATTCATAAAATAAAATAAAAATTACATTTAAATCTCATATTGCGGTTAGTAAAAAAAATTAATAATGTGCATATACAAAAGAAAAATGCTTATAATAATCCCTGTCTTATTTTAAAGTAGATAAAAGTTTATATTACCGCAAAGTCCTTCGAGGTTGTTGCTTTAGCTTCAATAGAAGAGGTAACTATCTTTGTCCATTTTATAGTTGTCATTTTTCGCGCAGTCAGTTGAGAGTCAACTTGGTAGGTTGGCTTTAGAAAGTCAGGTTTCTTAAGTTTTATAATTTTACAACATGTTGGATGATAAAGGTTTGGCTCAGAGCATGGAATACATCTTGGTGATGTGACTAACCCAGCATATTTTGAAAATCACCATTAGAAAAATTTGGTGGGTGCATCTTTTTTTAAATTGTCCGCCACTTGTCCCAAACTGTTGGCAGGTATCTATGATTTTGCTGAGAGAGCTGATAAGAAATGCGGTTTGTCACTCAGGATAAAGGGTCCCAGAGTTTGGAATACAATTTTGATTTATAACGTTGAAAGCTCGGACCAAAGATCAATGAATGTGCCTAATGAATGAATAGCTTGAATCGACTAAATATACTGAATTAATGAATGAATAGTTCTGCCTAGCTTTATTAATCTCAGAATTTTTAAGATTACTACTTCAAAATAGTTAGGTTTTTTTAAAAATTAATTATTAAGCCAGGTTTTTGATAAATTAAAATCGTACGTTTTTGCATTTTGTATTAATTAATTTCATTATATGTCTTATCTGAGCAATCATAACTTTTAAATTTTGTTATCACAACAGATTGAAATTTTATTTTGAGGTTAAGCATTGTTCTACCAAGTTTTAAAATAATCTTATACAAATAATAAACAGATTTATTTAAGTTTACTTTTTTTTATATATATACAAAAAAAATTGGCATTTACTTTTAGTAAATAACCAAAATTATTCTAGTGATTCGTGTGTGTGCATATATACATATGACTGGCTCTTTCGAAACACGTTTAATAAAAATTAAATTAGCAAAATTTTAAAATTAATTTACAAGTAGAAATTTCACTATTCTTCTACATATATAAACTTGAGTCATAACAAAGCATCTGTCTCAATATACACATATATGTGTGTGCGTGCGTGTTGAAAAGTACTTTACACTTGCTGTTTAATAAAGAATACATATTTTATTCTAAACAATGTTTATCAAAAATACAAGAGTCACTATACACTATATATATATAGAACAAAATATAGAGTACTTCACAAATCAAATGTATTCTATAAGCAAATTCTATTTTCAATAACTAATGAGTTATTGCTGACCCACTAGATCACACAAACGTTGAAAAGACAAATAATTACCAATATACGCATTTCATGCCAAACCAGCAATCATCAGTTGGTCTAGATTACTATTTTCACACATATATACAATCAGTACTAAGCTTTATATTAAGATAGCCAATCTTCATACTTTAATGGACAGGCTTCAAACTATTCCAATTCACAACTTTCAGCCTTCCATTTTATTGAAAATCTGATGATGGAACGTTCAAAATCCCTTGTTAGTGCCAAGGTTGTCATCCTACCCATGTTGACATATTAGTCATTCTGACCCCTCATGTACAAGAGAATAATCCATTTATGAGAGTGGTAGGTCAAGTGAAAGTCTGAGTTTGAATCCTGCATATATTACATTTATAAATGCAGGTTTAAGCCTGCACAATGTATTAATTTATATAAATAGTGTGTAAAAGGTCTGCCCATCCCTCACATATGTATGTATAATTGTATATATGTGTGAGGATAGTAATCTAAACCAACTGATGATTGCTGGTTTGGCATGAAATGCGTATATTGGTGATTATTTGTCATTTCAATGTGTGTGTGATCAGGTGGGTCAGCAATGTGAGATGGCACTGAGAGTGGTGGGTCAAGTGAAAGACTGAGTTCGAGTCCCTCATATATTACATATATAAATGCAGGTTTAAGCCTGTACAATGTATTAAGATAGTGGTTTCTAAAGTCATATTTAACCAATATTAAGAGAAAAAATATATATGCAAAGTTAAATATCTGTACCTTTTTTTTTAAAAAAAAACAACAACTTAAACCTTAAGCTGTATGAAAATTAGTTATTTCTTTATGCAATTTTTTTTTTAGAAAACAAACAGAAATATGAGTTATTAGAATTTTATTTTTCATAATAAATAAGGTGGATACATTTTATAATGTAGCAGATTTTTATCTCACATTAATAAATTATTATCTCAAACTAACTTTTAAAAAATCATATGATCAGATTAATATCAATAAAACGTTTTATTAAGAAATTAGCATTGTCCATAAACTGTGTGAAAATCTTTATTTTCACTAAAGGAATTTTTAAAAGCAAAATGCAATTTTTTATATTATCTGTTATTAAAACGTAATTCTACATTGTCAAGCATTGGTAATCGAGACGTCAGCACAGCCGCCTTACAAGCAGTTGTCCCGAGTTAGCGAGTTCGCTCCCGGCTGATGCTATGACACATGAAAAAAAAAAACAATGTAATTCTATATCAGCTATTTAACTAAACATAATGCAGTGAATAGTATTTACATCAGTTACTTAATATATTATGTAATGAACAGTATCTGTCACATGTAAATGTATAATAATATGTATTTATTTGCAATTCTAACAGCCGTAAATCAAAACATTTGTATTATTAAAAGTTTATTTTAAAAATTGGGCATCAGCTTTCATCTTTATCCGAGATTATATACATATTTTATGGTAGAAATACGTTCTCAGAAAGCATATTTTCTTTATTATAAGATTATATTGTTGATAAATCATAACACTTTATTACTTAATTATTTTTTATTTAGTCTAAAATATAAAACAAAAATGTTTAAAGTTCAATGCAAAATATTTATCTTCCAAACCTAAATAGAAAAATAAAATCATAAAGCTATAATTCAGTATTTGAAAAAGCTTATAAAAAAGCGTCAACTTTTAGAGTGAATTATTTAATGTGGAATATGTAATTAGATAATAGATTTAAATGGTTTTTTTTTTTATTTATTAATTAAAAAAACAGTAGAAATATGTATGGCTTTATTACTGCTACTGATTATTGCAAAAATTATTTGTACTCAAGTATATATATATATATGTAATGAATTTAAAATGTATTTTTTATTAAATTAATTTTTCGGGAATATTTATTTTCAGTTAATTTATGATATGTTATTACAATCTATTTCATTTTAAAAATATTTTTCATTTTACAGATATAATAACTTTGTATTGAATGACTTTGGACCCTTCTGGACATATTCTGAATCTGAATTCAACTTTGAACTCAGATTTTCACGTTAATGGTTTACAACAATATATGATTAAGATCTGTCATACAACTAAACTTTCATAACTATTTGAGTGGCATGTTATTTAATTAGAATTACACTAATTTCTATAGCAGATATTTATTATAGATGAATGGATATTTGATATTGTTGAAAAACACTTTTAATTCACTCCCCAAACGAAAATGTAACCAAATATTTGTATTCCAAGATTTAAATTAGCAAAACTATTTTTGTTATAAGTATAATTTACTTATAGAAAGTATAATGGATTCATTTAACAATGACACGGAAACGCTCAGATCTTTGAATGATTTATTTTTTTACTCCTTTCTATAGATATATCGATACTCATGTTTTACCAGTAGAAGTCTGTTTTGGAACAGTAGCAAGTATTTTCAATGCAATTACATTTAGTAAAATGAAAATAACGTTCAACATGAAATTACTTTTAATATGGTTTACCTCTTGTGAAATTATGGCTGAAATATTGTTGAATATTAAAATATTCTATGCTTTTTATCCTACTAATACATTCTTAATGATATTAAAGTGTTATGTTTACACTCAAATTACTTACTTTTTATTTCTTTATTCCAGTTTAATTTTTTTTTTAATTACCATTCACCGCTATATTTCAATCTGCCATCCTCTTTTCAATGACAAATTTTTGACAACTAAGAACACGATTATAAGTCTAATGGGGGTGAGTCCTTTAGTCGCAGTGATGTCAGGTTTAAATGTTAAAAAATTTCGACCAGTATTCTTTCAAAATATGACAATATATAAAATTAAACTCAATAAAAAATTTGTTTATTCTATGGAGGCAAAAATTATACTAACAATGTGGATAAGTATATATGTAATTTTACTGATTTCTATACTTTACTTAAATATCAAAATAATAAATAATTTTAAACAATTGCTGAAGAGAAAACAAGTTCGATCTCAGATTCATTCAAATGCAATCATCAGAGAACAAAAGATCTTATTTAACATTTTGAATACAATTGTTATCGTTACTTTGATTTCAATCATACCATATTTTACATGTGTGGGTGTATTGGTAGTTTACATGTGTGGGTGTATTGGTAGTATATCACAAATTTTCAAGCATGAATAATATTTTTTACATAAGTGAATTATGTTTATTTATACCATATAGTGTTATCTTCATAATCAATTATTTCACTAATAAGGAATTTAGAAAAAGTTTTTACTTACTATTTTATCAAAATAATAAGATTGCTCCAGCAAATTAAATTTCTTTTTTTTTTGTCTATTAATAAAGTAAAATACTATTTTTAATTTCATTAATTGATAGTAGCAACTTTAAAAATAAACTTCATAATTGTAAATATTAAAAAAAAAAATAGGAGAAAACCAAAATCCTGCTATTAATTTAATGTTTGTGTTATATGTGTGTAAAATGATTGACAAGGTTTAACAATAAAAGCAAATGAATTATGTGGTTGTCATATTGATTCTGCAAAGGTATTCATAGAAATATTGTTGCATTTAGATTTATAAGTGTCAAAATCACTCCATGCACAACATCGACACAATCCACTTTAGATAAATACCATAATGATTATCACTAATAGTTTATTACACATAGATTATTTTGTAGTATTTTGTAAAAATGGCAGACAAGTTTGTGCACTCCAGAAAAACTAGAATTTATTCCAGTTGTTGTTTTTAGATCGTGCTCTGATAACTGAGGAATTTAATTAAGACATTAACATAATGGCGAACATTAATTCCAAGAAATATTTGCTGATTGCAAATATTTCTAGATAAGAGACATTACCTTAGTGGACAATGTGATTAATTGCTGTGGTTATCAGAAATCTTTAAAAAGACTGTTAACAACTAGGCAGAGCAGTATAGAGAGTATTAGAGGCGTATTTGAGTGTAGACGTTCCTGTTCAATTCCAGTAGGAGACATTTCACATCAGTACTTTCAGTTAAAGACTAGCGCCCAGTGGAAATGTAGTCCACGGGTATAGCTGAAGGAGACCACAGCCTGAGAAAACTGTCTGATAGCAGCTGAATAAAAAGTTGAGTTTCCAGTGGTTTTCAAGTGGAGTTACTGGTAGACTGTTGCAGAGATGGAAGCTGTAAGGAGCTTAAGGTCAGTCACAGTGCTGACTACAAAGAGTTTGTTGGCAGCTAAACTGGACTGGGGCCAAGGTGTGTGTAAACCTTGCCCATTGTGAACCATTTGTAGCAGCCAGCCTGAATGAACATCGAGGGAATTGATCATTGGAAAACTGTAGAAACAGAGTGAGTACAGAGTGGTATTCAGTGAATTTGAGCAGAGCATCCATTGCAAGAGAACCATGTGGGAATTGCGAATTAAACTAATGAGTTCACAAATTAACTTTTGTGCACAGTAATTGAAGAATCAATATACTGCAATCTGGTGCAGTCACATTTGGAACCTGTGAGTAGTGAATAGCTATAGTTTTCGCTGCAAGTGTTCATGATATAACAACGGTGAAAGTTTGGAAATAAAATGCTAGTGCAGTCACCATTGGAAGCTGAGTCCCAACATGCATGCACAGTCACCATTGTACATGTAACTGGCAAAGAAGTTTGGCAGCAGTTTAAATCAAACATTTCTGAGTGAAATAACAGGAAATATGTTTCCTCCAAGTAGTAAAAAAAAAACAACAACAACAGAACACCAAGGAATCACAACAAGGGTTTTTTCTGGAGTGGAGGGAGGTGTAGTATTTTGTAAAAATGGCAGACAAGTTTGTGCACTCCAAAAAACTAGAATTTATTTGAGTTGTTGTTTTTAGATCATGCTCTGATAACTGAGGAATTAAGACATTAACGTAATGGCAAATGTTAATTCCAAGAAATATTTGCTGATTGCAAATATTTCTAGATAAGAGACATTACCTTAGTGGACAATGTGATTAATTGCTGTGGTTATCAGAAAGCTTTAAAAAGACTGTTAACAACTAGGCAGAGCAGTATAGAGAGTATTAGAGGCAGTATTTGAGTATAGATGTTTCTGTTCAATTCCAGTAGGAGACATCTCACATCAGTGCTTTTGGTTAAAGACCAGCGCCCAGTGGAAATGTGTCCATGGGTATAGTTGAAGGAGACTGCAGCCTGAGGAAACTGTCTGGATAGCAGCTGAATAAAGAGTTGAGTTTCCAGCAGTTTTCAAGTGGAGTTACTGGTAGACTGTTGCAGAGTCGGAAGCTGTAAGGAGCTTGGGGTCAGTCGCAGTGCTTACTATGAAAAGTTGGGCAGCTAAACTGGACTGGGGCTAAGGTGTGTGTAAACCTTTCCCATTGTAAACTATTTGTAGCAGCCAGCCTGAATGAACATCGAGGGAATTGAACATTGGAGAACTGTAGAAACAGAGTGAGTACAGAGCGGTATTCAGTGAATTTGAGCAGAGCATCTGTTGCAAGAGAACCGCATGGGAATTGCGAATTAAACTAACGAGTTCACAAATTAACTTTTCTGTGCAGTAATTGAAGAATCAATATACTGCATATTTATAGCTCACATTGTTGGCCGAGAGGTCGGCGCAGCTTGCTTGTGGACGGTTGTTGCAGATTCGCTTCCCAGCCGATGCTATGACATATGGAAAAAAAAGATTAATATAGCTGATTTTTCATTTAAATTTACACTCATGGAGTTGTTTGCATTTTTCTTTTCCATGTATAATATCTTTGATAAATGTATTAAATAACCTCCCCCTCCATACACACACATACAAGTATGTGTGCTTTTTAACAAGTTTTTTTGTCTTAAACTAATTTATTAACCTATCAATTGTTTTTAGGGCAAAAAGATAAAAGCTCTTCAGTAATAAGTTATTATTTTATTTGTTTATTTAAAAATAAATAAGCAGACTGCCCCAAGGTACAGACACCATCTCCTATCAATTACCCTTGGATAATCACTTCTAAATTTTGTTAAATATGTAATCTGGTTTACTCTCATCTCTATGTAGTCTAAGTGATCAAATCATTCATGGCTAATAGACAGCAGTGCTCTCCAGCTGATACAATAAAAGTCTGATAGACAATATTATTAGGCATTATAACTTTCACTATTTCCTCACTCAAGAAGCAATTGATAATTGGTAATTATTTTACTGCAAGATTGCAGCTGATGATTGTTTTTAGTAATAAAAGCCAAGTCTTTTTTGATACAATGGACACTGCAAATCCAGTATGCAGTTCCACTGTAATGGATATATCATTAAATGTAATTTTGGCTTTGCTTTATACATTATTTATACAGATATTGATTTTATTGGATTTGATCTTTACCATTTTTTATAATGGATTCCCCCAATTCTTTTCTGACTATCTTGCTGCCTTTATTTTTAGGTTTTGATTTGCTCAACTCAATTACAATGTCTAGAAACTGGTCATCTTTGTGAACATTTAGTGTATGCATGGGTTGGTTGTATCTATAACAAGCTTTTGTAATTATATTTGCCTACCTATTCTGGCAGTTTATAATATTTTTAACTGAATACCCTCTACATTTGTAGGATCAGCTCTGCCAGGTATTTGTCTTAACCAGATTTCTGACTGCCAACTTTAATAAGAATCACCTGAATTGCTGTAGACTTAGCTATGTTTACCTGGGATATTACAGAATTCAAAATGGTGATCGTGTTAATGCTGATAGGTTATAAAGCTATGATCTTTTATTTTTATATGATATTTAATTTGTATGGTAAAACAATTTTGCAAATGAAATGGTCTCTCAATCCTTCGGGTAATAATTTTTTGAAAATAATAGTTCAAGGCTAACTTCCTGAGTTCTATGGAAAATCTCTTGCGTTTTCTTTCTCTCCTTGAACATCAGAGGCCAATATCATAGTAATATAGTTAGGGCTTTGGATAAAAATAAGCTATAAGCAGAGATGTTGCTGTATCAAAATCCAACTCAGAAGAATGTATAGGATTTGACTCGGATTATATGTCATAAATAGAAGAACTGCAAATCCAACTTTGTGGATTGCCTTCTTCCAGGAAAACAAATTTTATGATTATGATTTTTTTTTTTACGACAGCCGAAAAAAAATATTTTTTTTTGTTCACTAGCTTTTAAAGAGTTATATGTTGTTTTTTCTTCATCCCCCCCCCCCTTGCATTGTGTTTGAATATGACTTTAATCTTTTGTATCATTATGATTTGTTTGATAATGAATCATGATTGTTAATTTCTTCTTTATGATCAAAACTTATTTTGCGGTCCAACATTTTCAGTCAGAAACAAATATTATTCATTTTATCTATCTATCTATTTAGTTATTATTCATTCACATATTGATTTAATAAAGTAGAAAAAATATATAGCTTTATTTTATTTAAGTTTCTAATGTTGCGATTGCTTAATATATTTCCGATAAAATATATTTGTTTTAAAAAAGTTCTTTTTTTATAATTGACAGTTATTGCAGCTGTATATTTTTTTTTACATATTTTACAAATAAGTGCAAATATAAGTAAAAATTTCTTCTGCAGATAATCTAGTAAGTTTTAAAGTTTTTTAAAATAATTCATCAATGTTGTTTTAATTTACCTCAGGATAATCTGAATACAGACAGGTATTCTAACTAACTCTAAAAAATGCTGAGGAAAAAAAAAAATTTATTCCTAAAAGTATTAACAAAAAATGAATCTTTAATCAATTTGGATATATTCTAACACAATACTCTTTCCACTTCCAAAAAAGGACATGAGAAGAGCTAATGTATATATATTGTTCTTAATAAAAATATAAGAATGTTGGTCTAACGTAATTATCTTTTCATCTGGAAATAAATATTGACACACCGGCAAAATAAAATAAAAGTAAGTACATTTTTTATTGTTATATTGAATTTTTATTACTATTATTTTTTTAAAAACCCTGTCCACTGCGACAATTTTGTTATGCTTATATTCGTATTACTAAGAAATTAATGTTCTGGTCAGTCAATGCTAACATACATCTTAATAACTAAATTATAATATATTTAGTTTTAAATTAACTTTATTAGGTTTACTATATACATTCGATGTTATTTACAAGTCTTATTGAAACAAAAGCGATTTCAAGTAACAAAGCCATAAAATACATATCCATATAATTGAGCAATAATCATTATATATCTAACGTATATTAATTAACATATTCAATAGCCAAGTCACTGGGTAGTTGTTAATAAGATCAGATTCCATGTAGCTAAAAAAATATCAGTTGGTGCATGGGTTTGATCTCTGATCTTAATGTTATTTCATTTTTTTGTATAAAAAGAATGTCATTTTACAAACCAGATTGTGAAAAAAAATGAATGTAGTAATTCTTACATTGGAAAAGGACCACTTTGTTTATTTCTTATGAGTTTGTTGATTGTTAATGAGTTTGAATGAGTAATATTCATTTTTATGATAGAGGGCACATAATGGATCTATATTTGTGAAGTGTTGCTTGTAGAAGAGAAAATAATTAGTAGAAAGAGCTTTGACATTTATTTTTATTACAAAGTCCAGATATTTGGATTCCAGGTGCCAATATCTGAACTGTTTTATAAATAAAGATTAACTACTATTTGATATAGTATTATCATTATCAATTTCACCTGTTTGCCAATAGTTAATTTTATTTAGAAATAGATTATGTGAAGAGTAGTGTGTTTTCTTATGAGAATTATTAAGGTTTTGATATAAATATTGTTAATGGGTGGCGAAGTATCAGTAGAATTAACCAGAATTACACTATTAAAACTCAAGAAAAACTAATTAGTTCAGTCACTTCATTAATAGCTCTCTGATGATAAAATGTAGAACTGCCATGTAATGAAAGACCATTGAATTTAATATATTTGTGCACATTTCTTATGCTTGGAGCTACTGCGTTTTTAATCCAGATTAGTTTGGTGATAAGGGAGTTTTTTAATGAAAAAGTAAATTTAATAATGGATAAGAAATAATTAATTTTAGGAAATATTAAAATGTTGATTGATGATGCTTTCGCATATATTGAAAGGTATGCTTTGGATAATACATTGATGATGCTTTCTACTGAAACAATAAGCTGATTTTGAATAGCAGTTTTCATTGCATTATATGAGAAGTACATTAGGAAACCTAAACATTTCTGAGAAGTAGAGGAAAAATTAGAAGGAATAGTCTTACCTGTAAGAATATTCCAAGTAGAAGATTTGTTTTTATTAAAGTGAATTGAAAAATTATCAGTATAATTATTAAGTACAATGTCAAGTAAGGGAAATAGTTTTTTTGATGAGAGAAAAATGACTGTCATTCATATAAGAGATGTGATTAATGGATTAATTAAGTATAGGAATATGTATTCCTGAAATTTTGCTTTCTATTTCCAAAAGGAGGGTGTTGGTATAAGTTGTGAAGAGAAGAGAGCTAAAAGGAGAGTATTGACGAATAGAATTATGTGGATAAAATCCAGGGAGTATTTTTCCATTGACAGTTATGCAAAATTCTCTATTTCTAAATAGATTTGCCAGTATGTAGAGTTATGATAATGGTATATTATATTACTGAAGTAGTTGTAGTAGTTTAAGTATAGAAACTGAGCCAAATCCAGATCTCATATCCAATTGCACAACAATGGACCCTGTTTTTATACATTGCCTAATGTGGCCTATTATTAATTTAAACAGAATAATTGCTGATGAAGTAGCTGAACCTTTTTTTAAAACTGAAATTTTGATAATGAAGAGAGAAGGAGTAGGTGGATTTTATCTTTAATAAAAGATTCAACTATTTTAATAAGGAGTGGAGTCATTGATATGCCTCTAAGATTGTCCAAAGGTGAAGGAATAATATTTTTTAAGGAACCATATAAATGAGATAAAGTTCTAGAATTATGTGGATTTGTTTGGATAAATGATTAATTAAATTGTGAATTATTGGAATTGTGATGTGGTTGAGATGATTAAACAGAAATTTGGGTATTTGATGAGATTCTGGATGCATATTATCAGGAATGTTGTTTAACCTGAAGGCAACGTCAGATTTAGTAATTCACAATGTTCAACATAATGTCTAAACAAAAAAGAGGAAAGTTTGGGATAGAAATAAGTTTGAAATTTGGATTGAAAGTGTAACAGTATATAAGGGGAGCATGTTTTCTCCAGTTATCACATTTGAATCTTTCAAAATGAAGAATGGTATTGTTGTGTTTGGTTTATAACTAATAGCCCATTGTATATATTTTTGTCCAATTATGGGGATCTGCCATACATATTTTTGACTTTTTAATAGATAATTAGCCAAGATTTATTGTATGTGTTTGTATTTTTGTTTGAGAGTTATGATTATTTAGAGTTAAATGTTGTTAAAGGTGTATTGTATCCAAATTTTTTACCAATCTAGTTGGGGGTTTATTTGTCCTGGTATAAAAATTTATTGTAGACTTGATGATGTTTATAAGTGTGAACCATGTTTCTACAGGGTTTAAGTTCATAATGTTTATTTTTTTTAAAAAAATGTAAATTTCTGAAAGGATAGCTTTAGGTGTCATAGATTTTAGAGTAATCTAATAGTGTTGTTAAGTACTGAATACTGGTTGACTTTGCAAGTTTAACTCAATTTTAATTATCAGTGCTAGATCATCTGAAAAGCTTATAGGTATTAATATTAGATTGACAAAAAAATGAAAGTCAGGAAAGTAGAAAAGAAGATTTATTAGTGTGGAGTGCTTTTGGTGTAGAAAGAAAATGGGTTTGTGGAAAAAGATCCTTCTGCACTCATAAATCTGTCATTAATCTGATGGAGGTATTTTTTCCACAAAAGTTGAATACATCAGATTAAAATACACCAGTTAAAATTATAGGATGGGAATTAGTAGAAATAAGCAAATTTATCTTCCTTATTATTATCAATATTATTTCCATTTCATTGTACATGGATACTGTTATTATGTTTATTATGAGGGAAGTATAATAGTATGTTACTATGCTCATATTGGAATCAAGATATAAAATTTTAAATTGCTTAAATGAAGATTTGTGGTGTATAATCATTCCTACTCCAGCTTCAGATACATCAGGCTGTGATAATTTAAGAAATCCACTTTTATTAAGATATCTATATGGGTTAATTTTTGAATGTGATGAATATTTTGTTTTAGTCAAGATAGTTATATTTGAGTTAAACTGTGTAGGCCAATTGCTGAGGACAAATAAGTGTTGAGGTATGTTATATTTAAATTAATTAAAAATACGACTGAGCATTATTTCTTATATGTTTTAGATTTTATATTGTATTTAAATATTAAAACAATAATTAAAATTCTATTTTTTAATTTAATCATTTTGATAATAAAAATAAACCACAGTGACTTACTATTTTTGCTTGCAATACAGAATAAAAATGATTTTACGTTTTTCCAGTCTATTGTGTTTTCATATTTTTAAAAATCAATTTTGATATTATTTTTTCTATACCATTATAATGTTTGCAATTATTGATTTTGTTACTTGGAAAATGGAATCAAGAGTAAATGTGTTTTTTGTGTGGCAATCTTTTTTAGTACTTTTTTTTTGTTTCATTTCTGCAATAGAAGGGGATTGTTTTTGAGATGTGATAGTTTTACTGATATCTAATTTTTGTTGAGTTCTTATTTCTACTATAGGAAACATATGGTTTTTATTGTCAAATGGATAAACTTAGTTTTTTTTTTGTGATTATTATATAAGTTATTTTCCTCTGGGATTTATTGTGCTATTTTTAGAATGTTTTTATCCTAAGTTTTTTGCCTTTTATTTCCCCCTCCCCAACTGTTAGAAATTTGCCTCTTTCTTCATCAGTATTAGACACATTGTCACTTAGTGGGTTATTTCTTGTGTATTCCATATTTCATTCAGTTATAAACATATACCTTTTTGAACAATAGGAGTGATAGAATGATTTTCCATAGATGTATATATTAATATTATTATATTCATATATATTAATATTATTAATTCAACTGATGTGGAACTGTTTAGGTTATGTTCAATGTGGCTGTCCTTATTCAGCAGTGAATTATATGGGAATGGTGTATCTGAGCTTATTTGGAACTCTTTTTTATTGTGTGACCTTATATTCTTTGAGCATTGATGGGTCTTTGTATTTTTGAAGCCACACTCCAAACAAATGCAATTTTGGGCATGTTTTGATGTTTCTTGGATTTGTAAAAGAAACATTGTGAAGGAATGCCTTTAAATATGAAAATGAAAGAAATATGATGATAAGAAAAGAACTATTCATGGAGTGTAGTATGGGTATATCATAAAGTTGAATATTTTTATTCAATATAATGTCAAATATAGAACAGGGACTGTGACTCTATTTTCAAGTAAATATATAAAGTTACTGATTTTTCCATAATTGATTAATAAAGATTGTAAATCATGACTAGTAAAATTAACATGGCAATTTTTCATTTGCCATCCTAGTTTTTTGTTTGAATATTCTTTTGGAAAATTTGTTTCTGTGTGACATTATTAAACTCTAAGACTATATAGTTAATATTAGAGTGTGCCAAAATTTTGTAAAACAACACCCACAAATGTTTTTTCTGCTCTATATTCATAAAATTTCTCCATCGAGAATTTTAATAATGTGATATTAATGTCAGTCACTCTAATATTAATATTTTATCATTATTGAACTTTTGAAACGATTTTAACAAAGTATTTGGTACCAATGCATTGAATTTCTCATTGATTAATACAAAATTATCTTTATTAAAATTTTCTTTTTCATTAATATTTTGTTCTGGAATGTACAAATTGTCATCTTCAACATCTGTAAATTTCTGAAATGTTTTTATTTGTAATATTGTTTTTTCAGCTTCATTTTCATTATGAGCATTTACAATATTTGTATAAGAAGTTTTACTACATATAAAATTATTGCAACCAGTTTCAATATTAGAGAATTTTGTCTCCATAGTATTGTTTAAAATGTTTTTATTATTATTATTTGTTTCGATTTCCAAATGTAGATTTACATTGTTACCTGCTGCAGTAATTTTTATCTGAGATTATGGTTTTACTTATAAAAATGGCATTTTTTAGAACAAACATGGATGCTATTTTCCCATTAATTATTAGATTTGTATAGACAGTCACCATATTGACCAAATACATTTATAGATAGAATCATGAGTGATATTCAAAATGTTTAACAAGAGGAACTCTAAAAAAAGAAAGTAGGAAATAAATAAATAATATTTACTATATTAAATTATCTTCAATTTTATTGAGAGATTATAGAAAACATCACTCAAAAAATATTCAATGTTCTTGTCTATAGTATGCACAGGAAATACATTAACCATATTTAATCTAATATCTTCCATGTCATAATTTGATTTACACTTGGGTATATTGAGAATAAAATAATGTTGTTCCTTAACTAACAATGTACAAAATTAACAAAGCGTATGACACACTTGAATGAGGCCTCGAAAGCGCTTAGCGTGTAATAATTTCTGTGTATCTTTATAGCTTCTCATTCAAGTGTGTCATATGCTTTGTTAATTTTGTATATTAAATTATCGAATGAGAAGTCTTAAAATCTTTAATATTTAACTAACAATGATGTTGACAATATCAGATGGCAGCACTATTGAAATTGGTAGGTTCAAATTAACTAAATTATAACATATTAAAGGTGTATTTAAATATGAAACACTATTTTGGTTTTGATATCAGCAAGCCACACTGGCTTGAATATCCTGACGGTGTTCTTGCAAATAGTTACTGTCATCTGATCAGTGTCTGATATTGGCATCCCCTCTCAAATGGATTTCCAAAAGTATATAGCCAGATCTTCTTTACTGAAAAGAATCAGATTTACTGCCTGTTGTGTTTATTATGTGTTTATGATAAACACTGATTATAAAATATTAAACATGTATTTACAATGTATATAACTGTTATATATTTGTCTGATATCATTGGCTTAGTGTTTATTTGCCACACAACCATAAATGCAAGAGACTTCAGGTACCCTTCTAGATTTAGCCTCATATTTTCAGATGTACTGTGACAGCTTGCTTCAAGAATAGGTACACTTAACTATTATGGCTGTTCTGTAACAAATTTCCTGTTTGCGATCTAGCCTCTAGCAGCTTCCAGCTCTAACATGAACATGCCTCACTGCTTTAACCATATAGCAAACAAAATGCACCCTGTTATTCAGGATTGACTGTAAATAGTGGTTGTCTCATTTGCCTCCAAATGGAATGACTACTTATAACCATATCACCTTCAATAATGAAAATAATCAGATTCACTGATCATCTTCACCCATTGGCCTATTTCCCCTGTTGATATATGTTTTCTATTCAGATACCCATCGGTCTGTAGTAATGAATGTTCAATCTCATCATGATAAGACAGAATCTGTACTAGTTCATTAGATAAAGTTAAGTTGAAATATAATATTTCCTTTCTTTGGCTAAAATTAGTCCTGGAAAATGTAGTCATTTAGATGCTTTGTGAATGTCTTTGTTGCTTTATGGCTTCATCACATTCAGTGACTTCATCAGCAAATCTGCTGACATCTTTTGTAAATTTGGTAATTTTGATTTTTCAGATTTATCACTACTGAGGGTAACTCTTCACTATTAGTGACTCTTCACTGTCGGCTAATGACTCTTCACTATATCTTCTGAATGACTTGTTTTAAATGCTTTTATTGATTTTTGAAAATCTGTTTGTTAACTTTTGATCTTTTTCAAGTTAGAATTAAAATTTAAAATTGAGGTTTAATATATTTGAATACAATAGAATTGCTTGAAAATTGATACATAAATAAGTTATATCACCGTAATCCATTTGAAATACTTGTCTTTTCAGTACATCAACTAGCTTGATAGATATAGAATAGAGGGTAAGAAAAATATGAAAATTAGTTAATAATTTCATATTTTGTAATTAACAGTTATTCTTAGAATTTTTATTTGTTTTAAATAATGGTCTTAAGAGGATAATTTAATTTTTTTTCAATTTAATAACATTTTTAAAACCATTTTAAACTCTTAGTGCATCCATATATCATATTCAGAATATATATATAATAAATCATTAACTAAGTTTTCTATTTAAAACTGTTTCTATTTTTATTTTAAAGCAATAGTTTTTTTTTTAAAAAGATAAACTTTTAAGAATTTTAAACTTCTCACTTGCTTTTAATTTTGTATATTAAAAAAGGTAAACTAAAAAAAACCCTCATTATTTAAAACAATAGCATTTAAAAAAACAGCTGTTTTAAGATAAAAATAAATCTATCAATTTAAATAGTAAGCTTAGTTACTGATTTATTACACATACATAATTATGCACACATGCTAAACATATATATATTGTATAAAAGTCATTAGATATTTCTTATGGCCAGAAATTAACTAAGTCAATCCCTATTTTTATTACAAGTTCTAGTGATATATATATATGATATAATATATATTGGCATCTAGTGATATATATATATGATATAATAATATTGGCATTTGAAAATCTCAAACCCTGTGGATCCATTCTCTGTCTAGTTGATGTAGTTAACCACTCATGGTAACTGCTTCACCCACTCTTTATGGTTCTATGACATATACACTCTAAAAAGCCACCCCAATTCCCTCATCACCCATTCACATGGGTTCGATTGAGGATTCCAAATGGATGACAAGATATGCTGTAAAGCCATTATCCCTATCTATTCTTTCCATTCATTCTCTATGAATGAAGTCCCATAGTCTGTTAAAACTGCTTTTGGTTTGCCTACTTTAGCAAAATGTTATGTTTCTGATATCCACATAGTGCCTTTAGCATTAGCCTGTGACATGGGGTACGTGGATAGCCATTTCAAAGAAATGTCATAGACCACCAATATGTATCTCATCTTCCAGGATCTCAGTAATGGCCCATAAAAATTAATAGCTATCAGGTCATTTGGGTTTTTGGAACTACATTATTCAATGTAGCAGCATAAGTTTTGTTGGGGCACTTTGTCTTGTGACACAAGTCACACCCTTTCAACATTTTGGTGATTTGGTACCTCATACCCAGCCAGTAAAAACATGTTTTGAACAGTTTTTCTGTTTTGTGAATACCATAATGGCCATACAAACAGTGAATATACATAGTTAATCCATCTTTCAGGGCCTTGGGTACCACCATCCTCCATTGTCCCAATGATATCTTCCATTTTTATAACCTCTTTCTCTTATCTCATCTTTACTTCCTTCTCTCTCTAAACTATATATAATCCTCTGATATCTGGGGTCTTGTTTCTGCTTATCACCTAAGTGATTAATTTCATCTTCCACAGATGCATCAATTTCTGTGCTTATTATTCCTAGACTTATATCTTCTGTCTGCAAATGTCCAGTGGGCCCAGACCTGGATTGTGGCTTAAGGTGTCAGCCACTACATTCTCCACCCCATTACAATATTCTACAGAGTAATTGAATTCTTGCAGAAAAAGGCTCCAATGAATTAACCTACTTTTTGACAGATAACTGTGATTAAGAAATTCCAAATTTTTGTCATTAGTTCTGACTACCACCTCTGACCCTATCAAAAATTGCCGAAATCTCTGGAATTCCCATACCACAGCCAATGATTCCTTCTCTGTTATAGAATAATTGACTTCTGACCCCCTTAAGGGTCTGCTAATGAAATATATTGCCCCTTCGCTACCATCTTTCTGCATCTGCATCAATGCTGCATCCAGCTTAAATCCATGCTGTTGACCTGTACAATAAACTTTTTTTAAAGTCAGAGTAAATCAACATCACCTGACCTAAAAAATTTTTTTTGATGCCTTCAAACACTAAGTCATGTTTGTCTGTCCATTCCCATTGAATTTTTTTTTTGCAGTAGCTGTAGAAAAGGTTCCATATCTGCCACAAAATTCTGATAGAATTTACTATAAAAGTCACACATTCCTAAGAAAGACCTAACTTGTCTCACTGACTTAGGGGCTGTGAATTCACTGATGACTTGTATTTTATCAGGATGGGGTTTAATTCCTGTTTTGCTGATTAAATGTCCTAAAAATGAACTTCAGGTCAGCTATACAACTTTTTTGTAAATTAATGTGGATACCCTTGTCTTCTCATTTTTGTAAAAACATCTGCAGATGTACATTCCTGACAGTATGGTATTTTGTGCTGTCATATTCATACTGCATTGAATACATCGATATATCAGATGGATTGACATTGGTTTGGCTGCGAACTTTTGGCCTAAGGTTAAATTAAGGATAGAATATTTTCTTTTCAAATGCAATCTATGTAGTTTATTCATATTTGACACTCTTAAAAAATATTATTAAATTCATCTGTGTGGATGGTTTAAAATTTTAAAATAATAATTTAAATTAAGAGTTAATATTAAAATCTAAAATAATAAATGTTATTCCTCAAATTTTAAATGATTATATATGTGCATTAATAAATGTTGTTTGTGTGTTAATTACTGGCAGTGGCTTTTATTTTTTTATATTTAAGATACAAATTAAACAAAGTTATATATATATATATATATATTATCTCTGTGTCTCCACTGAGATAGTGACTGGGGCTAATGGTCTAAATATAAAATAAAGTGGGATTTTACATGTCTGCCTACTATATAAATTTTCTAGGTTCAAGTAGCCTAGTGGTGCTCTGTACAGCAGATATGGAAATACTGGAACTTCCTCATCTTTTTTGGACCATTATAATATATATATATATATATATATATTTTACCAGGTTCGAACTATATTTATATATATATATATATATATATTGTACCAGGTTCGAACTGTATTTGATCCCACATACTCTTCAAGCTAGGTTTAGCTGGGCTTAAACCTTGCTTCTAATAAATTTATGATCTTATATTATAAATATGATGTGAATGAACCAGCATGTTTGTTCAGAGTGGAGAATACTATTGATGGCAGGGCCATCAACAATACCCACAGTCAGACCAAGCTATGCAACCCATAACACAGTCACATTTCCAGACTGGGGCCCACCTCTACTGCTAGATTCAAACCCCTACCATCCAAACACTTTATTTGTTTTGGAGTAAACCCAGGCACCAGCTAGTTTTGAAACTAACATGTTCGGGTAGTAGGCGAATAATCCAGCACTCGAAAAATCCCTTTACTAGCTCTTTTTTTGTTTTTAATTGCATTCCTTTGATAATCTTTTAATTACATGTTTTTGGAGATCATTTAATTAGCCACCATGCAAATGTGTTGTTTTTACATTTTTAATTAGTAGCCATTGCTGTGTTTTTAATGATAATTTTTTATATCATTTTTTTTAATATTTAATACACATACATTTATTATATTTACAATCGCACATATATATTTTACTATTAAGTTCACATTAATTCATCATTTACACACACACACACACATATATATATATATATAATTTAAAATCAGTTTACTATTTAGTTTTTAAGAAGACTTTTTTTTCTTTAACTTAAATAAAAAGAGATTTATATTTTTAAACTTTAAGTTATATTTCAACTAATAATAATAAAAAAAAACTATAATTTTTTTTTATAAAACTTTTAACTTTATGCTTCTAAAGCAAACCCCCTTCCCCCCTTCTGACTCATTAATTGATTGTAACTTTTATTTCAAAAACTCTTTGACTTTTAATTTTATGTTTTTTCGAAAACAAACTGCTATAAAAAAAATCTCTTAAACTTTTACATACTATTTTTCTTAACGAAAGATTATTTTAATAATTTTTAGCCAAAATCATTATGTGCCAACACAATGTTAGTACAGTACACTGCCCTCTGTTTGAAAATAAAATGCATGATTTTTCACCATTTTATCTCTGAGAACTTTAATTCTTTATTCTGAAATTATTTATTATTTTTCTAAGTTTACATTCTAATATCTGACCCTTTACATTCTAAGGGCAATTTTCAATTATACTTTTCTTCTTTCAATGTTGGCAACATTGCTTACAATGATCTTAGTCCTGAAGAGTGACCATGAGGACAACACTATCTCTGGTGATGCAAGGATCTTTTGAAAATGAGGTTGATGCAGATTTGCTGGCTTATCCTGACTTACACATATAAAAAATGAAGCTTCATGTGCCAGTTCTCTTGACCAGACTTTGACAAAGAAAAGGTCACTGCAAATGGCAGGATTCATCAATTGTCCATTTCATCTTATACTTTGGAAATGAGGTATGAGATATGGGGATTCTCCCTTGAAGAACTGACTTGCAACTTACTCTGGTTGTTCTCAGTGTGCATTTTAAAAGAGGAATAATCCCTGATAAGGCTGTTATGGGTACTAAATTTTATCCAGCTGACAGCTTTAACTTATTCTTATCTAAAACTTATTTCAATACTACCTTCATTTCCTTTAAATTCAAATCCTTATACATTTCTAATATAACTTAGATTGACTTTCATTTATTAACCTTACAGTATTATTTTTTAAATTCATATGACCAATATCTTAAACCTTTATTTATATTAATCTTACAATATTATTTTTAAACCATTACAAACATTATTTTACATATTTATTTATATTAAAATATTATTTTTTTTTTAAACCCTTTATTTAACTTTTTTTTATTAACGTGCGTGTATTCAGAAAAACTATTTTATTTTATTACGATCCTTTATTATCATCATCATCATCATCAACCATTATCAATCCACTGCAGGATGAAGGTCTCTCCAAGTTTAATCCATCTTCTCCCATCTTTAGCTTCTCTTCTCCACAACACCCCTGCACATTTTCTTATTTCATCCATCCATCTCACATGTGGTCTCTTTCTGGGTCTTATACAATCTCTTGGAATCCAGTTTAAAATTTCAATTGTCCATCTATTATCATCTCTTCTAGCAATATGTCCAGCCCAACTCCATTTCAATCATTTAATTTTTTCAATAAGGTCAGTAACACTTGTTTGTTGTCTTACCCATACATTGCATTTTCGATCTCTTCTTGTTACTCCCAACATACATCTCTCCATACTCCTTTGAACTCTTGTTAAGTGTCCACATACATCTCTCCATAAGTAAGAACTGGTAAAACACATTTGTTAAAAACCATCCTTTTCAAACACATAGGCATATTTCCTTTTAGTATCAAGTTATTTCTACCAAACGCACTCCAACCAAGTTTAATTCTATGATTAATTTCCTCCATTATGTTTCCATCTGTATTAATAATCTGACCAAGGTATTTGTTTCATAATCAATCTTTATTTTCATATTTTGAGCAAATCGATTAAATATTACTTTAGTCTTTTTAACATTTATCTTTAGTCCTACTTTTCTACTTTCATCTGCTAACTCCTGCAACATTTCCTGCAGCTCTGAAGCATTATTTGCAAAAACAACTACATCATCTGCAAAATCTAAATGACTTAAATACTCTCCATTTACTTTCACTCCTTTAGTTTCCCATTTTAATCCACAAAATACTTCTTGCAGCACTGCTGTAAAGAGTTTTGGAGATATGGAGTCACCTTGTCTTACACCTTTCTCAATGTCTATTTTTCCAGTATCATTATGTAATCTAATTGTTGCTGTTGCATTTTTATAAATATTCTTTAAAATATAACAATATCCTGGATCTATACCTTGATGATCCAATGCTTTAATCACTGAAGAAATGTGTATAGAATCAAATGCCTTTTCATAATCTAAAAATCCAAAACATAATGACAACTCATATTCGTTTGTCCTTTCTATGACTTCTCTCAATACCTGGATATGATCTATTGTACTAAAACCACTTTTAAATCCCGCTTGTTCTCTTGGTTGGTGGAAATCCAAAGTTCTCTGTAGATGATTTGTAATTATCTTGGTAAAAATTTTATATAAAACTGATAAAAGGCTGATAGGTCTGTAATTTCTAATATCTTCTTTATCACCTTTTTTAAATATTAATATTATTACTGCATTCTTCCAATCTTCCGGTACATCTTTATCATTTAGACATTTTGTATATAACTTTGCTAAAATTGTTTCTATTTTTTCACCTGCTTCTTTTAATATATCAATTATAATTCCATCATTTCCTGGAGCCTTTCCTTTCTTCATACACTTAATTGCATGTCTCACTTCTTCATTTAAAATTCTGGGCAATTCGGAAGATGTAATAGATATAGGAGGTACTTGTTCTTTATTACTATATAATTCTTGATAAAAATCTTCTACCAATTTCATGATGTCATCTCTTTTTTTAGTAATAATTCCATCTTTTTTTCTTATTGCAGATATAAATTTCCTACCAATACCAAAATGTTGTTTAACATTTTTGAGACTTTTATTTTCTTCTACAGCTTTCCTTGCTATTTCACAGTTATACTTTCTTATAACATTTTCAACTCTTTTACGTACCATTTTACAAAATTTGAGATATTCAATTCTTTTTAATACATCATTTTTGTATATCTTCATATTCCTTCTTTTCTTCATAAATTCTCTAGTCTCAGTAGAAATTTTATTAGTCAATTGCTGCTTTTTTCTACCAGCTATGTTTGTTGCAGTTTTTAAAAGTGTATCAGTTATTTTCATATTAATTTCATTCAAATCTGTATCATGTTCAAAATCTCCTAACACTTGAAACCTATTTGTAAGTTCTAATTTAAATTCATTAGAATGTTTCTGAAGATTAGGAATATCAACTGTAAATATTGTTTTTCTTAATAATTTTTGTCTTTCTAGTTTTACATTAACACGTAACTTAAACCTTACTAATCGATGATCACTTCCTGTGTTAAATTTATTAAGAACATTACAATCTTGAAATATGTATTTTCTGTTAGTCAAAATATAATCCAATTCTGCTGTACCTTCATTTGGATGCTTCCATGTCCATTTCCTTTTAACATTTTTCTCAAAAAATGAATTCATAATATAAAGTTTTTCTTTTTCTGCAAACTCCACAAGTCTATGTCCTCTCTCATTTCTATTACCATAACCAAAATTACCTACAGCAATTTCATCTTTCATTTGTCTACCAATTCTAGCATTAAAGTCTCCCATAACAATTTTAAAATGTTGTTTACTCTGATCAAAAGCCTTTTGTACATCCATATAAAAATCTTCTACTACTTCATCACTATGAGAACTTGTTGGGGCATAAACCTGAATTATCTGCATTTGGTATCTGCTATTAAGTTGTATAACTAATCTTGCCACTCTGTCTGATACACCATCAATCTCCACAATATTGTTCTTCCACTTTTTATTTATAATGAATCCTACTCCACTTGTATTTCCAATATGTGTGCCTTTATAATAGAGTATATGTCCACTTTTTAAATCAATTGTTTCTTCTCCTTTTCTTCTAACTTCACAAAGTCCAATAATGTCCCATTTAATATAAGACAGTTCTTCTTCTAATTCTTGCAATCTTCCTTCACGTGAAAGTGATCTGCAGTTGTAAGTACCTAAATAAAAAGTCATCATCAAATGGCAGCCTGGGTCCGCAATCAGGAGATTCTTAGCACCCTCCGCCTTCGGCCACCAACCGCTGCCTTGGTTGGTGACTTTACAGCCTCCTGGGAATAAGGGCCATGCTTTATTTTTGTCTGTCATAATTGTATATATGTATTGGAAAAATATTTATCATTTACACAAACATTCATTCTGCCTTATCAGGCACTGAGAAGAAAGACCATGGTGTTTCTTGATCTTAAACTCAGAGGTAAAAAGCCAATAAACTCACCACGCTGGCTAATGCGTGTTGGTGAGCAGCCCATCCATGTTCGTATACTATATGAATAATCACATAGTAATAACAGCTGCAACGACAAGAATGTATGGAGTGGACATTAAGAATTTGCCCTGCTCGGTTCCTTTAAGGCCTCCAAGAGGAATCAAAGGGTCTCCTTTCAGTTAATAGCAAACTCCTTTATTTTACTTGATTACTTTAAACCATTTATTTACATCTTTTTATTAACTTGCATATATTTAAAACTATTTTATGATATTACGATTCATTCTTTATTATTTTCTATGAATATTTTACTTATTTATTTAACTTGATTACTTTAATTAAACCATTTATTTAACTTCCTTTTATTAGCCTGTGTGTATTCAAAACAAACTTTTATTTTATTACGCTACTTTATTTATTATTTTCTACAGATATATTACTTATTTGTTTAACTTGCTTCTATTCTGCATATTTCTGTTATCTTATTCATTTATTTAATCCTACAAACTTTACTTTTAAATCATTAATTTGACCATTATTTACGAAAAAAAAATCTTTTATTCAATGAAGCCTCCTTGCTATTATTACTTCCAAACATTTCATTTATTATTATTCATTTCCTTTTAAATTTATTGTTTTAGTTCTAAATAGAAGTTTCAAATTATAATCATATTCATGCTCATTGTCTATTTCTGGTTTTTTGTTTTTTTTTTCCTTTACTATTCTGCCCAATTACTAACTTTTAAACTTTGTCAAGTGGTTCTTTCCTTCCACTTATTAACTCTATAATATAAAGTAACTTTCCCCTTTTGTCTATGCCTCACTTATAATTTATTACTTTATCTCTTTCCCTCCCTGCTATATTTTCTGCTTTATAAATTAGAAAACCTTTAAGCTTCACAGACCTCCATATTTTTCCTAACCATGAATATTTTTTTCTATTCTTTCTCTTTATTTTAAATCTATGTTTAAAACGAACACGAACATTTACTTTCACTTTTTCATATTTACTTCCTTTTGAAAACTCTATTACATTATTTTCTATGTTTATTATTTTTATTTCCATATCATTATATTTAATGCTATCTTGTACTACTACATTTTCTAATTCAACCTTCCTTTCACTTACATCTCTTACTACCTCGACTTCCTTTTCTATATTCTGACTTTCTTTAACAGAACCTAACTCTATAATTTTTTGGTTCTTCTCTATCTTTCCTATTATCTCACATTTTATTTCTATTATTTTTGTTCTGAATTCCTTAATTTCTCCCTTCAATTCTGGTTTGAGTTCTTGTTGACTCTGCCTGAATTCCTTACACATTTCTTCTTTGAGCTCTTGTTGACTTTGCCTGAATTCTTGATGCATTTCTTCCTTGAACTCTTGTATTTCTTTCATCATCCTCATCATCATTTTCATCAACATCTATGTCTCAGATATCTCTTTTTCTTTTTCCTTCATTTTTGAAACCAATATTCAAATATGAGCTGTTTATTATTTTCTTACATGGAACATACAACCAACTCCACTCCCTTGTCCTTTTCTCTCTACCCATTCTTAATGCTTTAGCACTGCCTAAAATATCTAACTGTCTTTAATTTAAAAGAATAATTTATTTTAAATAACATAAATGTCAAAATCTCTTTTCATTTAAAGAAAAAAAGTTTAGGTCAATTCTTTTTTTAAAATTAAACCACTTTAAAATATGTAATTTAGCTTTTCTTTAAAATTTTTTATTTTCAAACAAGAAACAAAGTATTTAATTACTGTTGTTTCTTAGGTTCATGCACCCACATTGGGAGACAATTGTACTGGGTTCGAACCATATTCAATCCCACATACTCTTCAAGCTAGGTTCAGCTGGGTTTAAACCTTGCTTCTAATAAATTTATAATCTTATATTATAAATATGACATGAATGAACCAGTATGTTTGAGCAGAGATGGCAGGGCCATCAACAATACCCAAAGTCAGACCAAACTATGCAATGCATAACACGGTCACATTTCCAGACTGTGGCCCACCTCGACTGCTAGATTCAAACCCCTACCATCCAAACACTTTATTTGTTTCAGAGTAAACCCCAGGCACCAGCTAGTTTCAAAGCTAACATGTTTGAGTAGTAGGCCCATAATCCAGCAATCAAAAAATCCTTTAACTAGGTCTTTTCTTGTTTTTAATTGCATTCCTTTGATAATCTTTTAATTACATGTTTTTGGAGATTGTTTAATTAGCCACCATGCAAATGTGTTGTTTTTACATTTTTAATTAGTAGCCATTGCTGTGTTTTTTAATGATAATTTCCTACATCATTTTTTAAATATTTAATACACATACATTTATTATAATTACAATCGCACATATATATTTTACTATTAAGTTCATATTAATTCGTCATTTACACACACATATATATATAATTTAAGATCAGTTTACTATTTAGTTTTTAAGAAGACTTTTTTTTCTTTAACTTAAATAAAAAGAGATTTATATTTTTAAACTTTAAGTTATATTTCAACTAATAATAATAAAAAAAACTCTAATTTTTTTTAATAAAACTTTTAACTTGACGCTTCTAAAGCAAACCCCCTTCCCCCTTCTGACTCATTAATTGATTGTAACTTTTATTTCAAAAACTCTTTGACTTTTAATTTTATGTTGTTTTTTTTCAAAAACAAACTGCTATAAAAAAATCTCTTAAACTTTTACATACTATTTTCTTTTAATGAAAGATTATTTTAATAATTTTTAGACAAATTCCAGCCAATTCAAAGTACATTATAGTTTTACATTTTCATTTACTGTGCCAATACTAAAAACTTCAAAATAATAAAGATAAAATTTTTCTTATATTAAATAGGGATTGTTTTAATTAATTTCTGGATACTTTAATGTGGTTGAAAAAACAATTGTTTTACTTCTTTTTAGAGCACAGTCAATAAAAGTATTTAATATAAAAAAATTTGTTTATCTCCATAATTTCCTTTTAAAACAAGCAGCTTCTGACACACACTGTATACCACTATGGACATTTGGTATGTGCATGTTTTGGTTTCTCACATCTATAACAAACTTTAATAATATTATTATCAATAGTAGATCTTGTAATCTTGTAATAATTGGGAAAATCTTTAAATGATCTGATTTTTGGATCCCCAGCTTTAGTGGGACTACTTTTATTTAATGATCTGGTGGGTAAGTTATCCAGAGTTGCCTGTGAGACAACCAAATCAAATGTGACATCAGAGTTCATCAACAGCTTCACCCTTAAAGTTAAGATCTTTTATTCCACAAATGAAATAATATCTCAAGGTTTCATTGAGGAAGTCTTTAAAATCACAGCTCAGAGCTAGCTTTCTAGTTGCAAAATCCCTCACTTTCTCTCCCATCCCTTATGTATAGAGATTGAAGATACCACTATATTATCATTAAGTGTTTTTTCAGAAAAAGTTTGTAGTGATTTATCAATATTAAACTTATCTCACAGTATGGTGTTTGCCTGTGCAAGTAATATGTCATAGATCTGATATTCAAGTATAGACATAAGTGTGGATAATTTTAATTCAGGCTTTTTAATTTTATCAGCCAGCATATAAAAAATACTTGGCCCCAGTATGATTGTCAATTTTTAGAATAGGCTAGATCAACCTCTTCTAATGAGCCAATATTTAGCCATTTTGATTTTTTTGTTTTTTGTATAATTAATTAGTAACCACTTATATATGATTTTTAAAGTTTTTATTGATGTGCTAATAATGTTAGCTGTTAAATTTAATAACATTGATTTAAACAATTCATATGGTGAAAATCTTGTCTTTTAAAGTTAATGTGTAACAACTCATATTTGATTTTAATTTTTTTATTGGTGAACTATTAATATTAGCTGTCAATTTCTTAAATAGAGACAAACCTGATATGATTGCATCAAATTGTCATATTTACTGTATGATTATGATAAACACATACTCATAAAGTATCATTAAATGTTTATTAATTAAAACAAATATATGAACACATATTTACAATATAAACCTTTGCCTGATATCATTGACTTGGTATAGCATTTAGTTGCCATTCAACTATTAGTATAAGAAACTTCAGGTACCTATCTAGATTTATCTATCACTTCAAAGAATACATGAGTAACTACTGTTGACACTTTCAGCTGTTATGCAATAAATTGCCTTGGGTGTAGGAATGATGACTCTTCCAGCTCCACCATGACAACTTGCCTCATGTCTGATCTAAGTTCTAGAAGCTTTCAGTTCTAATGGAAACTTTCCTCACTGCTCTAACCATATAGCAGACAACATTAGTACTGCTGTTCAGGTTTGATAGTTAATTATTGTTGCCTCCTTTATCTCTAACTGGACTGATTATTTACAACTGGGTCTCCTTTCATAGTGAAAACAATTGGATTCATCAAACATCATCATCCATTGGCCTGTTTCCTTATTGGATATATTCTATCTATTTATATAACATTGGTTTGTGGCAATGAATGTTTAATCTGATCAAGATGGAATCTAGACTAGTTTACTAGTGTGATGGTCAGTTGGGATATAACACTGATGTAATTCTCTAATTGATGTGCTTATGTCATTGGTGGTTTATTTACATTTATGGTTATTTTTGGCCAACTGTATTGAATATTAAATCTGATTGATATAATATTTTAGTTTGAACAATTTCATTATTTGCAGGTATACTTAAGATTAATTCACAACACATGGCATAATAAATAAACCTTTATAATATTTCTTGTGTTAAATTTTATAACAAATATTTAATATAAAACCCCATGGATATAAAACATATTCTTTTAATCAAAAATACTCTTATGCTATGCAGAAAATTCTGTGGATGTTTTTGATAATCCTTTGCATTTTTATGGTATATAATTATTGTATTATATCACAAATCTTACTCTCCTGTATTGGGACATCCTATTAATATATTTACAACTTATGTACTTTTTTGTACTTTCTATATTACTGCTTCATCTGCGGATTTTATGTTTATATTGATTTTATCTATCACTTCTGCATCCATGACAGATTGAATTGTAGCATCAATATCTGCCTTATTTGTATATTCTGCATTCATTTTATGTTCATAATTATTTTCTATACTAATATATTTTTTGCACATTACTAACAGATATAGAAATCCTTAGATAATATATTTTGGTAATTGTCTGCATTATTCGTTGTCTTTTTTAATATGGAATAGCTTTCTTTGTGTGAAGAATTTTAAATCATTTTAATTTTAGATTCATCTGTTTCTTCACATATCAATAATTTTATCATATTGTTATGTGGTTATTTGCATATATAAACTTGGTTGTTCTCCACTGTAGTACTGTTTATCTTTTACACTTCTTTCACTAGTCTCTAAAAAATAATCATTCTAAAATTTCGAATGACCAACAGTCTTCTTCAGAACTGATCAATCAAAATTGTAAGGTTGATTCATTTCATTTAAATATTCATTGTAGCAGTAATAAGAAAGTTGGATTTCTTAATTTTTACAATTGTGTCAATGACTATAAAAGAATATACACTTATAATACTTATAAAGAAGATGTAATATACTGAAGAGTGAGATAGTAAAGAAGAAAGACGCAGAATATTTTTTTAAAACATTGAAAAAGATTGCTTGTTAATCAAAACTGTAAAGTTGATTACTTTTAATAAAATAAGCAGTATAACAGTAATAATAAAATTAGGTTTGTTTAATTTTCTTATTTATTTTAATACTATGATCATGCTGTCTTGTAGTATTTTTGTGTTCTTTTTATTATTTCTAGATTATTCTCAAATAATTATGTGAGTTTTACCTTTTTTTTCAATGTCACTGACGCTATTTCTCGATTCATTTTATAATTGTTTCTTGATTTTTGTCTAATTTATTTATAAGCTTTTACATTCTTTATATAAAACTTGGCAAAATTCGTCTATGGACAATTTTTATAAGTAGAGGGAGATATTCTCTTTTTAATTCTTTCCATTTCAATAACTATCAATATTCTAGATTCTCAAAAATTTTAAATTATCAATTTTTTCTATAGTTTACAGATCTTGAGAATGAGCTTTAATAAATTCATTTATGGTTGCTAGTCAGTACTTGCTTGCTTCATTTGTCTAACATTTTCGTCTATAAGTATCTTCATGTTCTGAGACTTTACATTTACTATCATATTTTTTTGCGTAATTGCTTTTTAGTTTTTAACTTTATTGCCTATCTATTTTTCCCCTGAGTGTAAAATACCACTATTAACTTCAAGTTTGTCAAGTTATAATAAATCACTTGAGCTTCTGAATACATAAAGACTTTTTAACCCATGAAAATATCTCAGTGTCTTCTTTTCAGGGCATATAAATATACTTGTGTCATAGTTTGGAAACTAAATATAGCAAAAAGAAAAAACTATATAAACAGAAAGCTAAATTTTTTTACATTACCTACTGGTGATGCTTCTAATTGATGATTGATTAAACATTGAGATCAGATAATGAAATACATCGATTAATAATTCCTATGTGTTATCTATATATGCTTGAATGCAATTGTGAATCAGAGAATAACATATATAACTATTTAATTTGAGGGAAATCAATAATGATGATGATACCTATCTAAAATGAAACCAACTAATGTATAAATCACAACAATAATTTCAATTGTCAGAATGAAGACAAAAAGGAATATGTGTTAATTGTCTAGATAGATTACCGTGATTAGAAGACAAATATTTATTGGTACGTGCGTTTTTGTATTCTATACACCTATGGTATTTTTAGTCATAAAATAATATATGGGTTCAATCCATCAATTGGAGATATAAGATCTGTCATTTCTTAATAATTATATAGAAGACCCTAATTCCCAGACTGATCGTTTTAATATGTTTATTTTCTTCTGTATTTGAAATCCATTGGGTAAAACAAAAATTAATTCACAAAGATAGATTATTAAGTAATAAATCAAAGATTTATGCTTTATGCTTGTCCAAATTATAATAATAGTAAATAGTGCTAATACATTTATAACATAAAGCTGTATAAATTAATAGCAATTAAAATGACTAAGGCTTTCGAAAAAATGTTTTTCTCATAATCATAACCTGTTATGACTCATTCATTAGAATCATTTTATATGTATATATAGAATGATTCCAATCAATGAGTCATAACTGGTTATGATTATGAGAAAAACATGTTTTCGAAAGCCTTAGTCATTTTAATTGCTATTAATTTATACAGCTTTATGTTATAAGTGTGATAACACTATTTAATATTATTATAAAGGGAGATTATGCAGTTTAATAAACTAATAATAAACAAGAAATTCTTTAATATAATATCAATACAATGCATAAAAACTTTTAGAGATATAATTATGGTACTTTACAAAAGAAAAATAATTTATCTTTATATTAAATTTAAAAAATCTTAAGTCATAGATAGTTGGTACAGTGTTAGAGTGGCAGGCCCAAGGATCATAGTTCATTTCTGTAGCCAGAATACTTTATGAATTCTCAAGCAATAAATTATTTGATTTTTCTCTTTCTTCTTATTATTAAATATGCAACTTTGAGATTAATATTAATATAATTTTAGTTCAAGAATAAGAAGAAATTGTTATTAAAATATATCTGCATATATACATATTGAAAGTTTAAAAGATCATTAAAAATAACCTTTAATAAATAATTTTTTAATCAAATTATTATGTGGCTTTACATAAGTATACGCATATATATATATATTAATAATTCAAACAAATATATTTAACACAGTATTCAAAATTAAATAATATATTCTTTACCAGAAGTACTTTCAATTGTTTCACTGACAATCTTTATCAATTGTTAATACAAACGTACAAAAAATAAAAACTTGCATTACCCATCATTCAATCTATTCAAATTTCCCACAATTCTGTTGTCTTTATATTATATGTACGTTTGTATTAACAGTTGATAAAGATTGTCAGTGAAACAATTGAAAGTACTTCTGGTAAAGAATATATTATTTAATTTTGAATACTGTGTTAAATATATTTGTTTGAATTATTATCATATAATTTAAAAATACAGACATTTAATGGTTGTAGTTATTTATATATATATATAATCAGTGCTCAGTTTACATTGAGATAGTAAATCTTCATACTTTAATGATGAGTAGTGGTTCAGCATAAAATGCATATATTGGAAATCATTTTTCTTTTTACATGTATATGGTCATGAGTATCAGTTGTATAAGATAGAGTGGATAGTTGTAGGATGCTTGAAAATCTGAGTTCAAATCCTAAATATATATATGTTAATTTCACAAATCAATTTCTATGTAAATATTTAGAACAAAAATAAACCATTAAAAATATTACATATCTAAGGAAAGTTAAATACTATCAATTTAAAATATCTAAATTTAATTGGCAAATGTAAATCAATTTGATAATATAATTATTATTAAGGCACATTTTCCGATCTGAATTTAACTGTCTTATTAACAAAATTTATTTAAAACTGTAGATTTGTATTATCACTCAAGGCCTGTATAGTCTCTAGAATTATATATATGATAATGACTTAAATAATTATCTGGCTAAAAGGGTGTTAATGTAACTTTATCATGTTCACTATAGATCAATTTATCATAGACAGGCGTACAATGGTGTAGATATTTGTAATATATAAATGACTAATCTAAAATAATTCAATTTTTTAGCTGATCATGGCTATTGTATAGTAGTCAATTCCAAATAAAGATGACTAATTTTAACTATCCTACAGTATTAACTAAGAGAACATGTTATTAAATCTGCAATTTTCTAACTATAAAATTTTAACTACCATTGAAATGAAATCAATTTTATTTTCAATTGTTTAAATTTTCCTTTGAGCTCTTTTTACAAGCTTGGGTTTTTAAAAATTCTTTTGCATTTCTATAAAAATATTTACATAATTATTTTTATATTGTTTATATTTCTTAATTAGTTTATTTATCAGCAATCCACAATATCTTTATTCTGCACCTTGCCATATTCTTCTTCCCTTTGTAATACTTACACCAAGTAGATTTACAAAAAAATACATTTAAAAAAAAATATCTTTTTCTTAAAATTAAAATATATTTCATCATCATCATCATCATCAACCGTTATCAATCCACTGCAGGATGAAGGTCTCTCCAAGTTTAATCCATCTTCTCTGATCTTTAGCTTCTCTTCTCCACAACACCCCTGCACATTTTCTTATTTCATCCATCCATCTCACATGTGGTCTCTTTCTGGGTCTTTTACAATCTCTTGGAATCCAGTTTAAAATTTCAATTGTCCACCTATTATCATCTCTTCTAGCAATATGTCCAGCCCAACTCCATTTCAATCTTTTAATTTTTTCAATAAGATCAGTAACACCTGTTTGTTGTCTTACCCATACATTGCGTTTTTGATCTCTTCTTGTTACTCCCAACATACATCTCTCCATACTTCTTTGAGTGGTCTGAAGTCTCTGTATTGCTCTTCTATTAAGTGTCCAAGTCTCAGATCCATAAGTAAGAACTGGTAAAACACATTTGTTAAAAACCATCCTTTTCAAACACATAGGCATATTTCCTTTTAGTATCAAGTTATTTCTACCAAAAGCACTCCAACCAAGTTTAATTCTATGATTAATTTCCCCCATTATGTTTCCATCTGTATTAATAATCTGACCAAGGTATTTGTAACTGTTAACTTCTTCTAATTCTTCATAATCAATATTTATTTTCATATTTTGAGCAAATCGATTAAACATTACTTTAGTCTTTTTAACATTTATCTTTAGTCCTACTTTTCTACTTTCATCTGCTAACTCCTGCAACATTTCCTGCAGCTCTGAAGCATTATTTGCAAAAACAACTACATCATCTGCAAAATCTAAATGACTTAAATACTCTCCATTTACTTTCACTCCTTTAGTTTCCCATTTTAATTCACAAAATACTTCTTGCAGCACTGCTGTAAAGAGTTTTGGAGATATGGAGTCACCTTGTCTTACACCTTTCTCAATGTTGATTTTTCCAGTATCATTATGTAATCTAATTGTTGCTGTTGCATTTTTATAAATATTCTTTAAAATATGACAATATCCTGGATCTATACCTTGATGATCCAATGCTTTAATCACTGAAGAAATGTGTATAGAATCGAATGCCTTTTCATAATCTACAAATCCAAAACATAATGACAACTCATATTCGTTTGTCCTTTCTATGACTTCTCTCAATACCTGGATATGATCTATTGTACTAAAACCACTTTTAAATCCAGCTTGTTCTCTTGGTTGGTGGAAATCCAAAGTTCTCTGTAGATGAGTTGTAATTATCTTGGTAAAAATTTTATATAAAACTGATAAAAGGCTGATAGGTCTATAATTTCTAATATCTTCTTTATCACCTTTTTTAAATATTAATATTATTACTGCATTCTTCCAATCTTCCAGTACATCTTTATCATTTAGACATTTGGTATATAACTTTGCTAAAATTGTTTCTATTTCTTCACCTGCTTCTTTTAATATATCAATTATAATTCCATCATTTCCTGGAGCCTTTCCTTTCTTCATACACTTAATTGCATGTCTCACTTCTTCATTTAAAATTCTGGGCAATTCGGAAGATGTAATAGATATAGGAGATACTTGTTCTTTATTACTATATAATTCTTGATAAAAATCTTCTACCAATTTCATGATGTCATCTCTCTTTTTAGTAATAATTCCATCTTTTTTTCTTATTGCAGATATAAATTTCCTACCAATACCAAAATGTTGTTTAACATTTTTGAGACTTTTATTTTCTTCTACAGCTTTCCTTGCTATTTCACAGTTATACTTTCTTATATCATTTTCAACTCTTTTCCGTACCATTTTACAAAATTTGAGATATTCAATTCTTTTTAATACATCATTTTTGTATATCTTCATATTCCTTTTTTTCTTCATAAATTCTCTAGTCTCAGTAGAAATTTTATTAGTCAATTGCTGCTTTTTTCTACCAGCTATGTTTGTTGCAGTTTTTAAAAGTGTATCAGTTATTTTCATATTAATTTCATTCAAATCTGAATCATGGTCAAAATCTCCTAACACTTGAAACCTATTTGTAAGTTCTAATTTAAATTCATTAGAATGTTTTTGAAGATTAGGAATATCAACTATAAATATTGTTTTTCTTAATAATTTTTGTCTCTCTAGTTTTACATTAACACGTAACTTACACCTTACTAATCGATGATCACTTCCTGTGTTAAATTTATTAAGAACATTACAATCTTGAAATATGTATTTTCTGTTAGTCAAAATATAATCCAATTCTGCTGTACCTTCATTTGGATGCTTCCATGTCCATTTTCTTTTAACATTTTTCTCAAAAAATGAATTCATAATATAAAGTTTTTCTTTTTCTGCAAACTCCACAAGTCTATGTCCTCTCTCATTTCTATTACCATAACCAAAATTACCTACAGCATTTTCATCTTTCATTTGTCTACCAATTCTAGCATTAAAGTCTCCCATAACAATTTTAAAATGTTGTTTACTCTGATCAAAAGCCTTTTGTACATCCATATAAAAATCTTCTACTACTTCATCACTATGAGAACTTGTTGGGGCATAAACCTGAATTATCTGCATTTGGTATCTGCTATTAAGTTGTATAACTAATCTTGCCACTCTGTCCAATACACCATCAATCTCCACAATATTGTTCTTCCACTTTTTATTTATAATGAATCCTACTCCACTTGTATTTCCAATATGTGTGTCTTTATAATAGAGTATATGTCCACTTTTTAAATCAATTGTTTCTTCTCCTTTTCTTCTAACTTCACAAAGTCCAATAATGTCCCATTTAATATAAGACAGTTCTTCTTCTAATTCTTGCAATCTTCCTTCACTTGAAAGTGATCTGCAGTTGTAAGTACCTAAATAAAAAGTCGTCATCAAATGGCAGCCTGGGTCCGCAATCAGGGGATTCTTAGCACCCTCCGCCTTCGGCCACCAACGGCTGCCTTGGTTGGTGACTTTACAGCCTCCTGGGAATAAGGGCCATGCTTTATTTTTGTCTGTCATAATTGTATATATGTATTGGAAAAACATTTATCATTTACAAAAACATTCATTCTGCTTTATCAGGCACTGAGAAGAAAGACCACGGTGTTTCTTGATCTTAAACTCGGAGGTAAAAAGCCAATAAACTCACCACGCTGGCTAATGCGTGTTGGTGAGCAGCCCATCCATGTTTGTATACTATATGAATAATCACATAGTAATAACAGCTGCAACGACAAGAACGTATGGAGTGGACATTAGGAATTTGCCCTGCTCGGTTCCTTTAAGGCCTCCAAGAGGAATCAAAGGGTCTCCTTTCAGTTAATAGCAAACTCCTTTCTGCAGCCAAAAAATATATTTAATAATATTTAAATAAATATAAAATCTATAATTTTAAATCTTTGCAAAAATAAATTTACAATATTTTGAATCTTATCTTTGTTTTAAATTATAACCACAAACGCAGACATGCACATTTGAGGATTGTCCCAAAATCTTCATATATGGCTGACTAGATGGATGGATATAGATAGATAGGTAGATAGATAGATAGTTGGGTGGATGGATAGATAGATAGATAGATAGATAGATAGATAGATAGATAGATAGATAGATAGATAGATAGATAGATAGATAGATAGATAGATAGATAGACATATAGATAGATAGATAGAAAGATAGATGGGTGAGTGGATGGATGGATAGATAGACAGATGACAGACAGATAGATAGATAGATAGATAGATAGATAGATAGATAGATAGATAGATAGATAGATAGATAGATAGATAGATAGATAGATAGATAGATAGATAGATAGATAGATAGATAGATAGATAGATAGAGTAAATAATTTAATGTACATGTAATATAATTTATTTTTAAAAAAAATATTTCCCATGGGATATGCATTTCCTTTACAATGTTCGCATTTTATATTTTTTTACGTCTGAAAACGGATTTCTCTTATGTGTAAAAACAGAATATACTTCCAACAAATATCCTTTAACAGTAATTATCCTAATAATTTTCTTATTATAATCTATTTCGATTTAATTAAATAAAACATCATAAAAACATTTCTATTCCATTCCATGTATATAGTAAGCAAATTTATTTTATAACATATTTTTGGAAGTATTTACCCCTCAGCAAACTTTTTTTTAAAGATATAAAAAATGATTATTAACGAACTTGTTTTAGATGAAAAATTATTACATTTCATCTTATAATAAAATCTTTTGTTATATTATTATAACTGTTTTTTTTTTGTTAACTGTGGTGGTCATGTGATGTTTATTGTTAAAGAAGTCACGTAATGCTTAACTCTTTTGTAGCAGATGGAGCAGTTAAAAAATTAGAATCAAGTTTATTCATTAATTCTAATATTCATTCAACTAAGAATTGAAATTGGTTCTAGAACCTTTCGTTGGTATTAGCCAAAGAGGATAGTATAGTAATTAAGAAGAATGGGATTATAACAAGTATATTCTATAACGTAGAGTGCAACCCGTGGATTCCGATTCCTTAGGAAATTGCGAAATTTTTAAGAAATTCTCATAAATTTTGAGTTTTTTTATTAAAATATTTTTTTTTTTAAATAAATAAAAACTATATGAAAATAAGTTGCTTTTGCACATATCATAATTGTTTCCAAAATTTTCATTTCAAGTTGTACATGCATAATACTAATATATTAGGAAATATAAATTCGTATATTAATTAAAACTGCTATTCTTTTATTGGGAATTTCCTTACCTACTTATACTTATAATTTAGTCATTGTAAAAACAACTAATGGGTCACGCCAGTCAATTTGTCGTCGAGGATACCACTGGTCTGTATTTTGAATTGTATATAGTTTATATGTGTTGTATTTGTTCACATAACAAAAACAATAATTTAGTCAATCCTTGGTGGAAGAGAGGTCAGCGATAACTGCTTTTACAAGCAGTTGTCCTGGGATAGCGGGTTCGCATCCCGGCTGATGCTATGACACATGAGGAAAAAAAACAAACAAACAATAATTTAAAGCAAAAACAATATATGATTACAAAATTAGCTAAGTTAGGATGAACAAACTAAAAAACATGTTATAATCTTCACTACAGGCTGTGGATAGTAGCCTGGTTGGGCTAAATTATGAAGTTAAAAGTTTTATTTCTCTTATTATATATATATATGTGTGTGTGTGTGCGTGCGTGTGCGTGTGTAGTAACTATTTTTATGGAGCTTACGTTTACACAGTTAAATTATATGTGTACATAATTGATATTCGATTACCTAATATATGGACATACTTTGAAGATGGTTCAAACTTAACTGAGGTCAATAGAAAGATAAATTATAACTACTAAGAAATGAAACCAAAGTAGCTGGTGCAAAAAACGGCAGTTAGTAGTAAATTTTCAACTGAAATAAGATAGTGCATGAAGAAAGGAAGAAGCAAGTAAATATTTTAAAATGAACCATTAAGATGAATCGAATATCCAGGGTATGAAAGAAAGTTAATGATATAAGAAAATATGATTGTGAACTGGCAAGGAAAGCTAATAAAGAAATTTAAATAGTATATAAGAACATTTTATTACTGAAAGTCAATTTAACTTTAGGAATAATAAAAGAAGATGGAGCTCTTTTTTTTTTTTTTTGGAAAAAGGAGAAAACATTCTTAAATGTGTGCAAGAGTTTTACAAAGAATTATATAATAATAAACTTTGTAATTATATAATCGATTATTTCTATTATCTAGAACTAATTGCTAAATACCTTTAAAAAAGGTAAATTATTTTTTAACTGTTCAATTACATTTACTTGTTAATAATATCACACGAGTAATCATGTAATATTTTTCGTTCTTTGTCAGGTGTTATTGTTTGATCGATGGCATTACTACCATATGAATCGAACTTGGTATCTTTAGGTTTATTGATATTGAATACCAGATAATAGATTAAAGCTTCATATTAAATTTAATATTCAAAAAGTACAAGATTCAGGTTCGATTTTCATATTAGTATTATCACTGGTCATGCCAGCAATTTCTGAAGAAGAGAGGAGAATAATACTTGTCAAAATTGTTGTATTGTAAGCTAAACTGTACTATTTTAAGTAATTCAATGAATATGAAATGTTTAAATAAAGTTTGAAATTTTCAAAAATCACTTGATAACTAATTTTAGATAATGGAAATAGTTGGCATAGAGTAGAAGTAAAATGCAGTCATCATAAACTTTCAGACAACTGATAATAAAATTTATGTAAATAAAAGACTAATTATCAACTTAGATTCACTTTTCTCATTGTGTAAAAAAGAGAGATACTTTTCTACATCATTTCACAGTATTAGTAAAATTAAGAAGGTTTGTTTTCCAAATTTTAATTATAAACCTAGAAAATCAAATATCAAAACATATCAAAAGATTAAGCCCCTATACTAGTCTGGTCATGTTTGACAGTAAAACATATAACTGCATTTTAAATATAAACTAATAATAAAATAAGCTTTTCTATAACAATCTGAAATATCTACCAAAAAAAAAAAACTTTTTTAACAATATGAAGACAAATTTATCATCCTCATATGACAAAATATGAGATGCAAGATATGACAAAATATATTCATATAACGAACTTACTTTTAAAAAAACATTATTAACATAATTATATAAAAATAAGTATATAAATATTATAATTAATAACAATCATAAGGGATCACCCACTACCCATGCACTGTACACTAATAAATATTTTTAAAGAATACTTTACTTTCTGAACACAAGATAAAGCCTTTTAAAAAGATAGAATGAATCCACTATATCTTTTTAACGTAAACATATATGTGAAGGCAAATCTTAAACATTTGGAAATGAGAGTGTAAAGATATTAATTAATCACTTTTAATTCCATTTGCTATGTTTTTAATCATTGACTTCTGTAAATTTTTTACAATTTATGGATCATCAGTGTTTGAGAAGTTAGAGTATACCTTTAAAATGTTTATTAGTGTATAACGAATGTGATCCCTAATGATTGGTACAGTTGAAAACATAGCGCAATGTAAATAATTAACTCATTATATATATATATATATATGTGTGTGTGTGTTTAATATTACATCTAATACTGGCTAGTCATATAAAAATTTCGCAGACAACAATAATTAAAAACATAGTAAATAGAATTAAAAGTGATTAATTGGTACCTTCAGTTCTCATTTCCAAATGCTTAAGATTTGCTTATACATATGCATTTAGATTTAAAAGGTACAGTGGATTCATTCTATCTTTTCAAAACACTTTATCTTGAGTTTGGAAAAGAGTGCATTCCTTAAAAGTGTTTATTAATATACAGCGCAAGTGTAGTGCATGAGTCTTAATGATGTGATGTGATGTGATGTACTTTAGCTTCTCCTTAAACGAAGTCAAGAATCTCTCAACAATTATGCCCAGAGAAACCTGTTAGTCACTTTATTTTCCATTCTCCATTTTAAATTTTTCCATATTCTGCTCCATCCAATTTCTACAACATAATCTTTGTCAACTCTACAGCCTTTATATCTAGATCCCCCTTTACTTTTCCTAAACCCAGCATAAAAGCCAATAATTCACTTTCTGTATAATCACTTTTTTATATGTCTTCTTCCATAACTTCATTATATGTGCTCTTTCTGTTTTCAAGCATTTACATTCAATTAACAGATGCCTAATAATTCCTATTTCTTCCTTATATAATTTACAGACTAAATCACCCATATTTTCCCACTTCCATAGTGCATTATAAATATTATAATTGTAATAGGCTTGATTTTAAAATAAAATGAATGTAAATAATAAGAAAACTATCAATGAAACCTCAATTAAATCTATGAAGAAAAAGGAGTTCCAGAAAATTATAAAATTATTATTGATATTAAAAGATACAAGTGAAGAAATAGAAAAATTGTTTACAAATAATCGATACTAAATGTCTAAATGGTAAAGACATACTAGATGATTGTAATTATGTGATATTGATATTTAAGAAACGTTATAAGGAAAGTAAAAAATGCAGACTTATTAATCTATTATATCTACACAACAAATTCACTAAGATAGTTACCATTCATCTACAACAAACTCTGGATTCACCATATTCAAATATTGAGAAAAGTTTGTTTTAAAAAACAATGAATATGAAGTGTCATTATATATGGTTTTATAGATTTTGCAAAGCCATTTGAATGTATAACTATTTTCACAGTGATGAAATCTTTGTATTATCAAGATTTAAATATAGGTTGTCATATTGTAAGTAATATTCATCAAAATACAGCATCAATGAAATGATTAGATTACACAATGATACGAAAATATACAAATGGGTATTTCCATGTCTCCAAAACATTTTACATCAATTTTACAAAAAGTACTTTGTGGATTAAAATGGAAAGCTAAGGGTATATATAGAAGTACAGTGAACAATTTTAGGGGCATAATTTTTCCCTATCTCAATGCCATATACTGTAATCTTTAGTAAGTTGTAATAGATTATAGATCTTATTACTTATTAAATTTATATCCAATATTTCTCAACTAGTTTCCAGTTTATGATTTACAAAAGTGGGGAGCTTTGGATCTTTGACATCTGGACTTTTAGGATCTAATGCATCTTCTTTCTAGCACTTATCTTTTATCTTTCTGTTATATTATCAAGCTGTCTGCTCAAACTAAAAATATATATTACTGTTTTCAATCTAAGCCAATGTGCTTGTATAATCATAAAGATCTGAAATTACTTCAGTTTTTATATATTATGGTGGACTTAGTTTTTTAATAATTATAGGCACATCTGATCTGTGATCAGGATTTGTTATAAACCAATAAAATATTACCTGAATATATAACATGATTTCAGCTTACATATAAGGTTCAGTTAGTAATAGTAGATATATGATGACATGTTCATCATTTCAACTTGGTGAGACACTACTTTACTTTACTATTGTGTTAAAATCTTATTTTGTACTAAGTCCAATAAGCTGGACTTGATTTCTTTTTAAGTTAATTTAGACAATCACATTTACTGTTTTTGAATATTTAAAAAAATGATTTGTAACTCAAACAATATACCATATGCATCATCAAGACAGATTTATGATATATCTATTAAGTTCTCATTGAAAATCTGATATTTTTTTTATAATAATTATAATACTGGGAAAATGTTGTCACTGTGTTGATTTTAACAGATAATGGTGTAATAGATGTCATTTTCTTTCATTATATTACAGTCAAATCTATTAACTTTTATTTTTAAAAATAAATGAATAAATTAAAAGTTTGCATATGTATCTTATTTTGTTTTAAATAATAATCAACTAATTAATGTGTAAAATAATAAAAAAATATTTTATAAACAAGCAAGATTTCACTTTGTTTATTTATATATAATATTTAATGAATTAAATGTGAAAGTGTTTTAAGCTTCACACTCTTGGTTCAGAATGCTTGAGTCTGACTTATTTATATATAAATTTAAATAGAAAAGAAGGTGGGTTCCCACCTGTTTCTCATAGTTCTGACTTGTGTTTTTGAATTGAGAGTTCTACATGAAGTCATTATTACATCAGATTGGCTGTCACATAAGCATTTTTAAGGTACTTCTGTCAAAGGTTTTAGTCTTTAACATTATTATTAGATCAACTGCTAACATTTAATAAACTTAATATATTAACATTGTTTAAAGAAAATAGTTCCAATGACCAAACATATGTTTATTTGCGAATGTATTATGGTTTTACATATTTTTTTATAATAATTATGCTATATTTATTAGATATCAATAAATATAAATTATTAATAACTTATTTTGACTCAAACTACTTTATTTTCAAAAATATAATGCTATGTTAGTGGGGAATGTAAATATGACCTGAAGCAATTTATAAGATTAGCTTCTATGTAATCAATCTACTTATACTTATGAGTATTATAAATTTATTTAAATGCACATTGATTCATAAGTAACATTTACTAAGGCTTTAACCTCAAGAATATGCATGTAAAAATGTGATATTAGGAACCTCTACAGGTCTTAACCACAAGCTTACACTTTGGAAGAAAAGAGGGGAACCCAAAGGGTAACCCTCCTTACTTCATCCTACTTTCTATTTAAATAGGTGAAGCAGAAGCAGTTAGATCTAAGAGTGTGAAGCTATACAATTTTTCACTGCTTAAGTCAATGTTTCTTATTACACATTAATACTCATAATAGATTTCTAACTATAAGATTTTTCCATTGACTCGTTGTAAATCTAAAGATTTCACAAGTATTAATGTGTAATAAGAAATGTGGGCTTAATCAGTGAAATATTGAATAGTTTCATGCTCTTATATCTAACTACTTCAACTTCACCTATTTAAATAGAAAGTAGGTTAAAGTAAGGAGGAGTTCCCCTTTGAGTTCCTTTCTTTTCTTCCAAAGCATAAGTTTGTGGATAAGACCTGTAGAGGTCCCGAATATTGCATTTTTACACACATATTCTTGAGGTTAAAGCCTTAGTAAATGTTACTTATGAGTATGAAAATATCATAATTTTGCAATAAATATTTGAAATTTTTAAACTTTTAAAGCATAATTCATTAGATATAAGAGAAATAAATAAATATTAATTTGCATTTTTAAAAATAATAAGAAATAACAAATATTTAGTTGATTTTGTAAACTGAAAATAATATTTCTAGAAATGATGACATGTAAAGGCTTTTTGTTTTGAATACAATCTAATTTTTTTAATATTTACAGAAACAAAATGTAAACATTTAAAATTTATTTTAGTAGCAAACATAAATATCTATCAAATAAAATCAAATTTATTATTTTCTGATAAGTAATAATAATTTAATCATATTTTTTATGTTGATCTGTGAGACAAAGAAAAATGTCAGAAAATGCTAAAATGTGAGAGCATTATGCTGCATGTCAGAAGGGTTAATGCTACACTAACAAATAATAAAAAAATATTTCTAGAAAACATTGAAGAAAATGATGATGATAAAGTGAAGTAAAGTAACAGTGTGGTTGTCATAACTTATATATTTTAAGTCAAATGATAGACAATTATTTGGTTTATTGACAATCAATTAATTTATGCAACTTAGTTTTAAGAAAGGTTAAATGTTTAGATTGTTAAATTAGAAATTTTAAAAATAACTGTAATTAATTCAAAATTGTCTAGACACTAGATAAAACAATAATTAAATATAACATCATTATTATAAAATAATTATCAATTAGAAATAAATTATTATACATTTTAAATTATTTAATAAAAATGAAAACTGCTCCAGTAATGAAGAACTCATAACACTTTTTTTTAAAATTTTTATTTAAATTTTCTCAGAATATTAAATCAGGAGTCTTAAAATAATATTACATATTTTCAAAAAATAATGTCATAAAACAAAAGCATTTAATTAACTTTGAAAATATTAACTTTTTAACAAGAAAGGATTTTAAATAATTAATTATATGCACACTCATATTCAGAAACAAGATAATTATTTTAAACAAACTACCAATTTAAAATTATTAAGCATTCTAAGGTTTGTAAAAGATTAAAATAGATTTTAAGTAATAATTAGAATTGCATTAACACTTTATAAACTATATTTGTTAATAAATTAGCTTAAGCATTTTAAACTCATTTATAGTTCATTTATTAATAATTTTATTTAATAAAAATATGCAATAATTGAATTAAGAATAATTTTAACTTTTCCACTATAACATGTGCAAAACTAAGTTGTACTTTAAATAAACAATTATGTATGAATATATATTTATAATTACAAAGAAGTTAAATTAGTCAATTTAAAAATTATTGAAAGTTACTTACATAAGTCTGTTTTAAACTTGTAATATATTATAATAGCAAATATAACTTAATTAAATGAAATTATTATTGTTTTATAGAATAAATCATATTGAATGGATTATGATTGTTATCATTAGAAATTGGAAACAGACACAATTTAAATAAAAGGCATGCAGGAATCATACAATTTCAAAGATATTAAAATTGCAATACATTTATTTAAGACCAAAATACAAATAAAAATACAAATTATAAATGGACAATGAAAAATTGTAGATACTAATCTAATACAAAACAGTGAGTTGTGTTTCTTGAATCAAGGTCCATAGTCAAATATTGGTTTTTCTGATTACCCTAAAAATAAAATAAAGACAGAATATTAATTAGCTTCATTTACAATTAGTTGTGTATGCATATATTTGGATTACTGGTATTGGATTACAATGTCTACAGATTTTCATAGTTATCTTTTTAGAGTGCCATAATTGTTTTATTAATTAGATAGCATTCAATAACAGCAACATAACATACTATGAACAAATCAACTTAATTATGCTATTGTAAAATTTTTGCTTAAATACTCAGTAAAAAATGGTATGTGTCCATATGTACTTGTGTGCATATAGATTTTTTTTTTTTTTTTCGTAAATTGTTTTACATTATGATTTTTTTTTCATGTGTCAAAGCATTGGCTGGAAAGCGAACCCGTGAACTCAGAACAACTGCTTGTAAGGCAGCTATGCTGACTGCTCAGCCACCAACACTTGACTAAATTATGATTTTATTTTTAGAAAAGCCAAAAAATTCAAAAAGTAAAGCAATAGATTAATTGTAGTCTATAATCTCACTATAGAGAACAATTTGGTAAATATTTGTGCTTATTATTTTCAATGAAGAAGTTGTTAATCTTCACAAATGATTTATATAATTTAATTTATTCATTTGAATATTAAATGTAAAAATTTTTAAATTTAATACATTAACTTTGCAAATAAAAAAGGGAGTAATAAATTGAAACAAATAATCAGAACAAATGATAGTAAAATATAATAGTCAATTAAACTTAAATTAATATTGCACATTTGAAAAAGAAATACATTTAAATAAATAAAACACTATTTGAAATCTAAAACTTTAATTTTTAACTTCAATGTAATGATAGAAAGTGATTCACAGTCATAAAAACACCACTTCTACTTTAAGTTTTTGTTTGTACTATATATTTAATCTAAATTTCTTTTTTGATAAAAGATGTTGCTCAATAAATTTTAATATAAGTAAAATATTTTCATTAGGAAACAAATATTTAATTTCATTTTACAAAAATAAAACTAGAGAAATAAGCAAACTCTAAGGAAATGGATGATTTTTAATTTTCAGTTTCAATAAAACCCAAACTTAAGAAAATGCAATGAAAACATTGTGTCAGATGAAAGACATTTTCTTTACAACAAATCTCTCTCTCTCTATCTTCTTCATTACTTGAAATCATCTTCTCATCAAAGTGTACATTTCTTTGAAAAATAAAGGTATGTAGCAATTATTTTCAGAATTAATATCAATCAATATATGTTTTAATTCTAGTTTACACGATTAGATGTAAGTCAATCTCTTTATAAATAATGGGAATGTAACTGTGACACCAATTTACATCCTTATAATGCCATGTTTCTGTACATAACTAATATTCTGATGCTTATGAAATAGGTGTATGATTATTTGCTAGGGAGATCATGTGATATATGAACATGGTAAATGTGCAGCATTCAGCAGTTTTATTGAAGTAGTTCTGAATAAAGATTTTATTGCATTACTCATCTTATCAATAATCAAATCTAGAACCTTTGGCTAAACTTCACAGAATATTACAATAAGTATAATCATACATTATGTGTATATTCTATATGTGTGAAGTGTACAGAATTTACATAATTTTAGTGTGTTTACACAACAAAAATATTACTTTATAATCTGTAATCATAAATTATTTAGGAGTATATAATATATCATCATTATTTTACCTATTTTTAATCCATTGCAGAATAAAATTATTTCCAAGTTTATTCCAGTTTGTCTGACTCTTAACCCATCTTTTCCTAGAAGTTTTTCTATTTCATCCATCCATATTATATGTTGACTCATTCTAAATCTTTTACAATTTCCTGGGATTCAATTCAAAAATTCAATTATTCATATTTTGATTTCTTAATTCTTTCAGTGACGTCAGTAATACCTATTTGTTCATTCACTCATTTAGTTCATTATTTATTCCTTTCTGTAGCATCCATATTTCATTATGTGGTCTGAAATATATTAACTCCTCTTCTGTGAAATGCCCAAGTCACAGATTGATATATAAAAAAATAGTAAAATGGAAATATAAACATTTTTCTTTTTAAAAAATCATAGGCATATTTTCATTTATTTATAATATTTTTAATAAAAAAAACACTTTATCCAAGTTTAATCATATGATTAATTGCATATTTGATTGTTAACTTTTTTTAATACTTAATTTTCAATCTGTATATTCTTCAGCTGAGAAAATTTATTGAACACTAGTTTTTTTTAGTTTTTATTTTTAGTCCTTTTTTCGTACTTTCCTCTTATTACTTTTGCAATATTTTCTGAAACTCTGAAGTATTAAAACAACTACAACATATGCATATAGTGTAAACATATACTGTAAAGATGTTTAGTAAAGATTAACTGCAAAAATTTTCACCCTCATATTGTTTATTAGGCTCATTCTTTAAGCTTTATATAGTCAGTATGCAGCGCTTTTTTATTGTAAGGGAGATCTTTAACACAATTGCCCAATACTTATAATTCACTACAACTTAACCTATTAGTGATACAGTTATAAAAGAGAAAATTGATCTAGCAACAATTACACAAACAAATATTTTATTTACTCACACTCATAATTAAAACATATTATAATAAATTTACATATACGCACACATAGTTATAATATAATATAAATTTATGGATACAATATTAAAGATTTCTTTGGCTGAAGTTATTAAAGTTCATTAAAGTCTTTCATTCAAATAAATGTTCAAATTTTTAGAATCGAATAATGAGGTTTATATTTACCTAGGATTTTACAGATAGCATGTCACACTCTCATGGATACAGTCCCTTGCTTATTTCCTGATTTTTCAATTACCAACCAGCTGGCCTTTTTTTCTATTGATGATTTGACTTCTTCTTGATTTCGAGTTTACAATAAAGGAAAGAGATTTTCAATAGTTCACAGATCATAAGGCAGGCGTGAGTTCCAGGTGGATAACATCTGATGGTATTTAGAACTGGGATCAAGGCTGAGACACACACTTTGGTCATTGTTTGCAAATTCATGCTGCTAGATTGACCTTCAGTAAATATTGGTAATTCCACCTGCATGCTGAAAATGTTGACGGCCTTTTGCCATCTTTTCTTCATTAAAAGTTTCTTATAAGACAGGTATATTATAATTTTGCTGTTACTAAAGTAATTTAGCAGGCAATAATAATGACAATGAATGAATTAATCACTCATTCCTTTTATATGCTTTTTTCTCATTGTTTCTATTTATCATTCTTCAATCTGGTTTAATTAATTTTATATTTTTTAATTAATTTCATATTCCATTTTAATCTAATTTCTTGCTTAGATTAATCTAATGTTTTGATAAGATAACATCTGTAGTCTTTTCCTCTGTCTCTTTATCAGCCAAGTAATCTCTAATGGATTGTAAATTTAAAAGTTTTTCTTTATACAAATTATATTTTTAATTCAATTTTATTTGTACACATTTCTCTTTTTTTTTAAATTTATAAATAGGAAAAGCTAGTTTTAACTTTTTACTTAGAATTAACCTCCTCCCTCTTTCCCACTCACTGTTTAATATTAAAACTCTCCTTTATTTTTTTAAATGACAAGATGACACAATATTTTATTTTTGCAAGTTTGCATGAAAAAAAAAACCTCTTTAAAACATATAATTTGTATTTCATTATTACCACTATTCTTTCCTTTTAAAATTAATTTGATCATATATTAATAAATGATTTCATGTTTACTGCAGAATATATCTGTGTTTTATATATTTATTGGTAGTATTTCCCATCCCCACCTTAGTTTGAGAGGTTAAATGTGTCAAATCAACTATTTTATCTTTAATAATTTATTTATAGTTTTCCTTCAACTTTTCCTCCTTTAATTATTACTTATTATTTTGTCTTAAATATTATGGATTCTAACTTCTATTTTTTTATGTACTCTTTTCTGTCAAATAAGTCTTGGAATTGATAAGATAGATAAACTAATGAATATGACCTTTGTTACACTACTCTTCTTTTCAGGCTGTACTCAATTTTGATTGCAACAAGATGTCATGTGTGATGACCACAAGGAGCAACATACTTTTTTCTGACTTGTAAAGCGCTGTTTGAATGCAGCAGATTGGAGAATACATCTGGCTTATATCCAACATGTGCTAAAAAACAAAAAAAATATTTCTATGCTGAAATTTTTTTACAAGCCAATTGAATAAGCCCATGACCTCTCTTCTATGGTCTTATCCTAGAATATAAAATGGAATTACTTGAAAATGGCAGGATTCATTGATTGATCGTGTGGCTTACACTATTAACAATATTTATTATGACATGAGGAACTTTTCCTTAAAGAACTGATTTGCAACTTATACTGCTACTCTTCCAATGCACATATTTGAAATAAGAAAGTGGGATTATTACCAATAAAATTTGGTTGGGCCCAGGAATCACTCTACTTGATCCTCATGCTGAGGACTATTCCCCTGTTTAATCTGTTATGCGTACTATTTCCACACAGCTCAACAGTCTATAGTTATCTTTCATCATTCTTCAATTTCTCACTTCACCCCCCTTTTCCAACTCCAATTGATCTGACAGTCAGTGCTTATACTAAACATTATTTTTATTTATTTTTATTCTAGAGTCATACAAGGTTCTATTTATTTTATTTTATTATTATTGCTGCATATTCATGTTTTTTTAAAAAAAAACCTTTTACTTCAGTTTATCTCCATTATTAATTCTTAAAAACATTTTATTGCATTTCATTTATTTCTATTATCACATATTAACCCCCATAACATTATTCTATTTAAACTATTTATTCCTTTATTTTTTATTAAAAAAAATTCCTTTACCTCTCCCTTCAGTTATTAATTTACTAATTGGCCATTATTTATATTAATCTTCCCAAACAAAACCTTTTATTTAATTAATGTTACTTCCATTTTCATGTAATCCAGGTATTAATTTATTATTTATTACTTAAAAGACTGTCCCATTAATGTAGCTTTTCTTATCACATGTCAGGTGTGACTTTTATATTTTTTACAAATCCACTCAGACCATAGAATTATAATCTATTTTGAGGCCAGGCTTGGTGTTCTAGGCAGTTGGTTTCTGGTTTCCAGCTAGCATATCTATTATCTCCCTTTGCTTTTAGATTACCAGGTTCTCTAACTCTATCCCTTATCCTTTTCTCTTTTTCCCCAGGCATGAATTCCATTTTCTTGCTTTCATTCATTGGTCTAGCACTATCAAATGCTCTAAGTAACTTAGCCATTTGCTCCATAGTTTTCTGTTCCCTTCCAATCAGCATCTGTTTGACATTATGAGGTAAGCTAGTGTTACTATCTGTACAATTTGCTGATCATGTAATGGATTTGCCATTATTGAGCTTAATTTCACCACTTGTCAGTGGAAATGTGGTAAATAATTCCCCAGTCTGCTATTTGTCCTGTGCTACATATTTTACTAATACTCATCACCCCAATGCCTCACCAATAATGGCTGCTTATATTCTCTGAATGTCACTGTGTCCCACCAGAATTGAGCATTACTCTGAATATGACTATGAGCTATGATGACTATGGCTTTTTCACTCAATTTGTTCAATGTGAAATATCATTCCAGGTTCCTTAGGTGTTCCATTGGGGCTTCCCCTGTGTACTTTAAAAATACTTTTATTTTTTAAAATTGTTTTACAGTGGTTGAACCATGACATATGCATACATATCCACACTTTTCTCCTCCATACTTTCAATATTTTCACCCTTCTTGATTTCTGATTTGACTGTATTCTTTTTGCGTTTGAATTTTACTGCACCAACTTTTTCTGTTCATTTACTTATATCTGTTATTTCCTGTTCCTTTTTCATTTTTTCCCGCTCATTCTCTAATTTATGTACACATCCATATCAGTTCTTATGCTATCTATTACTTTCCTTACTTCTCATCATGCTATCCTCATTTTTAATCCCCAATATTTTATTTCTTTTCTCAGCATTTCTGTCATTACTTCTGTATTTATATTCCTTTTTCTATTTCCTTGTTTGCTTCCTCTTTCTCTCTGTTTAGTTTTTCTTGTCTGTGTTGAGTCTCCATTTTTGCTTTTTGCCCTGGTGTGCATTAATTATTTCTAGTTTTCTTTATACATACATTTTGTTTTACATATATTTAAAATAAAAATAAGTATATGACCACCTCCAACCCCCTAGTCCTTTCTGGTTTCCACCTTACTATCAATACCCCTAATCTGTATAGAATATTTATCACTCTAGACTCTGTCCTTTTTATTTATATTTTACTCCTTAATGTTAAAATTTGTTTGCTTTGATCTACTCTCTTCTTGTACTGCTTACCAATTTTACTTTTATAATAACACAATTTAGCATTTAATTGGAAATTTAATTGTGATCTTTTTAATTTCAATTAGGTTTATAATTACTCTGGTAATCTGGGGCACATTGGCACCTATATTGAAAACCCAATTGAATCATGTGGGGAAAAAATGATTCTGTATTCATATTTAAAATCTCAATTTTTACTTCAGCTGTTCTCTTACTACTGCAGCAGACTGGCACTTCAAGAAGAAAAGTATAATACCATGGTCAATGAAACACCAGAAGCACCTATAACCAGATCAAGGCTATACAAAGTATAACTTACAGTCACATTTTCAGGCTGTAGCACTTCTCAGCTGCATATTCAAATGTCTGCCATCCAAAGCATTTTATTTATTTTGAAGCTTCAGCTCAGGTGCTCCTTGACTACAGGTTATATACTCAGCATGCTTGGATGACAGGTATACAACCTTGTGTTTGATATAGATCTTCTTTAATTATGAGGGGGATCTTTAACACACTTGCCCAATATTTATAATTCACTGTAACTTAATCTATTAGTGATGCAGTAATAGAAGAGAAAATTGATCCAACAACAATTACGCATATATTTTATTTACCCACACTCATAATTAAAACTTATTATAAATTTACATATATACACATACATAGTTATAATATAATATAATAAGAATTTATGGATGCAATATTAATGATTACTTTGGTTGGAATTATTAAAGTTTATTCAAATAAATGTTCAATTTTTTAGAATGGGATAATGAAGATTAGATTTATCTAGAACTTTTCAGAATGCATATCACAGTCTCATGGGTAGAGTCCCTCATTTATTTCCTGATTTGTCAATTACCAACCAATTGGCCTTTCTTTCCATTGACAGTTTGGCTTCTTGACTTTCCAGTTTACAGTGAAGGAGTTTCAGTAGTTCACAGAATTCCAGGTGGACAACATTTGATGGCATTAATAATTGGGGTCAAAGGCTTGTTGCATGTTTTAGTCATTGTTTAGCAATTCATGCTACTAGGTTGAGCTTCAGTAAATATAGATAGATGCACCCACATGTTGGAAATGTTGATGGCCTTTCACTATCTTTTTTTTCATTAAAAGCTTTTTATAAGACAAGCATATTGAATGATAATTGTGCTAAGCCTGATATAATCTAACTGGCAATAATAATGATAATGAATGAATCCTTCATTTCTTTTAGATGCTTTTTTCGCATTGTTTCTATTTATCATCCTTCAATCTGGTTTAATTAGTTTTATATTGTCTCAATTAATTTTGTATTCTGTTTTAATCTAATTTTTTGCTTAGATTAATCTAATGTTTTGATAAAATAATATCTGTAGTCTTTTCCTTTGTATCTTTATCAGAAAAGGAATCTCTAATTGATTGCAAATTTAATAGTTTTTCTTTATACAAATTATATTTTTAGTTACATTTTATTTTTACACATTTGTTTTTTTTTTTTTTAGATTTATAAAAAGAAAAAGCTAGTTTTAACTTTTTACTTAGAATTAATCCCCCCCCCTTACTACTCCTTTAATATTAAAACTCTCTTTTATTTTTTTAAATGAGAAGATGATGCAATATGTTACTTTTGCAAGTTCGCCTTTAAAAAAACCCTTTAAACATATTATAATTTGTATTTCATTATTACCACTTTTCTTTCCTTTTAAAATTACTTTGATCATTTATTAATAAATTATTTCATATGTACCACAGAATATATATGTGTGTTTTAAACTTTTATATTCATGGATGGTTTATGGACGGTACAATATAATCAAAATTACCCCAAATTCAGAACCCAAACAGACTAGCCAAGAAAATAAACTATAATCATTATCAATAATTTCACCACTACAAGCAGACTTCTCAAATGTAAAGAACTACAAAATAACAACATATTTATAATAAACATTTTCCACAATTCTACTTACTTCCCATACACTCTAATTGTTAAAAGAACCCTTAAATAAGTTATTTGCTTCAGAATCATACAATTTTAGTAATAAAGATTTTTTAATTTATCATTTTCTTTTATGTCTCTCAAAGAAGACAATCTTTGCTTTATCAAAATTAATAGTGTGGCCTTTATCTTTTTCATGTATATATAAAGCAGAACTAAGATATTTTATTTCTAACCCTACTTTTATATACCTTTATTCTTTCATTTCAACTCAAAATACTCTGACCTGTATATGCCATCTTCCAAAATCAAGGGATAATACACACTATTCCAGAAATAGTTTTTGTTTCAAAAATTTCCTGTATATTATGTTAAAAATTATTCAAAATTATACTCCTGTTCTAACAATTTTTTTTATTTCTAAACAAATTATTATATCTATTTACAATTTCATAGGAAGACAATTTAAATGGCAAAAAAATAAAATCATATTTTTCTTCACCCTTTCCATCATTGCAAATATTATTGCTATTAAATGAAATACTTTCAACAAATTTATAAGCATAGACATCATTCAAATTAATCTCTTATTTCTAGAACAATAATTTCTTAAATTCAAATAGTTTTTATTTCCATTTTTTTCTTAAGTTTCTTCTAGAAAGCAATCCATGGATAAAAGGTCTTTATTGGTATATGAAATTTGTAATTAAAGTTTATACTTAAATTTTGTTTGCAAACATTTAATTAGTCACAAGTAAGGTTTGAATATTAGCTTACCGATAAATTTCATAGGTATATGTAGATCTTGATTACACCATGGATGTTTTTTCTAATAAAGAGCTTGTTGTTAGTTTATTCCATTGACATTTTCATGTTCCTGGTCCATTTTAAAGTAGGACTTGAAAGCTTTTTGAAATGGCCTCTTTATGATGAAAGATGTCAGCAAACACTTCATTTTCCATTCATGCCTTGCTTCAGCATATGAGTCATCCTGGATGAAAACATCTAACCACCTTTGTGAGAACAAGAGATTACACCCTCATCTCTCCACCCAGAAAGTATGAGACAGCCAAAAAAAAAAAACAGCACCACAGGCCTTCAACCAGTTTTGAGATTTCTGCACATATTTTATCTTTTGTTTTATTATCAAAATACAAGTTGATAATCTTGTACATTCCTTATTACTTTTTAGTTACAAAGTTTTTTATTATAAATTATTTCAGCTATCTTTAATTATCATTTAAAAGGTTTTACTCTGATTGTAACCTCTTGCATTTATAATTTCTTTTTTTTTCTTATCTAAATTAGTAATCTGTATGCATTTCTATTCCTTCCAATTTTAATTTTAATTAAATAGATAATATTAAACACAAATAGCTTTCATTGTACACATAAAAAATATATACATTATACTAACTAATAAAAAAAACTAAATTACATCCATTGATGATTTTTTTTAACTTTTAAATCTTACCCAGTGCCAATATACTGAAATAAGCTTTAATTTGAAACAAAAAATCACATGCATTAGTTAAAATATATTGAAATTCTAAAACCAGCTTTCAAATTTATTATTAATAAATGCCTAATAAAACTATATTGTAAACAAACTTTCTTTAATATGTACAGTTGTACTTTTAAGTTGTACACTAATTATTTTCAACTGATAGAAAACAATATCCATGTATTACTTATAAAATGTTTAAACTTGATTTTTAAAGCTTTAAATTGAAACCAAAAAAATCTCTATACTGCCCTCTTATACATCTTACTTAAATTATATCTAAGTGACAAATAAGCACACAATGAAACATTTAATGAAAGTAAGTTAAATAAAAGAATTTAATAATATATTTCAAACACTTTGCATTTATATTTATATTTCATTAAATGTAAATTAGTCAATAATTTTTATAAACTTAAATGAAATTTTATATATTAAATAAAACTTTTCAACACAAACTGATTCTGCCCAACAATGGTTTTTTTGTATGGAATTATAAATTAGTCCTGTATTCAAAATATATATTATAACTAATAGCACTAATGTTTCATCTCCTTTGAGAATTTGAAGTTCTTTTTTAGGATTCTTGCAATCACATTTTCACTTGTGCTGCTAATGATTATTTTTAGTAGTAAATATTCATTCAAAGTCATTTTCCTGACTGAAAAAAATATAATAATGATTTTTTTATAAACACTCTTCATAAGTAAACAAATAAGTGATTTTTTAAAGAATAAAATAAGTCTATTTTTTTCCTTTAAAACAATTTAAATATGACATAAACTTTTTCTACTGTAAAAAAGAAACTGATTTTTTTCTTAATATAAAGCAAATTATTTTTTTCATGATAATAAAAATCTTTCTCTTAGTTCTGAATTTATTATCTTGAACAATATACACAATATATATGTATACAATTGGATTTCTCTCAACAGTAAGTTCCTTTCATTTGTGTTTGTATGTAGATAGGGTTCATACATAGATAGTCTTATAAAAAATATTCATTATTGAAGAAATGACTGCTACCAGTTTTATGTTACATGTAATAATTATTGATCTTAAACATTTTGGCCCACAAGAAATAATCTATTTTTGTGAAATTTTTTTTAATGCAGGTTTTCTGCGGAATCTATCTACCACATAAAACAAGACCCAGGTGTATATCAAAAGAAAGACCCTGTGGACCTTTTTTTAGTATTCTTTTAAACAAAATTAATATTTCAGCTCATACTTAATTTTAAATAATTTATTTTAAAATATCAAGAATATTATAATCCATCTGATTACTTATTTTAGTCAGTTTCATTGTAATATTTATGTAAATATCTTTTGAGTATATTTACTTTTTATTTTTTATATAAATTACACATATACACCAGAGACAGCCTGTGTGCAATATATATATATATATATATATATATATATATATATATATATATATATATATATATATATATATATTGTGACCATCTGAATGGGTACAAGGGTTTAAGATACTTTGTATCTGCATTAAATAGTTATATTGTATATAAAAAAAATTAAATAGCCTTAGAATTTTAATTTTTTTTTGCTGGAGATTGTTTAAAACTTAGGTATGGGTTGCTTATGCAGTTTATTGACCACTTTATAAGTATTTATTAGTATTATTGTGGTTAATGAGGTATTTAATGTAAGGAAGGGGGGTTGTTTATTAATGGAATTGATACATCTTGTCAGAAAGATGCAAAGTTATCCTGTGTTAGTATAGTATTATTTGAATGGTTTCATAATCCTTTATTCATTAATTCTTATCCTTTTGTCAACAGTTAATAGCAGTTTCAATTATATTTAGTTAAGATAGTTTAATATTTAGGTTGTAGTGCATGAGTATGCATGTATGACTCTGCATTATGTTTCATTTTATATTCATCTTTAATAACAGCAAAGAATAGTACATTCACAATAAAAACATTTAAATAAGAGTAATTATCTTAAATAATTTAACAAATATATATTTCTTTCCAATAATTAATAGATAGTTAAATCAATGGATTATTTTATAAACTGAATAAATTATTAATCATTTTTATTTGATAGTTAATTAATATTCATTTTTCTTTCAAGTTTGTAAAAGCTATTTATTTTATTTGTATTTTTTTTTTCTGGTCTTCATTTAGTTTTAAAAATTAAATGATTTTTTTTTTTTTGAAAAGATTTGTTTTTGCATATGTAATTAGTTAGTTAGAAAGATGCTTGGGAGTAACCTTGTAGAAAGGCAAATGAACTCAGCTAAAGAGAGTTTTTAATAAAGATTTCCAGTGTAAAAATTTGCTTTTTGTAATGTAATTGTAACCAGTAAAGAGTGGTTCATTTTTATTGGGGAAATTCAAGCCAGTTACTGAAGTCAAATTGACTTTGAAAAGACTTTAGAGTAAAACTTCCAAAGGAACTTAAGAACTTTATTATGGAAAAAATTAATTAGAAATGCAATTCTAAGGCTTTAAAAAAGGTGCGTCAGTTTAACTATACTCTCTTCGATTTAAACATTTCTGAATTAATCCCTTTATAACTATTACTCTTTTAAAAATGTATGTTAATAACGTGCAATCTACATTATTTCACTTAATTGCCATTTTAAATAAGAATGGTTTACATAAATATTATTGTTGTATCATTAAGCAACTTTTTTTTTTGATATATGGAAAACGCATGCAGAACTATACCACGGAATATATTCTAATTTCTCACTATTTTTTGTGTTGTGTTTTTGTGAAGATTATACATAGACCTAAGGATATGTCTATTTTGATAGATCATATTATGTTTAAGTTCATTGTAAGGAGATAACAGTATTCATTCATTTGATATTTCTGGAACTAATGCGCATTTTTAAATTAAGGAAATAAAATGTAAGCTATTTCTGTTTAAATTGAATAGAAGGACAGAAATGCTGGTAATTTTTGGTTCTCTTCAATAAGGACGGAATATAAAACAAAGCATTATTAATTATGGAATTACTAAGGACAATTTAAAGTGTTAGATGCTATTCAGAAAAATACTAAGGATAATTGCATATTTAAGCCAGAACTACAACGGAGAATGTCTTATATATTTTCAGTATAATAAAGGAGAAATTCACTGCTTGTGTATGATTTGGTACCTTGAATGGATATGCTATGAACACTGAAAGGTGCTGGGCATATTTGAGTTATGCTTATATTTTTTTAAGTTATACTGCAGAAGTGCATTTTAGTTTAAATTCAGTTTGGAATGTGTCCCATATTGTTTCGCAAACCATGGAACCGAGCTTTGCAAATGAACTTTTATTTTAAATTACAAAACTAGTAACCTTTGTTTCTTTATTTTTTTTTATTGCTTGTCATAATTAATATATATGATAGGTAGATAGGTTTTATTTATTATTATGTTCATTTATAATCTGTGTTATTTTGATTTTCAAGACCGTCTCCGGAGTGTACTCAAATGAGGAGTACGCTGGTAAAAAAATTGATTGTGTTCAAATAGGTCTTATTGTTTCCTTACGAGGATGAAAGAAATATTTTTTTTAAATATATTATTAGAGAGGTTTACATTTATTTTTGTATACTTTATTATCTCAAAGTGAAAATTTTATTCTTTTTTTTTTTTAAATCAAGAACATATAACAGAAATAGTTCGTTAGATATGAAAGAAAGTTTGTTCGTACTAATTAGACCCATTAAATTTTAAAAAAAGTAACCTAAAGTTTATTAAATTAAAAGTTATGCCTTAATGCAATATTTAATTATTGTATTACCTGCTTAGTGTGTAATTTATAGTTAATATTATATATACTTTTTTATTCGCGGGTGTGTGTTTGTTTTGCACAATTATGATATTTGTTTGATAAAATTCAGTTTGTGTATATTTTATGCATAAATTTCGTACACTGTCATATTCTACTGAGTTGAACGGATTGATATATTATCTGTATGTATTTATCTGCCAGCGTGTATTTATAATGTTCGATATTTAGAGAAGCTATGAGAATAGAAAAAAATCTTTGCGTTATAATGTCTGTAGGAATAAAAGATCTTGCTTATTTAGTATATGTTAATAATTTTCCATGAGTAGAGCCTCGTTTATTTTATATGCGTATGATTAATGATATTTTTTGAAGTGATGTTCTTAGGGCACGAGGAATTAAATCCCCACCAATAATGTATTTAGAAGTAGAGGAGTTATTGTTGAAATATGATTAAATGATGTTTAGGCAGTTATGTGACGTTTTTCTTGGATTCTTGGTAATGAATTATTGTAGAAGTGTTCAGTAAGAGTTATCTGCTCCTCATGTAGATTCCCTTTATAACGTATAGTATGTAAAATCATGAAAATATAGCTTTGTGTTAATTAATATGTAGCTAGATAAATTGTTAGATTAATTCTGGATGTAATATTAGTGTCAAATTTTATTGATGAATTACGACATTGTTCGAAATAAAATAATCGTATGATATTTCTTAATGAATGGAGAGTTTACAGAAAAGATTGTTTTACATTATTGCTGCTTGAACGGGCACACACACGCGTAATATAAATAATATCGCGTATATAAAGTATAGAGATATTGAAATTAAAATGAGGAATAAATGCTTTTGAAATATACTACATTCATTTAATAGAAGTATAAGGTATTAAGATTAAAACGGGAAATAAATATTTTAAAATACTGTGTATTTATTTAAATAAATGTTAACAAATCATCAAATCATCAGAATAAACATGATTTTGTTGCTATAAATGAAAGGTATACGTAATTGAAAGTTATTCCTAGTCAATTAGAGAAAGTTGCTTTGCTGAAAGCCAAAAATAAGTAATTTGATTTATTTTGTTAATCAAGAGTAATATCCTCTCCAAAGTATTTATTTTTTTGTGCTAATAATATAACCTGTTACTTATTTATTGTCATATAGATGAAATATGTAGGCAAAGTATGTGTTCGAAGTCAGGATATTTAGGCTTTGTTATTAATTTGCTTTGATAGTAGGGATAATCCCAAACTGATGCTAAAAAAAAAAAAATTATTTGATAATCTAAAAATATGTAAAACAAATAGTCCATTTGTAAATATTATGTTAAACCAAATTTATCTTGTTTATTGTAATAAATGATTTGTTTTAGTTATTTAAAATCTTAAAATCTGTGTCTTGAGTTATTCTTGTGTACATTCGTATTTCCATTTCCACATCTCCATATTTCATAAATCTATTATAAAACAGATATATTATTTTAGAGTTATAATATTAAATTTGCTAGTGTCTGACAATATTGTATTTCTTAATCCAAACATTATAAAGAGTATTTGCCACTTGATAAACGTATTAGAAAGGTTGCCAGGTCAGTATATTTGTGAGATGATGATAGGAGATTAAAATACCCTATCTCTGTCATTATCTTATTATTGAAACACAGTAAAATATTTAGTCAATTTGTTTCATTATATTTTATCATACTTTATAATTATAACTTATGGGCCAATGTAGTTTATTTGATTCAACTGTGTTTGTTAAATTCCCTGAGATGTTATTGTTTATTTCTTGATTGGCATTAAAGTAGATGTTTAGATTATAATATGCCAAGTCATAGAATTGTTAAGAGTATAATTATAGCAAGCTGATATATGTTATACTTGGATGAAGGAAGAAATTAAGTTTAAGGTATATTTTAATAGACTGTATCAAATAAACATTATGATTCTTTATCATACAATTAATTAACAAAGGAATTTACATTAAATTGAATGTTTTATAATATTTCTTCTTTTATTCATTTATTATCATATATCTTATGAACTGCCTATAGCCTCCCACTGAGCTGAGCTGAACATAAACTTAAATATAGAGTCTCAGTAATAATTTTATATTATATATTTTGTTATATTGTTCTATTCATTAATAGAACTGGCACCTGGGCATTTCGCTCATGTAATGTATATGAGCAGTGTTGGGAGTGTAGGTTATAATATATATATAATAATATACAAATCAATATATATATCAAAATACAGTACAATTTATATAAATTATATTCTTTTAGAAGTACTTTCGACTATACACTTTGTAGTCTTTATCAACTATATAACATTGAATAATCAAAACGAGACAACCTTTAACAATACCCATAGTTCAATTCAGATTTCCCACAATTCTGTTATCTTAACATTTGATGACTGGTGATTCATTAACATTTGACGATTTCTTGAAATCAACATAGCCTCTTTTATTTTACGTTTATTATGACAACGTTCAATTTGAATAATTTTCATATTTTTATAATCAAATTTAAATCCATATTGACAAGATTTATTATGATCAAATATAACAGATGATGAAGGTTTATTTACATCTGTTCCATATTGATTCTCTTTTTGAATTCTATTATATAAAAGCATATGTTCTTTTATTCTCTTCTCAAATGTACACTTAGATTCACCAATGTATTGTATGCCGCATCCACATATCAATCTATATATAATAGAATTTTGATTAAACTTTGAATTTTGAATTTTAGAATTATTAAGCAATCTATTTATGTTATTTGTAGATAAAAAAGCAATATGACACAAACCATTATAAATTTTCCTAATAAACTTGACCTGCTCATCTGATATAAATGGCATTGAAATCCATTTCATTTTGATATTTTTATTTTTAATTTTATTATAGTGTTGATTTCTTTTAAATCCTTTAATAATATTAGCAATTGCATTTTTATAATAACCAATTTTCAACAAGTCATTAACAAATAAATGTACATTTTTAATTTTATCACTAGAATATTTGCATAGTTTTTCATTTCGAAATAAGAATGATTTCAATCCAGACAGCTTATGACACATAGGTACATGTGATTCATATGGAATAAAACCTCTAGTTTCAATTGGTTTAATTAACATAAGATAATCCAAACTGTAATCATTAAGTGTAACTTGAATATCCAAGTATTTTATGGAATTGTATTTATCTTTAGTTATAACCCATTTTATATCTTTAATCTCATTTAATTCATTAAATAAATTGAACAATTGAAATATCAAGAAATTAAAGCATATCATAAATATGTGGATGATGTTTTTATTTGTGGAAAACAAGAATTAATAATCAATTTATTTAATGAATTAAATGAGATTAAGGATATAAAATGGGTTATAACTAAAGAGAAATACAATTCCATAAAATACTTGGATATTCAAGTTACACTTAATGATTACAGTTTGGATTATCTTATGTTAATTAAACCAATTGAAACTAGAGGTTTTATTCCATATGAATCACATGTTCCTATGTGTCATAAGCCATCTGGATTGAAATCATTCTTATTTCGAAATGAAAAACTATGCAAATATTCTAGTGATAAAATTAAAAGTGTACATTTATTTGTTAATGATTTGTTGAAAATTGGTTATTATAAAAATGCTATTGCTAATATTATTAAAGGATTTAAAAGAAATCAATATTATAATAAAATTAAAAATAAAAATATCAAAATGAAATGGATTTCAATGCCATTTATATCAGATGAGCAGGTCAAGTTTATTAGGAAAATTTATAATGGTTTGTGTAATATTGCTTTTTTCTCTACAAATAACATAAATAGATTACTTAATAATTCTAAAATTCAAAATTCAAAGTTTAATCAAAATTCTATTATATATAAATTGATATGTGGATGTGGTGTACAATACATTGGTGAATCTAAGTGTACATTTGAGAAGAGAATAAAAGAGCATATGCTTTTATATAATAGAATTCAAAAAGAGAATCAATCTGGAACAGATGTAAATAAACCTTCATCATCTGTTATATTTGATCATAATAAATCTTGTCAATATGGATTTAAATTTGATTATAAAAATATGAAAATTATTCAAATTGAACGTTGTCATAATAAACGTATAATAAAAGAGGCTATGTTGATTTCAAGAAATCATCAAATGTTAATGAATCACCAGTCATCAAATGTTAAGATAACAGAATTGTGGAAAATCTGAATTGAACTATGGGTATTGTTAAAGGTTGTCTCGTTTTGATTATTCAATGTTATATAGTTGATAAAGACTACAAAGTGTATAGTCAAAAGTACTTCTAAAAGAATATAATTTATTATAAACAGTCTTTCAATCTGTGGAAGTACTTTTAGTTCATTTCTTAATTAATCTGCCTTAACTGATGTTAAATTCAAATAACAAAACCTAAGCAGTTGAGATAGGTTAAGGAATTAACCGAAAGTACTTCTGTGATTGAAAGATTGTTTAGAAAAGTTTCTTATCATTATATTTATTATTTTAATTGTCATATATATATATATATATATATATATATATATATATATATATATATATATATATATGTGTGTGTGTGTGTGTCTACAGATGTATGCATGTTTTATGTAAATAATAAACACATTTATTTAATCAAATAAAACTGATAAAATTGTTATGCAGATTAAAAATCTCAGCATATGGATAGCTTTTGGAGTACAAATAAATAAATAAGTAATTATAATAGTCAAAGTTAGAATATTAATATACATTTTCTTGTGCAGAAGCAATGGATTTATCCATAAGAAACTTCTGAATTATATTAGTAGTGATTTTTATGAATTATTGTATTTTATTTCTACACTATTACAAGGCATTTCATTATATATATATATATATATATATATATATATATATATATATATATATATATATATATATATATTTATTCAATATAAAAATATAATTTATTATTATAGACACTCACACACGCACATATATAAGTGTATATATATCATCTATATATTAAAAGCAGTCAACACTTAGACAATCCCAATATCAATAATAAGCAACTATTTAGAACTGTTATTAAGGCAACCTCATTTTAACAATAAAAGTGAAATCCCACCTTTATTACTGGTCTAATATATTTATATAGACACTGAAGATTGCAACATGACCACAGAGATTGAAATTATTGATTCACAGAAGTTTGAATAAACTTCTTTGAGCAGGTAAATATAATCTATTCTGGATGCAGACTAATAAATAGTCAATTATAACATTATAAATTGCAATTACAATTCTTAAATTACACCCAAAGTATTACTTAAATAATAAGCTAAATTGGTTTGTAAGCAATCAACACTTAGACAAACCCTATATATATATATATATATTATAACGTTTCCATATTTTTTAGGCCTCTACATGCTAATATAAACTGCGCGTGAGTTGATCAAGCTATGTCGAAAAGAAGAAAGTTGTATTTCTATTTCTAAAAACATAACTATATTTCCTGATCAAACTCGGCCTATTAATTGTTGAGAATTATGCTATCGACGACATCAGCTTTTAATTTATTTGAAAGGCACCAGAGTTCTGCAAGAACCCACTGAATTGTCACATAGCATCTCGCAAATTAAAAAGAAAAGATATTTTTAGACTAATCGGTATTACATCATACCGTAACGAAAATTATTTTTTTTAAGATTATTATTCCTGGGCTTATTGAAACATATTGGCAAAGGTAAATTACATTTTAAATCTTATTAAACTAATAATAAATTTAATACTAAAAAAATAATAACTATTATTAATAACGCACAATGAAAAGGTTGATAAAAGTAAAATCTCTTTTATTGTAACAAACTAAAAATATTTATAAGTTAAATTACGAATTAACTAAACAGGAAAGTACACACACACTAATCCAAATAATGAATCGATTAACAAAAACAGTTAGATTAAGCAATTAAAGCAATTTAATAATGTCCCAATATCTTGTATAAAATTCTTTATTAGAAAGTCCCTTGAATACGAAAAGAAAAGTCTATATCAGGATGGTAGTCTAAGCTTAGATAAATAATTGTTTGCAAACTTTTAAATCACTATCAGGAAAATTTATTCTTAACTTATCGGTAAGTTCATGTAGGTTTATGGGATCCCAGATCATGAGAATTTTCATTGGTCTCTCCTGCCGGCATCTTTCATTATTGTTCCGTTCTATAGCTGGAGAAAAGGCACAGTTGTAGTGACCCTTTTATTGCAAAAAGCAGTCTTCACTAGTCCCACTTCCATGCTTGCGTGACAGCTTGGTACAGCAAGGGGCATACCTGTGTAGAAGTTTCTTGCCACAGGTTCTGCTCGTGGAAACTTCCAACTTTCAGAGACGTAACTAGAAGTTAAAGAGGAGACCCAGATTGAAGTTGTCCTCTCCTTTTTATATCGCGATCCAGTTTATGAAACTTCTGCGCACTCTTTTGTCTTTTTATCAGCATATAAGATAATAATCTTGTACACTCTCTCTTAAATTTAAATTACAAAGTCTTAATTTTTTTTAGCATTATTCTTTCATCTTTAATTAGCTAAAATATTTTTCTTGTAGCTTATACTTTGGAATTCTTTTAATTTATCTGGATTAGTAATCTGCATGTCATTTATTCTTTCCAATTAGATAAAAAAAAATAAGAATAACAATTTTAACTATCATTGCACGTTTTAACAAAATTTATACTAAGCAAAAAAAAAAATCTAAATTTACTTTTTTAGCTTTTACCAAATGCTAATATATTTGCAATGTATATAAATAAACGTTACAATATATATATATATATTGTAACAGTCATATCTGAACATTCACGCAACAAAATCCAGAGTTTTGGTAAATTATACCAAGGCTGATCTAGATGAGGGTTTGAGACCAAATCCGACCGCTCCTCAGCTCCTTCACCAACACTCCCTGACTTACTACCTTATGAATGACATATATGAGGTCACACTCGTAATCTCTCAATTTCCACGCCGGCAATAGCAAAGGGTAAAATGAGAGACTCGGGGATACTTAACTAAATGTTTTATAGTTTAACCAAACACACTCACACAACCTATGGCTGATTATCTAATGCATATAAAATCATTATGTATGGTGATTTAATATAAATAAAATGAATAATATTGCAGATGTTAATATGTTTTTAAAATTATTTAATATTGACAAAACACAAACAATAACAATTAAATATACTGCATATTCCACTCGCAGGTGGGATGGTGAAAATACGAACTACACATTTTGTAATCAATTGTACTTAATGATCATTATTTTATTTTATCGTTTATACGTTAATAATTATTTTACGTCTACACTGATGTCTAAATTATGTTCTGCCATTCCTACTCAGTTTGCCAAGGGTTAAACTCTAAGAAAGTGGCAAATTTATACAATGTGTACTTAAATTTATCAATACATGATGAGCAGGCAATGTGCTCTTTATGTAGGTATTCTTAGATAAACTAGATCTTAGGTTCAGATCAATGCTGAACGATTAATATACAACAGATGAACTGGCGTTTTGTAGCATAACTTCTGAGGCTATGGCGCTATGCAAATTACATCAGATGCAGCTGGAATGTGCTTTTACTCATGAGATTCAGTAATGTTTACTTGGTTCTCAGATACCGCTCGCCTGCTATACATGAACTTTTAGTTCGGATGCTCGAACAGCCACGATATAAGATGCTGGATTCCAGTGTTCCAGTTTTAAAGGAGGAAATGGGAATGACCCTTAAAATCATTATCCCATTCAAGAGAAGGCTGTCCGAACTAAAGATGATAAGATAGCCCTTAAAACCTAATCTTATCTTAATAATTATATGATAGCAAGGCAAAATGCACCTCAGTGCTTCGTAAAAACTCATTCACAATGCTTTTGAAATCTTAATTATAACAACTAGTAAAGCGCGAAATCTATAGTTTCTTCTGCAAACTACCCTATGCCAGTTAGTTAAATAAACACTGAAATTGTGCTAAAGAGGACTTTATTAAAATTAATCTAGTTTATTAATTAACTACATATTATCCGCAACTACATTAATAGGATCTAAAGCATATCTGGGGCTTAAACTTGGCTAACTACTGAATATGCCTTAAATTCTCACTCTCTCTTGTTTAACTAAACAAACCTTTTAATAAGCAACATATATGTGATATTAAGCTAAACATAGTAGCTCAAATAATACATCAAAGTAGGTTTCAGACCAGAGACCATATATAGATATGCCAAACAGCATAATTACTTTACTTGAGAACAAAACGTCTCTTAAGTTGACAATACAATAATTAATAATCTCTGCTCCGAAGGCAAAGCATGAATCAATAAAGGCATTTTAACAAAACATATATATATATATATATATGTCCACAGATGGCGTCCTACCAAGACTGCCAATCAAGCGTGTTTTGTTTACATAAACGTCAGAGTAGTTAGTATTCACTATCTCTAACTATAATTCCACTTTCAGATCATGATTTCAAGCTATTTGCTATCGTCAGTGAAAGACAGGAATAAAGAAACTAGATCTGAATACAAACTCTGAGCGTTTATTCCTGTCTTTCACTGACGATAGCAAATAGCTTGAAATCATGATCTGAAAGTGGAATTATAGTTAGAGATAGTGAATACTAACTACTCTGACGTTTATGTAAACAAAACACGCTTGATTGGCAGTCTTGGTAGGACGCCATCTGTGGACATAAATACAAGTGTTAGCAAGTTTTTTAACTTGCATTTTTGTTTATCATATATATATATATATATATAGATGCAAAAGTATAGACGCAAATAGAGAAAATAATAAGGCAAATAAGCTTTTATAAGTTGGATTTAAAAAAGAGACTTAAGAATTTGAGATCAGGCAAGATTTACATTTAACTTTTAAAGTATTTTAAAATTGCACAGGTTGAGATACGTTTATCTAATACAGTTAATTACTTTAAGAGAGAATACACCTTTTAAACATAGTGTGATTAATTTATAATATTTGAATGGGAGAGTTTGTGCACATTACTTATTATATAGCTAGCTTTAGGAAAGATTTATAGATGGCTATAGCTTTTAGATTTAGCTTGATTGAGAAGTGGTTACTGATTATTTATCTGGAGGCTTGCAGCTTGAAAGTATGAAATACATGCATGGACTGATTTATCTGAGCTGGTTTATCGATGGGCTATTCTTTCAGTAGGGCTGTGGTTTGGGTCTCCGGTCTCCATAAACGGTTCTTGACCATCGGGAAGATGGCCTTTGCTTTTCTAGCCAATTATTTGCATGGTAAAAACTAGGCCCACTGCCTGGGTATAATTTGAAACACGAGTAAAGTAAAATGGATGATGATTTCTTTTCCACTGGCCTTTTTATATTTCTTTAACCCCCCCCCTCTTACAGTTCATTCACAATCTTTATTTTTAGACTTTAAAACTTAAGAAGTCTTAATTGCATTCTTCAAACGAATCGGTTGATTGATTTCAGGTTTAACGTTTATTCATTGTTCCTTTTATTTTTCTCAGATTCCAGTTCCAATCGGGATTTCAGTGCAGGTTTAATTGTCCAATTTTTATTTTATTAAGAACCTAAAATCTAGATTTGTACCGGCGGTGTCTCCTGAGATTGGTAAAGTTCTTTTCTTTTCTTTCTTTAAACATTGGATTGCTTCTCCTTTTCTTTTACTGAAAGAGATTTAAGCTGCTAGCGTTTTATCATAGATGTGAGAAATCTACATTTGTTTTTAGTTGCTCTACATGATTAAGTAATTGGGTAACTTTAAAGCCAGTTTGAAATACTTTAGAGAATTCTGTTCTTATCTAATACAATTTTCCCAGCTTGAAACCAATTCAACTATTTAAAATCATAAGATGATTATTTATAAAATTATAAGGTGTGTACATTATATAATGATAATATCATTCAGATGTGAATATAGCATTTTTAGCAAATAGAATTATTACAAAATATATACAATTATAGCAGACGTGTGTGCATATACAATTACACACATATACGTGTAAATATACGTTTTTATGCATGTTAAATTCCCAAGTATATTGTTATATATATGTGTACCTTTAGGGTTTGAACTAGGGAAATGAAGGCTATTGATTTATAGAATAGGTGAAACGTATGTGATGAAATCATACTGTTTCAATATATATATATATATATATATATATATGGTGTCAACTAAAAAGGAGATCCTTTGAATCTGTTTGTGACCTTAAAAACTGAACTGAGCAGGGTAAATGCCTAATGATCACTCCATCTGTTCTGGTCATTGGGATGAACTGCTCATCGACATGCTTCAACTAGTTTTATGAGTTTATTGGCAGTTTACCTTTAAATTTTATATCTTATTTTACCAGACAGTTCTTAGCTGAAATATCAGTTGAGATTTTTTGAAGACAGAATACATGTGTGTGTGTCAGTGGGTGAACTTTTATAGTAGATATTTACATCCATGTTAGAAAAAACTAAATTATTGTCCTTATTTCAAGAAGGCTGTAACGTCATCATCCAAGGCAGTAGTTTCTGGCTGAAGGTAGGTAATAGTAAGAATCTCATGACTGTGAAATGAACAGTCACTTAATGGCAACCCTTTATTTAGATACTTACAACTGTAGATCAATTGCAAGGTAAAGAAGTTTGCACAAATTGAAAGAACTCCCTAATAATAAATGGGATGTTTATGAACTCCATGAAGTTAGAATCTCAAGTATTTTACTAAAAAGGTACAAATATTGGAATCATGAGTGGAATTGAATATGTTATAAATAAAAAGTGAAAGAATAATATTATAAAGATTAATTGTTTAACAGATAGTGTGATAAGATTAGTTATTCAATTTCATCATCATCATCATCATTATCAAACATTATCAATCCACTGCAGGATGAAGGTCTTTCCAAGTTTAATCCATCTTTTCCAATCTTTAGTTTCTCTTCTCCATATTACCCCTGCACACTTTCTTATTTCATCCATCCATCTCACATGTGGTCTCTTTCTGGTCTTTTACAATCTCTTGGAATCCAGTTTAAAATTTCAATTGTCCATCTATTATCATCTCTTCTAGCAATATGTCCAACCCAACTCCACTTCAATCTTTTAATTTTTTCAATTTATGACAAGTTATTTAGATTTATACTCCAATGTGGGGACATTTATGCTAAAATAGGTAAATGATTAAGTAATAAAATGTATTTGGGGAAACTTGGTTATGTTGTTAGTAACGTGAAAGGACACAGATTTGTGGAATTTGCAGTAAATAAAAATATATTATGAATTCTTTCTCTAAATAAAACCCTAAATAAAGGAACAGCAGAATTGGATTTTATTTTAACTAACAGAAAATATGTATTTCAAGATTGTAATGTTCTTAATAGTTTCAACACAAGAAGTCATCATCAATTAGTGAGATGTAAGATGCCTGTTAATACAAAACTGGAGACACAGCAGTTATTTTAAAAAACAGTATTCACAATTGATATTTCTAGCCTTCAGAAGCATTCCTGTGAATTTAAATTAGAATTTACAAATCATTTTATAAAATTAACATATTTTAAGAATGTTTTCAGATTTGAATGAAATCAATAGGAAGATATTTGATAATCTACAAAGAACTGCAACAAAGATAGCAACAAAGATAGCATACAAAAAAGCAGCAATTTTTCTGAAACAAGAAAATATATGAAAAAAAAGAAATATGAAAATATATAAAAATGATCTACTAAGAGGAATCGAATATCTAGAGCTTTTTGAAATGGTATTATAATGAGTCAATAGCTATATAAAATAATGTAATTGTGAAAGGAAAGATAAGTGTAAATTTGGAATTAGTAAAAAACGTATTTCTACAATAAAAAAAACATACGGGAACTAGTCTAAATAAGCAACTATATATCAGTGTGCAAAAAAGTTTACAAAGAATTATATAATAATACAGAACAAAAAAGTAATGTATCCCCAACAATTGCTACCTCTTCTTAATTGCCCGGCATTTTAAATAAAGAACTGCTATGTAAGCCGATCTATGAAGAAGGGAACAGCTCCAAATAATAATCGAATTATAATCAATATCTTAAAAGAAGCAAATGAGTAAGTAAAAAAAATTATCAAAGTGATATACCGAATATCTAAATGATAGCGATATATTTAGAGACGAACATCTAAATGATAGGGATGTATTTAGAGATGAACATCTAAATGATAAGGATGTATTAGATGATTGAAAGAATACTTCAGTAATATTGATATTTTAAATGGGTGATAAAAGATATTAGAATTTCCATCTAAAAATTTTATCAAAACAATGACAACTTTGCTACATCAAATATTATATTTTAATCATCCAAAAGAACAAGCTAAATTTAATGTAGTTTTAACATGGTAGATCACATCTAAGTATTGAGAAAAGTTATTAAAACATCAGTGAATATGAATTGATTTTAAGCCTATAAACATCACATGACCACCAATACGTATAGTGAATTTTGCCTATTTTGAATATGAATTGCCTATTATATTTTGAATTTGTAAATCAGGTAAAGGCATTTGTTTTTATAAGAGTTTTTACAGAATTTATTGGATCAACAAGTTATACAGCCACATCGTTATTATATTCTGAAAATATATTATTAAAAGGTCACAGTAATGAATAGATTATATAGTTAAAATAAGGTCAACAGTGAGGAAAATATAACAAAGGTGATTCCATATCTTCAAAAACTTTTACATCAATTTTATAAAAGTATTTTAAATTTATTAAGTGCTAGCAGATATTAAATAATAAGTACAAGGCTAAAACCTTAGTCAGAAGCACCTTAAAAATGCTTATGTGACAGCCAATAAGATGTAATAATGACTGCACGTGGAACTCTCAATTCAAGAACACAAGAAAAAGATGGTACCCACTTTCTTCTGACTTATTTATATATAAATTTAAGTATTGAAGAAGGTGGGTCCCAACTTTTTATTGTGTTCTGGCTTGTGTTTTTGAATTGAGAGTTCCATGTGCAGTCATTATTACATCTGATTGGCTGTCATATAAGCATTTTTAAGGCGCTTTTGACTAAGGTTTTAGCCTTGTATGTTATTATTAAAAGTATTTTAAGAAATAAACTCATTGCATACAACTAGCTAAAAATTCAGATATAAAATGTTTAGTCACCCACCCAAAGATTAAATTGTGAGAAAACATAACGTTGAGGGGGGGGGGTGATTTGACAATTTTATAAAAAATATTTTATCTATTAAAATAGAAAACTATTGAAGTAAAAAGAAAACTAAGATTATTTAAGTCTGGATTTTGCCGATGATGTGGTCACTATTGCAAATAATGCTCCACAGCTTCACATGTTGCAATTGTTATCAGATAAAAATAAAAAAGTAGGACCAAAGTTAAATACTAAACAAAATTAATAATGTTCAAAGAATTTTCTCAAAAAAAGAAAATATAGATTGATAATTATGAATAAGAAAAAATTATCAACTAACATATGCCTTGGTCATTATTAATAAAAGATGGAAATATAATGTATGAAATTAATCATAGAATTAAACTTGGATAAAGTGCTTTTAATAGAATTAATTTAATATTAAAAGCTATTTGAAAAAGTATATTTTTAATAAATGTGTTTTACAAGTTTTTTACTTATATTTCTGATACTTAGACGCTTAACATATGAGCAATTAACAATTTTTTGTCCACTCATTACGTTAAAAGTAACAAGAAGAGATTAAAAGGAAATATACGTGTGAGAAAACAAATAGGTATTATTGAAAAAAATTAAGAAGCTGAAATCAAACTGAGCTGGACATATTGCTAGAAGAGATGATAATAGCCGGAAGAATTCGTAAACTGGATTCCAAGAGACTTAAAAAAATCTATAAATATTCCATGTAAGATGGATTGGTAAAATATGGACTGGTACTAGTGTTATATGAGGAGACGCTAGAGATTAGAGAAGCTGGTTTAAATTTAGAGAGACAGTCATCCTGCAGTAGATCCATTTTCAACAATAATCAATCCACTTCAGGATGTAAGTCCCCTTGAATTTAATCAAGTATTTCGATTTACAATTTTCTATTTTCTAAGTCATTCCATCACATTTTCTTAATCTTATTTTTCTATTCACATATATTTTTTTAGGTCTTGTAAAGTCTTTTGGATGCAATATAAAACTAGTTTTTTATATATTACAATTTTATCTATTGGTATGTTGAGACTAACTGAATTGAAATCTTACAGTGAATGCTTGGTTTTTCTTTTGCCTATGTTTTTCACTTTTGATGGTTTCTTTTTATTTCCAACCACCATCTTAACATCCTTGCTTGTGTAGCACAACATCTGAATTATTTTTGTTTTAAGTTCTCCTCTCAAATCAACAAAAAAGCATTGGTAAAACAAATTTATTTATCTATTTCAAACAAACTCTTATATTTTTTTCCAAGCACAAAATTATTTACATCAAAATTGCTCTTTAAATCTATGATTATTTTTCCCGATGTGTTCTGGTCTTATTAATGCCTATTATGTCACTATTTACAAATTTTATTTTTTTATTTTTTAAAAGAAAACCCTTAATCATTCGCAACCTTTTAACCATTAAAATAGGCTAAGTTTCTCCAAATCCAATTTCAGTCGCTACTTCTTTTCTCTACATATCTTCATTTTGGTTACATCACATCAGCAAACTATGTTATCCCATTTATCACCTTATATTTGGTTATTTTCTCGATTTCTTGCATGCTTGGTATTGTATTTAAAATTTTTTCTTGTTCATCTTTTCTACTAGCCTTAGCTCTATTATTTTAGCTTTTGTAGTATTTTTTTAAAAAACTGAACCATTATTTGTAATGTGACTCACAATCCAGCTTGCTTACTATTCTCCATGAACTTTTATCATTATCATTTTTAGTCTAATAACAGCTATTATATTTTGAAAAAAATGTTTCAGAATATAACTATATTCTGATTGGTTTCATGATTCTTCAAAAGATTAATCAAACTTTTTCTGAGTCACAAATATGTCCTTATATAGAACATGTTTGTCCACTACTCTGTTAATTTAATATTTTGCAACGCTAATGATGAACTTCTGTAAAATGTATTTTCTTCTGAGATACTTCAACATCGTATCTAATTGATGTTCTGTAATGAATTTTTTTCTCTGTCATTATCTTTCCATTACAATCGATCAATACTGCATTATATTTAAAATAATCCTTATAATGAAAACAGCGTCTTAATGGGTTTATAACTTTATTTTGATAGAAAATTTATATATGGACAGGATACTGGTGTTTTATGAATCGATACTATGATCAATATCTATAGCATGGAGTGAGTATGCTGATGACGATGATTGCTGCTTAACTACATTAGCATGTTCATCTCTCCTCGCACGGACGCAGTGATTGCTTATTTCTTTCTAACAAATTTCATAAAGTCAGCATAAAATTTTATAAACTTTACAGGCCTAAGAAAGTACTTAGTGCTTAAACCTGGAAAGAAAATAATCAATTTTTTCTTTAGTCATATATGTTGGGTTTGTTATCACAGTTTACAAGACATCTAATATTTTCTGTTATTATTTTTGTACACGAAGCACAGACTATAATAGTTGTAGCTTTTTTTCTTTATTACGAATGTTATGGGTTTAATTAATGATTTCAGTAAGCAAGCCCAAAACAATCGTTAAAATATCAAGGCAAAGAAATTCAATTATTAAAGAGTGTATTCCTTATATAAAAAAATTATAGATAGTACTGGACATGTTTTAAAATGCAGTAACATAAAACAACATATACCACTAATTAAAAAATTCATAGCATTCTGTTCAATCCTACTGAATCAATCCCTCTGGTGGCCCATGAAGTTTGAAATTTAATGTGAATGGCATGAGGACTTATCAAATCAATGCTAGGAAAGACTCGTCATCATTGACACTCCCCCATCTTGATATGAGTCATAATATAGATTTTTCAAATATCAGAATCCTATCCAAATGTTACACTGCCTACCAAAATAAATTCAGAGAATTCCTTGAAATCCTTAAAAAGTCAGATTATATCTATAAGTATCATGATTCATGTAAACCATCTTCCATTTGAAAGAATTTTTTACAATCCAGTTATCTGAATAGCTTCTGGTTTTAATATGGATTTTTTTTAATCTGTTAACATTTTATCCCCATGATTATAATTCTAAAATTTTATCTTCTTGTTTTCTGTTGTTTGAATCTTTAATCTCATCTATTAGTACTTACAACTATTCAGTAGTTTTTACAATAACATTTATTAATCAATTCATGGTTGGTATAACAATTCCAAATGTTGTAATGTTACTACTATGAATCATACAAGGATAAACAGGTGTAACATGCCATTTATGTCAGTAGTCCATGAAGATTTTTATTTTAATTTATATGTGCACAAAAATGACATAATAGTTATCGCTATACTTTCAGTTTAAGATTTATGTCAGTAATAACTTAAAATTTATTTATATTTTCAGAATATAAACAGACTGAGAATTTTTATAGAGAAAAATATCCTACAGCCAACCAAACTAATCTTCCAATATATGTCAGTATATACCTATTTTTAATGTAATGCAGAATTAAGCAAGCTGATAGGATCTATTGATTGTAAAAATTTAGACATCAGTGTAACATGATTTTGACTGAAGGGCATGTTAGGGAAAATACCTTATATCTATACATTATGAAATTATGGATTACATTTACAAACAAATACTTACCTCTTCGACGTCGACGGTTTCGAATATATCTTACTATCGACGGAATAAATCTCACTGCGGCCCACCAAAAAGCTTTATCATTTTTTAGAATCATATTTTTGTCAGAATTTGATTGTGAAGTAATTACCGTCTTAGCCTCTCCCTGATTAGAAATAATGCAAAGTAAAATATTTACAACAAGCAAGAGGTATACAATTTTTAAGTTTGCCATTTTTATAACTAGTGAATACTTATATGTATTAACCTTATATGTGATCACATTCAATGTGCAGGAAATCCTTAAAATAAAATAGTCATGACTAAAAAAATTAATTTCCCCTTTTGTATATGCTGTACTAATGATCACCTTTAATACAACCACATTTCTATTTCTTGTTTGTTTGCTTGTTTTTATTTCGGAATTTGTTTATTTTATAAGGTGAGCAAAGTTTTAAACCACAATTTACAAAAAAATAAATAATACTAACAAATTTCAGTAATTCTTAATAATTTTGTTAGTATGGCGAATGTGTGTGCGAGCATGGTCTTATGTATATATTATTATTATATATGTACAGAGATTAACTTATCTGTTCTAAAGCAGATTGGAACTAGGAGGCCCCACAGTATTGCAACTAAGTGATTATTATCTGTGATAATTTGTTACTAAATTAGACTTACTTAATTTATTTTGTCATCTCATAATAAAATAAGTTATATCATAAAATAATAAAATCTTTATTATTTTAAAAAGTATAATGACAATAATAATAAAGAGTTTAATTATACACAAATAAACAATAGCAGATCTTTAGCGCCATCTATGATTGTCTTGAGCAATCAATGATTACCGGATAGTGTGTTTAAATTTCTGCCTAGAGACCTTTTTTAACTTTGCCTTTATCAGCAAAAACATGGCATTTAAACTATTACCAATGCAAATATACATTTAATAACCAATATTAACTTCTTATCTATTGCCAAACTGAAAGTTTTTACTTAAAAGAAAATTACTGTGATTTGAACCCAAGCTGTTTCTACTTATAGTTACATAGTCAATCAATAAATATTAATCTCATATCGTTGCTAACAGTATGTATCTTTTTGCCTGGAAAGAAATGCCGGTACCAACAATACAGTATAATATAAAAAAGAGCAGCTGTCTTCTATAGGATCATTTTTATATGTTTCAGCAATCAGTGATTACTATATGAAGCATATATAAGTATCTGTAATAAAGAATCACTCTATAATTGTTTATAAAACTCCTGCACTTGAGAATATTTTAAGTTACATTATGTTTAACATTTTTTTACTTGCTTTGTATGTTCATGAACTGAATACAGATTATACAATATTATTTGACAATACAGAGTTATCTTTTATAAAATAAATGAATTAAAAAAAAGTAAAAGGAACTGTGATGATAAATTGTCCTGAACTCAATGCTGTCAATCTCATGAAAATATCCTTTGATGTTAAAATATGTTGGTTTTTATATTGAATGACTGAAAGGTTATTTTGTTTTATATATGTATGTTGTTTATATCTTGTTGAGTTTCACTTGAAAAGATGTATTACAATAAACTTCAGAAAAATTTTTTGTAAATAAATATTCTTCTATAGTTATGTCATCATCATCAACCATTATCAATCCACTGCAGGATGAAGGTCTCTCCAAGTTCAATCCATTTTTTCCGATCTTTAGCTTCTCTTCTCCACATCACCCCTGCACACTTTCTTACATCATCCATCATCTCACATGTGGTCTCTTTCTGGGTCTTTTACAATCTCTTGGAATACAGTTTAAAATTTCAATTGTCCAACTATTATCATCTCTTCTAGCAATATGTATAGGTGCATAAGTCATGTGTGTTGTGTAAGTAAACCGGTTTAAAATTTAGATTTGTATTCAAAAATTTTATTAAAAAGAATAAAAGACTCAAAAGTGTAAAACAACATTTTCTACAATTAGATAAAAAGATGGAGCTATTATCAAAAAGAGATATGACATCATAAAATGTGTAGATTTCTATGATTTATAGAGCAATAAAAAATAAAAGCGATGTATCCTCTATAATTGCTACATCTTCTAAATTGCCAAGAATTTAAATAAAGAAGTGAGACATACAATTAATTCTATGAAAAAGAAAGGAGCTCTCAGAAATGATACTTTAAAAGCTGCAAATGAAGAAATAGGAAAATTGTTGATAAAGTTATATAGCAAACATTTAAATGATGAAGATGTCCCAGATAATTGAAAAAATGCAGTAGTAATTTTGATATTAAAAACAAGTGATAAAAGAGATATCAGTTTTTTATCACTTTTATACGAATTTTTTACCAAGATAATTACAAACTCGTCTACAGTGAATTTTAGATTTAATCAAGCAAAAGAACAAGCTACAGGTAAAAGTGATTTTAACACGTAGATCACATCCACATATTCGGAATACATATAAATAAAAACAATAAATATGAGTTGCCATTATGTTTTAGATTGGTTGATTATAAAAACGCATTTGATTCTATAAGCATTCTGTCAGTGATTAAAGCATTGGATGAACAACATATACACCCAGAATTTATGTCAAATTCTGAAGAATATTTATCAAAATGCAATCAAACTAGGATTAAATTATTTAATTATTCTAAAAAAATAACATTGGCAAGAATATGTGGGTGGGTGACTCCATATCTGCAAAACCATTTACAGCAGTTTTAAAAAAAGAATAGTGTATAGCAAAATGGTAAGTTAATGGATTAAAATTAAATGGAAATTAATTAAGTTATATTAATTTTGCAAATTGAGAAATTTTTGTGCTAATAATGCCCTTTTGGTTCAGGAAATATTGCAAGAATTATCAGATGAAAGTATAAAAGTAGAACAAAAGAAAAATATTCAAAAGTCTGAAGTAATAATGTTCAGTGGATTTCCTCAAAAGACAAAAATAAATATTGATAATAATGAATATTAATCAAATTATTAACAAGATGAAAACATAATGGATAAAATTAATCATAAAATTAAAGTTGGATGAAGTGTTTTAATAGAAATAATTTAATATTCCTGCAGTGGCTACAATTAATTTTGAAACATTAAGATTACAGCCACATTAATAAAAAATATCTTTATGATATAATTAAATGTATAAGTGGTCACTTAATATAAGTAAACAACAAAAAAATTTATTTCAAAATAGCATATTTACTATAGGTATTTTGTAATAGTAATAATCAGCCATTAAGCTAATGCAAATGTGCTTTGTGGATTTTTAACTGTAAATGAATACTCTCACTTCCAAACACAAGATAAAGTCTTTGTGAAAAGATAGAATGAATCCATCTATCCTTTCAACCCTAACATTTATGTATAAATAAATATTAAGCATTTGGGAATGAGAGATTTGCTCATACATAAACATTTAGGTTGAAAGTATAGATGGATTTGTTCTATCTTTTCACAAAGAGTTTATCTTGTGTTTGAAAGTGAGAGTATTCATTTATAGTTAAAATCCACAAAGTGCATATGAATTATCTTAATGACTGATTATTACTATTACAGTTTATAAAAACATCACCCTATATAAAATAAATATCTCATTTATATAGGTATTTTATATAAACTATACACAAATTGACTTGCTACATATTCTGCACCTATCAAGATATTGTTTTTCAGTTATGTGGAACACTCACAGCAGTTATTTTTATCTCAGTCAGTTGTTCTCAGGAAACATGTTACTGTCATTATCTGTAACTTTAATCTTCCCTAATGCTCTTAACATATGGTCATGAAGTTCTCTTCAGAGTTTTCAGGTGGTTTGAGACTTTCTTCCAAGTATGAATTTGTAAGTAATTTTATTGATTTTTAAAAATCCTTGATTTAAATTTTTTTGAATGCTTAAAATTATTATACCAAATGAATGTATTGCAAATGAAATGTTTAGCATTTGAAAAAACATTCAATTGACCAACATCTTGTTTTTATGCAGGGTTAATAATTAGTGCATTAATAATCAAGCACAAACATTTACATTGTCAAGTTGTAGTCTGCAGCCATTTCTGCCTTGACTGTACCAGAATTCAACTTATTATTGTGATGCCTGGAAAAAATAGTAGAACACACATTTTTGTGATATGTGATATCAGTGTAATACCATCACACAATACATTTCTATTGCTTTATAATCTGATTGCAGAAAATGTATGGTATTTTTATCCAAAGTGGTGGTGGTGACGATGACAATAATGACATATAATGTGTAACATGATGGGGAAAACTAATTAAAAATTGATAAACAATTGATTAAAGTAATATATTGCAAATAAAAACAAAAAATGGAAGTCTTGATTGTTTAACATTCATTATTTTTGCTTCAGTTTGTCCCATATTTACTATTTGTCATACTTAATAATTAAAGGCATTAATCACATATACACTGTATTAGGTTTTTTTTCCCAATTTTATGTAGTATAATAAATACATACATATATATCATACATATAATACTTAATTATGTATATTAAATAGTATTATTTAATGTGTGTATATTAATAGATCTGTATGCAGTTGAAACAAATTCATCAAATTTGCCATATTCTTATCTCAAACTTTCTACAAATTACGAACTAGTGTCTAATGTAAAATGATCAAATTAAAAAAACAGAGAAGCAAATTCTAATGAAAATTTTACATACATTTATCATTCTACATTTTCTATATTTTCTTCTTCTTCTTCTTCTTCTTCTTCTTCTTCTTCTTCTTCTTCTTCTTCTTCTTCTTCTTCTTCTTCTTCTTCTTCTTCTTCTTCTTCTTCTTCTTCTTCTTCTTCTTCTTCTTCTTCTTCTTCTTCTTCTTCTTCTTCTTCTTCTTCTTCTTCTTCTTCTTCTTCTTCTTCTTCTTCTTCTTCTTCTTCTTCTTCTTCTTCTTCTTCTTCTTCTTCTTCTTCTTCTTCTTCTTCTTCTTCTTCTTCTTCTTCTTCTTCTTCTTCTTCTTCTTCTTCTTCTTCTTCTTCTTCTTCTTCTTCTTCTTCTTCTTCTTCTTCTTCTTCTTCTTCTTCTTCTTCTTCTTCTTCTTCTTCTTCTTCTTCTTCTTCTTCTTCTTCTTCTTCTTCTTCTTCTTCTTCTTCTTCTTCTTCTTCTTCTTCTTCTTCTTCTTCTTCTTCTTCTTCTTCTTCTTCTTCTTCTTCTTCTTCTTCTTCTTCTTCTTCTTCTTCTTCTTCTTCTTCTTCTTCTTCTTCTTCTTCTTCTTCTTCTTCTTCTTCTTCTTCTTCTTCTTCTTCTTCTTCTTCTTCTTCTTCTTCTTCTTCTTCTTCTTCTTCTTCTTCTTCTTCTTCTTCTTCTTCTTCTTCTTCTTCTTCTTCTTCTTCTTCTTCTTCTTCTTCTTCTTCTTCTTCTTCTTCTTCTTCTTCTTCTTCTTCTTCTTCTTCTTCTTCTTCTTCTTCTTCTTCTTCTTCTTCTTCTTCTTCTTCTTCTTCTTCTTCTTCTTCTTCTTCTTCTTCTTCTTCTTCTTCTTCTTCTTCTTCTTCTTCTTCTTCTTCTTCTTCTTCTTCTTCTTCTTCTTCTTCTTCTTCTTCTTATTATTATTATTATTATTATTATTATTATTATTATTATTATTATTATTATTATTATTTATTATTATTATTATTCCTTGTTATTATTACTATTAAAACCGGCAAAACTCACTATACATACTGCCACACACTGCAAGCTAGAGCAATCAATGGATGTCAGAAGGCTTGTGCATAAAATTCCCATTTAGTGCCTACTCATCCAATATCCCCAGACCTTCAACTGGTCTGGGGATATTGGATGAGTAGGTACTAGATGGAGATTTTATGCACAAGCCTTCTGGCATCCATTGATTACTCTAGCTTGCAGTGTGTAGAAATACGTATAGTGAGTTTTGTCTGCTTTAATAACAGTTATAAGCAACCATAAGAAATGGTGATCCTGTGATGTTTATTATTATTATTATTATTAATATTATTGTTATTGTTGTTAATATTATTAGAAACTGAAAAAAATACAATTTAGATTAAAATCAAGCAATAAATAACACATTTTCAAAGATATTAAAATAGCAATACATTTATTTAAGACAAAATACAAACTACAAATGGACAATAAAAAGTTATAGGTACAAAACTAGTAAAAAACAATGAGTTAGGCTTCTTTAATCAAGGTCCATATTCAGATAGTGTCTGTACTGATTATCCTAAAAATAAATAAATACAAAATAAAATAAAGATAGAATAATAATTAGCTTTATTTACAATTAGTTGTGTAAGCATGTATTTGGATTATAAATATTAGACTGCAATTTCTACAGATTTCCATAACTATATTGTTAGATTACCAAATCTGTCTTAAGTAGATAGCATTCACTAATATGAACAAATCCACTTAATTATGCTACTGTAAAATATTTGCTTAAATGTTCTGTTAATGAAAAATTTAATGTTTATCATGTTTTATTTACATGGATATAGATTACTCTAATTTTTATAAATTATTTTAAATAATAATTTTATTTTTTGAAAAGTCAAAAAATCAGGAGTGAATATGTAAATTAACTCTTTCTTATTGTAATCTAAAACATTCTTATAAAGAACAATTTGGTATGTATTTCTTTTTATTATTTTCAATGAAAAAATTATTACTCTTTAAAAATTATTTATGGAATTTAATTTATTTATTAGAATCTTAATTTTAAAAATATTTGTAAATTTTGTACATTAACTTTGCAAATAAAAGGTACAATATTCTGAAACAAATAAATCATTTTAACTTGAAATATGAAGACATCCTTGGTGGGAAATGTTTAACAATTTCTCTTTTCCTAATAAATCTTTACCAAACCTAAAAGTGTAAATTAACTTTCTTTTGTAGTATGATTTTATTCTAATTCAATTTGATACAAAAAAGTTTATACTTATATCATTCTAAAGTAATTATTTTATTTTAACAGAAATCAAGCTTTAAATTTAAGCAAACAAAAAGTCCCTAACAAAAACTATATTGTAAATGAACTTTTTTTAATACATACAATTTTATTTTAAAATAAGTTGTAAACTAACCATTTTATTATAACTTAGAGCAATATTTTTACTGAAATAAAAAAATTCTGCACATTATAAAATGTATTAAGCTAGATTTTTAATATTTATTACTAGTAAAAATTTCATTTAAAGTTGTTTCTATAATAGGGGAAATATTATAATAATGATTTTTTTATAAATTTTATGCATAAGTAAGCAAAGAACCAATTGATGTTTTTTATTTTAAAATAAAATAAATGGATTTTTCTTCTTTAAAAACAATTTAAATAGACTCCTTAATTTTTCTATGATAAAAAAAGAAAATGAAATTTCCTTAAAAATATAAAGTAAATTACTTTTTCCATAGTAATAAAAATCTTTCTTTTAGCCTGGATCTATTATTTTGTATAATATATATATATATGCTTTGCTTGAGTTGGTTTTTTAAATCTAATGTCCCAACTCCTCACTGAAGAGACCCATAGGTCGAAACCGGTCTGGGGATGGGGACAATCCAAAATAAAAATGGTTTGAATGTCTTCTCTTGTAGTAGCATTTATCATAAATAAAATAAAAAAGCTTGTTTAGAGCTATTAGCATGCTCTTAATTTTACATATATATATATATATATATATATATATAATATAATATATATATATATATTCTCTAACAGTATATTTCATTCATTTGTGCTTGTATAGATAGATTTTATAAATAGATAGTAATATAGAATTTCTTCATTATCAAAAAAGTGCCTGCTAAGAGTTTTGCATCACCTGGAATAAATATTGATCTTCAACATTTTCTATATTGGGATCTGTGGTCAACATGGATAGCATCTATGTGGCAAAAACTCCAATTATCATGAGATCCTCTAGCAATATATTTTTATTTTTGAAGATAACATGTTATCAGTATTTATGGTTAACTGGTTGTTATACTAGAAATGTATAAACAATGAGTTATTTTTGTTGTTAATTAATAAAACATAATTCTAATTCTGCAGTAGAATAATTGTGTTTTTTTTAAAAAAGTCACAAAATAAAATCAATTTATAAATTTTTGATTAAGGAAAGAAATAATTTTTAATTAAATTTTTTTCTTTAATTCTTTTTGATATAAAATTCATTTTCATTAATTTTGTTATCTTCATGTACATCAAAACCAGACCTGTGGAGGTTGTTTTTTTTTTTTAATATTTTTGAAACAAAATTAAAAATTCTGATTTATTTAATTTTAAATAATTTATTTTAAAATATCAAGAATATTATAATTTATTCGATTACTTATTTTAGTCGGTCTCATTTTAATATTTATTTAAATATCTTTTGATTGTTAAACCATTAAGCATCACATGATCACATTTCCTATACTAGCACATTAATTGTTGATAAACAGAGCAAAACTCTCCATACAGTATTGCCACCTGTGCTAAACAGAGTAATCAATGGATGCCAGAAGGCTTGTGCATAAAATCCCTATCTAGTGCCTACTCATCCAATATCCCCAGACTAGTTTCTGGCTTGTGGCCTTCGTCAGTGAGGAGCTTTGGATCTGAGAGCACTGCATCTAGATCTTAGGATCTAATACAACCCTCTAGCAACCACCTTTTATCTCTACTTAACTACTAAACTATGAGAATGAAATTGAAAACACAAAAAATATTTTCAATCTAAGCTCAATAGCTTAAATAGTCATATGGGTCTGAACTCAGTTCAGCACCCATACATTTTGGTGTCTTTGGCTCTTTTACAACCATAGCCACCACTATCCTATTAGGCAGGATTGGTGTTAAACCATTAAGCATCACATGATCACATTTCCTATACTAGCACATTTATTGTTGATAAACAGAGCAAAACTCTCCATACAGTATTGCCACCTGTGCTAAACAGAGTAATCAATGGATGCCAGAAGGCTTGTGCATAAAATCCCTATCTAGTGCCTACTCATCCAATATCCCCAGACTAGTTTCTGGCTTGTGGCCTTCGTCAGTGAGGAGCTTTGGATCTGAGAGCACTGCATCTAGATCTTAGGATCTAATGCAACCCTCTAGCAACCACCTTTTATCTCTACTTAACTACTAAACCATGAGAATGAAATTGAAAACACAAAAAATATTTTCAATCTAAGCTCAATAGCTTAAATAGTCAACTCAGTTCAGCACCCATACATTTTGGTGTCTTTGGCTCTTTTACAACCATAGCCACCACTATCCTATTAGGGAGGATTGGTGTTAAACCATTAAGCATCACATGATCACATTTCCTATACTAGCACATTAATTGTTGATAAACAGAGCAAAACTCTCCATACAGTATTGCCACCTGTGCTAAACAGAGTAATCAATGGATGCCAGAAGGCTTGTGCATAAAATCCCTATCTAGTGCCTACTCATCCAATATCCCCAGACTAGTTTCTGGCTTGTGGCCTTCGTCAGTGAGGAGCTTTGGATCTGAGAGCACTGCATCTAGATCTTAGGATCTAATGCAACCCTCTAGCAACCACTTTTATCTCTACTTAACTACTAAACCATGAGAATGAAATTGAAAACACAAAAAATATTTTCAATCTAAGCTCAATAGCTTAAATAGTCATATGGGTTTGAACTCAGTTCAGCACCCATACATTTTGGTGTCTTTGGCTCTTTTACAACCATAGCCACCACTATCCTATTAGGCAGGATTGGTGTTAAACCATTAAGCATCACATGATCACATTTCCTATACTAGCACATTAATTGTTGATAAACAGAGCAAAACTCTCCATACAGGCACTAGATAGGGATTTTATGCACAAGCCTTCTGGCATCCATTGATTACTGTGTTTAGCACAGGTGGCAATACTGTATGGAGAGTTTTGCTCTGTTTATCAACAATTAATGTGCTAGTATAGGAAATGTGATCATGTGATGCTTAATGGTTTAACACCAATCCTGCCTAATAGGATAGTGGTGGCTATGGTTGTAAAAGAGCCAAAGACACCAAAATGTATGGGTGCTGAACTGAGTTCAGACCCATATGACTATTTAAGCTATTGAGCTTAGATTGAAAATATTTTTTGTGTTTTCAATTTCATTCTCATAGTTTAGTAGTTAAGTAGAGATAAAAGGTGGTTGCTAGAGGGTTGCACTAGATCCTAAAATCTAGATGCAGTGCTCTCAGATCCAAAGCTCCTCACTGACTAAGGCCACAAGCCAGAAACTAGTCTGGGGATATTGGATGAGTAGGCACTAGATAGGGATTTTATGCACAAGCCTTCTGGCATCCATTGATTACTCTGTTTAGCACAGGTGGCAATACTGTATGGAGAGTTTTGCTCTGTTTATCAACAATTAATGTGCTAGTATAGGAAATGTGATCATGTGATGCTTAATGGTTTAACACCAATCCTGCCTAATAGGATAGTGGTGGCTATGGTTGTAAAAGAGCCAAAGACACCAAAATGTATGGGTGCTGAACTGAGTTCAGACCCATATGACTATTTAAGCTATTGAGCTTAGATTGAAAATATTTTTTGTGTTTTCAATTTCATTCTCATAGTTTAGTAGTTAAGTAGAGATAAAAGGTGGTTGCTAGAGGGTTGCACTAGATCCTAAGATCTAGATGCAGTGCTCTCAGATCCAAAGCTCCTCACTGACGAAGGCCACAAGCCAGAAACTAGTCTGGGGATATTGGATGAGTAGGCACTAGATAGGGATTTTATGCACAAGCCTTCTGGCATCCATTGATTACTCTGTTTAGCACAGGTGGCAATACTGTATGGAGAGTTTTGCTCTGTTTATCTTTTGATTGTATTTACGTTTTATTTTTTACATAAGTTTTATATATATATGCATGAGAGTTTCAAGATTACTCAGCCTACTTGCAGGATATATATATATATATATATATATGTGTGTGTGTGTGTGTGTGCGTGTGTGTGTGTGTACGTACATATGTATGTTTATATAAATAACAAACCCACAATCAAATAAAACTGGCGAAAAAATGTTATTATGAAATTTAAAAAATAAATAATAATAATAATAATAATAATAATAATAATAATAATAATAATAATAATAATAATAATAATCAAAGTTAGAATGTTTTTAACTCTAATATACATTTTCTTGTGAACAAATAATAAGTATTTATCCACAAGAAAGTTCTGAAATATGATAGTAGTGATTTTTATATTGAAAAGAAAATGTATTGAATTATTGAATTTTATTTTTAGGCATTATTACAATGTATCGCTTTATATATATATTGTACCCTTATCCCCCCGCTCCATAATAATAACAACATGCTAAGAATAATTCCGGGTTATCTAACTCAGTCTATCAAATATATTATTATAATTTATATAAAATAATCACTAGCTCAGAACTTTATAAACACAGTTATGTCTGTGAAATGAATCAACATAAACATCTTTTATTATTCCCATGAGACCTGGAGCAATGACAAAGGAACAAGACGAGAGATCATTGAGATACTATCCCAATGGCATAAGAACACTATCCTAAATAATTGACTAATAGCATTCCTACGACTTTTAAAACTTTTATCATATCTTAGTATTTTTAAAACAAATTCTAGCTCACATAAATAAATTAATTAAATAAAATAGAGTTAAATTAATCAAATCATATCAAATCAAATAGATAAATCAATAAGTAAATAAATAATTAAATCTCAGGTTCATAAATTGTAATTAAAACTGATTTCATATTGCCATAGTAAATTATGATAAGGGAATTTTATGTCATAATTCACTACGTAACGAATAACTAATTAATAAGAACAATGACAATAATAAAATAATATAATCTTCTTTTCTTTCTAGATGTATTAAATATTTTCGTGGTAACATTTATTAATCTGATAATCAAAAGTTATGTGGTAACGTTCGCATATATTTTACTTAAATATTGTGGCAATTAACCCATGACCAATACCTGTTCTACTTATACTTCTTTCATTTTATTATGTAAATAAAACAAAATAAATTATTAAAATTTCTAATATTTATTATCCTGTGCAAAATCATAAACATGTTTAATTATAAACGTGCGTTGTGATTTCATGCATTTCATGTGTAGGAAAAACAACAACCAAGACACAAAGCTTACTAATAAAATTTTATAACATTTTATTAACATTATAACAAATAACACTTTGTACATTATTTACAGCGGATATCCCTATTTACTTATCACAAACTTTTATTTATACCCGTTGATGTCTTAACATTATTATTATCGAATTTTATTTTACCCTTTTACCATTAATAATTACAAAAGTATTTTACAATATTATTATTATTGGATACATGTTTTGAGCTTAGCTGAATACACAAAATTTCTATCCATTAAACTTTTCTATTGACATTATGTCCTTATAATTTCAAAATTATATTTCTATAAGATCTTTACTTTTATGTAAAATTATACAAAAATTACAAAATTATACTTATTCTTGTTAGTATGGAATCCTACAGAATTTAATCCTTATGATATTTTCATGTTCCTTTTATTATCAATCATAATATAATTACTGATAAAATTTTGATCCCATCCTTAACTTTATATAGCAATTAACATTATCCATACACTATGTACAAATACACATTTTTGTTATACATTTCTTTAACTCATTTTCCAAATAAACATGCAATCTCTTTTACTAAATCTCACGTACAATATTTTAAAATCTTATTATTGTTTTAAAACTTAATTCTAAGGTTTTTTTTTTTTTTTCCTTTTAAAATTATATCAGTTTAGCAATTGGTTTTAAAATTATATCATATGATTCTTCATCTTTTATAATACTTATACTTTCACTTTGGACTTATACAATTCTACTTTACTCTAGTAAATAACTATTCTTACATAACTACTATCTAACTTACTTTCTATCTTATGTATCATTTCTATAAAATTATCTCCCTGACGATGTATTTTCATGAAATCAAGATAGCGAAGATATAGATGCGTTGGATCAAAATAAACAAGATATTATCCTTTATAAAACTTTGACAATCATGGCACAGTGAATTTAAGGACGCCATAGAGGAGTGACTTTTATCTGTCTATCTGCCTCTAGTATTGGAAGGATGCTAAAGCTATTTCTTCAGCTTCATCACATCAGAAAGTTTCAAAGATATGTAAAAACACTGTCCAGAATATATGTGCTCAGTTATAGGACAAAGTTATCTACACTGAAGTCACACAAATAATTATAATCCACATATTTCATTCCTTATAGTTTAATAAAACATCCTCTTGGTTTCCTTTGACATCAGTACTCCCAAGTCACTATCTGATTGATTTCTTCAGATTCATCTCTTCATTACATCGACAAATTCTCTGTCTACCTTGCTAATAATAATAAAATTCATTTTTATTTAACTATACAGCTATTCTTAAGAAAAATCTTTACTATACTTCTCGTATATTTCTATCTCTACTGTTCTAAACTATTTGAATATTTTCAATATAAAACTCAAAAGAATCACATAATTAATATGCTACTTATTATTAATCATTTTTAGATTATTTATTGCATGCACATTTTAAAATTTTACTACTCTCTTAAATATATGTTTGATGTTGGATAAATGTGTACTTATAACTTTTAACATCTTTCATACTTCATTCATTAATAGATGACCTATAAAAAAAAATATATTACATATTACCAATAATATTAAAATTACCAACGATCTCTATCCTCTGGATCGTATTTGTAAACTTCTCCATTCCAGGACTTCTAGTAGGTATTTAAAATTTTCCATACACACATTTTTATTTATACTAATATTTCTCTCATTCCATTAGCTCGTATATTTAAATATAATTATTATAAAATTTATGTTTATATGTTTCCCTAAGCTAATTCAAATTTTATACTTTAAATACAATAAAAAAAATAATTAAAACTATATTTACGATACAGCTTTGTTGGACTCGCTTGGAAAAATCGTTCATTGCAAAGCTAAAAAAAAAAATTATATTTTATTTTCTTCAGTCACTTAATGTTCTAATTTAAACTTTTAATTCTGTTTATTAATTCTTCTTGGACGATGATCCTTAATTTTCTTCATCTTTTTCCACTTATTCTTGAGATCTCCTTTACATAGTCTGCTAGCTTTTTCCCCCGCGCGCTTGGTTTTCCCTCGATGCATCTTGTACTTTATTTTAAAAATTCAATAAATTTTTCTTTATTTCCATGGATCCATTTTCCTCATTTTAGTGATTAATTATATCTGTTTAAAATAATATTCTTTCCATTTAATATCTTTTCCTTTTTTCTATGATGAGATAAAAATGTTAGGTTCCTCTTAGTAAGTTCATATAGCACTTTATACAGGACTATGGCTTTTCTTCTATTTTTAATTTAGAAACTATATTTTAAATAATGTTTTTCCTTTAATATAACATACTTTTCTTCCTCATTCCTTTTCTATATACTTGAACGCTTATTATGATTTTTCATAAAGAAATATGACTTAGTTTTAAATACTTATAAAACAAATGTTCGTCATAAAATTCTCTCGATAGCAAATAGTTGCTTTCTTATATTTTCACACAGCTTTTCCTTTGTATTTTTCCAAGTTATAGGATTTAATTTCTGGTTGAACACAAATAACACAAAACTTATACAATTTTCAATCATTTTTCTTTCAAGAATTATTTCAATTATTATTATTCTTGGTATCTCCATTTTATTGTAGGCTGAATGGTCAAATTTGATTAAATCCACTGGTAAGATCACGTAGAAATTAGCAAATCATCTTTCTGGATACAAAATTATATTATCTGTTAAAGACTAACTTTAGAATAATTCTTAATTTATAAATTTATATTACTTTTTTCAGCTTCGATGTTACAAGCAATTCAAAAAGTTACCTTCCTCTTCAACTTTCACATTCCATCTCCCGCTTCTGTTTTTCTTTTGATTTTTTTTTCTTGCCAATTTAAATCCGTTGATTGGTCAATATTTGTTTTTAGCGCGAACAATATTAGTCATTCTATTTTGGATGATAAATTGTACTTTTTAAATAAATATTTATGACGTAATGTCTGGAATATTACTTTAACTTAATATTATTAAATTTAATCATATTTTGATAAAATTATTATTTGATCTTTAAAATAATTATTAAGACAATCTATAATATTTTTAACTTTAATTTTAATGATAGATGACAATTATATCTAGTTTTAAATTCACAAACTTTATTATTATTTACCAAGTGTGTGTGTGCGTGAAGGCATATAATATACGATCACGTGTCTATTCACTTTACAAAATAATCTTTTATTTATGTCTCGGTTTAAATTACCAAAACTAATGTACTTTCTAAATTTTGAAAAATAAATTGAAACTTATAGGACTAAATATAATTCTCACCATCCCGAAGTTTATTAATAAAAATATACCCTATTAATTTTGACTAATTATAATATTATCTTTCATTTATTTAAACTATTAATTCTGAAAATATTATATTCTAATCATTACTATAATTTTAACTGTCTATAGCTGTGTTATTTTGTATGGCCAGCTTTCACAACCATAAGCAATGATATTAAAACTTTATTTAACTGTTTACTTATACTGTTATCTGTTAGGTATTTTAGCTTAAAATTGTATTACAAATCTATTATTACTTTTATATCACTTAAATATAACTTAAAATTTAAAATTTTTTTCATAATTGACCTTTCTACCCTACCTATGATCTACAGACAAGGGCACAATATATATATATATATATTCAAATCAATATATATATATTAAAATACAGTAAAATTCACTTAAATTATAGTTATTTTATCAGAAGTACTTTCGATTACACATCTTGTAGTCTTTATCAACTATATAACATTGAATAATCAAAACGAGACATCCTTTCACAAACCCATAGTTCAATCTGGTTTAGTTCTCCCACAAGACTGTTATTTTAACATTTGATGATTGCCGATTCATTAACATTTGATGATTTCTTGAAATTAATATACCCTCTTTTATTTTAAGTTTATTGTAGCAACGTTCAATTTGCATAATTTTTATATTTTTATAATCAAATTTAAATCCGTATTGACAAGATTTATTATGATTATTCAATGTTATGTAGTTGAAGATGTGTAGTGGAAAGTACTTCTAATAAAATAACTATAATTTATGTGAATTTTACTGTATTTTAATATATATATATATTGATTTGAATATTATATATATATTTTGGAAAGAATACAGACGTCAAACTTAATTTATATATATATATGTTTATACGAATGTTTTCACGTGTTACAGATATAAAAGACATCTTTTTCGGGTTTATATGTAAAATTTCAATTAGATATCAACGTTTAGACGTTTGAATATAAAAATATTCTTAGTTATTATATATACATGCTGTTAACTGAAATTATATCCTTTGAATTTGTTTGAGGCCTTAAAAAAACTGAACAGGGTAAATTTCTAATGTCCATTCCATACGTTTTTGTCATTGGAATGAGTTGCCACAAACATATTTTAGCGAACGTGATGAGTTTATTGGCAGTTTATCTTTAAATTTATTATTTTATTTACTAAACAATTCTTAGCTGAAGTATCAGTTGAGATTTTTTGAAGGGAGAGTGTGTGTGGATGAACATTTTAATAAATATTTTTAACCATGTCAGACAAAATTAGATTATTGTCCTTATTTCAAGAAGCCTGTAACGCACCATCCAAGTGAGCAGTTTCTGGCTGAAGATGTATATACTAAGAATCTTGTGATTGTAAAATGAGAAGTCATTTAATTACAACATTTTATTTAGATACTTACAATTGCACTCGCATGCAAGTGAAGGGAGATTGCCTGAATTAAAAGAAGAATTCTCTAGTACTAAATGGGATTGTCGTGGACTCCTGAACTTTAAAAAGATTAAGGAGTAATTGATTTAAAAATTGGACATATACTTTAATAAAAAGCCATAAATATTAGAATCATAAATGGAGTTTGTTTCATTACAAATAAAAAATGGAAGAATTAGATTATGAAGATTGATGGTATAATAGATAGAGCGGAAAGATTAATTACTCAACTTAAAACAAGATATTAAAGTTTGTACTTTAACGTGGGAGACTTTATAGCTAGTGTTGTTAAGGGTTAAATAAAAAAAATGAATGCGTTTGCAGTAAATAAAAATATATTATGAATTATTTCTCTGAATAAAATGCTAAATAAAGATACAGCAGAATTTGATTTTATTTTCACTACTTCAAGATTGTATTATTCTTAATAGATTCAACACAAGAAGTGTTATCGACTAGTGATATGTAAAATGCATATGAATACAAAGCTAGAGATACAAAATTATTAAAAAAAAAATTACTCACAGTTGATACTCCTAACCGTCAGAAACATTCCTGTGAATTTAAATTAGAAGTTGCAAATCGTTTTAAAATAGTAACAGAATTTAAAGAGGGTTCAGAAATCAATAGTAAGACACTGATGAACTACTAAAAATTGCATCAAAGATAGCCCTCAAAAAGGCAGCAATTTTACCGTTAATTTTTTTCTGAGACAATAAATGTAGAAGGAATATGAAAATATATAAAAATGATCTATTGAGACGAATTAAATATCTAGAGTTTTCTAAAATAGTACAATAAAGAATTATCACCTATATAAAATAATAAAATTGTGAAAGGAAAGACAAAGGAGAGAATAAAGATCTCAAAAGTGTAAAATTGAAATTGGAATTTTTTTTACAAAGAATTATATAATACTACAGAACAAAGAAAGTAAAGTAATCCCTTACTGAATTGCCCAACATTTAAATATAGAAATGATATGTAAGCCAATTTATGAAGAGGAAGAAAGGTTCAGATAGTGATGGAATAGCAACCGATATCTTAAAGATAGCAGTTGAAGAAATACAAAAACTCTTGTCAAAGTTATTTACCGAATGTCTAAACTGTAAAGATGTACCAGATGATTGAAAAAATGCAGGAGTAATACTAATATTGTAAAAAGGTAATAAACGAATATTAGAAATTACAGTTCTAACAGAGTTTTATCACTTCAATATACAATTTTTACCAAGATAATTACAATTCGCATACAAAATTTTGTATTTTAACCAATCAAAACAATCTGGATTTAAATGTAGTTTTAACCCAAACGATGACATCCAAGCAATGAGCCAAGCTATAAAAAACATCAATGAATATGAATTGCCATTATATTTTTGATTTGAAGTTTATGTAAAGACATTTGTTTTTATAAATTTTTCTACAGAGATTAAAGCATTGCACCAATAAGATATAGACAAAGGTCATTGTTATAGTGGTGAAAAGTATTTATCGAATGTAACAGCTACTATTAGACTGCATAGTTATACTAAGGAGATCAACTTTAAAGAAAATCTACTACAGAATAATTCCATGTCTTCAAAAAATTTTATAGCAGTTTTACAAAAAGTATTTAATAAATCAAATGCATACGACTAACTGAAAATTCAAATATAAAATCTCTTCCAAACATTAAGTTCTGAGAAAACTTAATGTTTCGAGGCTGATTCGACATTTTATAAGAAGTATTTTGTCTATTGAAATGGAAAGCTAAGAAAGTAAAAGTAAATGGGGAACACTTAAATCATCTACATTTTGCAGATGATGTGAGAGTTCTTGCATATAATGTTTGAGAGCTTCAGAAAAGGTTGCAAGAATTATAAAATGAGTGTAAGAAAGTAGGACTAAAGATAAGTACTAAAAAGATTAAAGTAAAGTTCAATTGATTTTCTCAAAACAAAAAGAAAATAACGATTGATAATAGATAAAGTTAACAATTACATATACCTTGGTCATATTATTAATACAGGTGAAAATATAATATATGAAATTAATCGTAGAATTAATCTTGTATAAAGTGTTTTAGTACAATTAACTTAATATTAAAAGGACATATGTCTAAGTGTTTGAAAATATTTTTAATAAATGTATTTTACCAGTTTTTATTTAAGGTTCTGAAATTTGGATACTTAACATAAGAGCAACTAAAATACTTCTGTCCACTCAATAAAGTATGTATAAAGAGATTATTTTAGGAATAAGAAGAAAGGATTAAAAATGGAACATATGGGTGAGAAAACAAAGACGTATTAAGAGACTGAAGAGAAGCTAATCTGGACAAATTGCTAGAAGAGATAACAAATGGGCAATTGGATTCTTAAACTGTAACTAAAAAGATAGTAAAAAATATAGAAAGATATTCCCTAGTAAGATAGATTGATGAAATATGAAAGGGTGATTGTATTATGTGGAGCATATGCTAGAAATTAGAGACGCTGGACTAAATTTTAAGAGACCTTCAGCCTGCAGTAGATCGATCATTGTTGAGAATGATATATAATTTTCATAATAATCAATCTACTTCAGGATATATAAGTTTAATAAAGTGTTTCAATTTACAATTTTCTATTTCTACATTCTGCCATCAAATTTTTTTAATCTCATTTTGCTATTCATGTATATTTTTACGTCTTTTAAAGCCTTTTGGATCCAGTCTAAAACTTCAGTTTTCTATCTATTATAACTTTTTGTAACGATAAGTTGTGATGAACTTTATTATATTTTTTACAAGCTATTTTTTAATGATGTCAATGAATACTTGATTGTTCTTTTGCCTATGTATTTTATTTTTGTTTCTGTCCTTTCGCTTCCAACCAACGTCTTAAGATTCTTGCTTGTGTAGTACAGTGTCTGATTTATTTTTGTTTTATGTTCTCATCTCAAATTAACAAAAAAGCATTAGTAAAGCAAATTTTTTTTTTTTTCAACCACGTTTTTATATATATATTTTTAAGTACAAAATCATTTCTATCAAAATTGCTCTTTAGGTCTATGATTTTTTTTTTATGCTTTGATCCTGTATTAATAGTTCTACCACGATATTTATACTTATTAATGTCTACCATCTCACTACTTTCAAACTTTAATTTCGCCTTTTTTAAAAAAAATTCTTAATCATTCGCAACACAGGGGCTAAACTCTCCATACAGTACCACCACTCAGTGCACGCCCGATTAATCAATGGATGCAAGAAGGTTTATGCATAAAATACCTATCTAGTGCCTACTTATCCAATATGCCCAAATTAGTTTCTAGCTTGTGGCTTTCATCAATAAGGAGCATTGGATCTGAAAGCACTGCACCTAGATTTATTAGAGTTTAGGATTTAATAAATCATTCACAACCTTTTTAACCATTATCAATTATAGGCAAAGTTTTTTCCAAATCCAATTCAGCCTTTACTTCTTTCCTCTACATATCTTCCTTTTTGTTACATCATATCAGCAAATTTTGTTATCCCATTCTCTCCATATTTGGTTATTTTCTAGATTTTTTTCAGGTTTTGATATTTTATTTAAATTTTTTCTTGTTCATTTTTTCTATCATTTTTAGTTTTATTTTCTTAGCTTTTATAGTATTTTTTGAAGAACTGAACTATTATTTGAAAAGTCAATCACAATTCAGACTGTTTACTTAATTTCCACGAACTTTTTTATCTTTATTATCATTTTTAGTCTAATAACAGCGATCTTATTTTGAAAAATATATTACAGAATATAGCAATATTCTGATCGGTTTAGTGATTCTCCAAAACAGTACCCAAACAATTTTTGGGCACAAATGTGTTCAAATATAGGGCATGTTGGTCCATTATTTTGTTAATTTATTATTATTCAATGCCGGAGTTTAACTTCTGTAAAAAGTATTTCTTTCTGAACTAAATACTTTAATATCGTATTCAATTGGAGCTCTGTAATGAAATCTTTCCTCTGCCATTAACTTCCCAATAAAAACAATCAATATTGCATTATATTTCAGATAATCTTTATAATGAAAATAGGGTCTTAATGGATGTATAATTTTATTCTGGTAGAAAATGTATACAAAGATAGAATCCTGATCTTGAGAAATCTATATCTGATCAATATCCATTGCATGGAGTGAGTGTAATGATGATAATGATTGCTGCTTAACTAGTACTGATGATGATGATTGCTGCTTAACTAGTGCTGATGATGATGATTGCTACTTAATAAGTTCTGATGATGATTGCTGCTTAACTAGTGCTGATGATGATGATTGCTGCTTAATTAGTGCTGATGATGATGATTGCTGCTTAAGTACATTAGCATGTTAATCTCTCTTAGTATTAATGCAATGACTGACTATTTCCTTATAAAAAAGTTTCATAAACTCAACATGAAATTTTATAGACTTCACAGGCTTCAAGAAGAACTTAGTGCTTAAGCTTAGACAGAAAGTCATCAATTTTTGGTTTAGTCATATACATTTGTTTGTTATCACATTTTTTACAATATGTCCAATATTTTCTATAATTTTTTATATAACAAACACAGAGTGTTAAACTTGCAGCTTTTTATTCTTTATTATGATAGTTATGGGTTTAGCTAGAAGTTTTAGTAATGGAATTAAAATCAAAGTCCTGATTCCGGTCCACTGGGTTTGAAATTCAATGTGATAGTATGACGAATTGTCAAACCAATGCTAGTAGAGATGAACATGTATAATACAGTTAAAGTAGCGGTGGTCATTATTGGCACTCTCACTTCTTGCTGTGTATATGAGTCATAATACCAAAATCCAATCCCAAAGTGATGCTGCCTCAACAAGCATTATGATTCATATGAAACATCTTTCATTTATAAGAATTTCTTACAATCCATGAATCTGAATACCTTCTGATATTATGTGTTTTTTAACCTACTATTATTTTATCCCCAATTTTACAATTTTGGAATTTTTTGTTCTTTTTTTCTAGTGATTGAATCTTTAATTTTGTCATTTATTAATATGTACAACAATTGTTCAATAGTTTTTACAATAATATTCATTATCCAATTAATGGTTGGGTATGATCAGACCACAATCATACATGTATGAATATAAATAACATGCTATTTATGTCAGTAGTCACAAACTTTTTATTTTAATATACATATATTCTAATATTCTCATGGTAACAGATGAATTCATAGTATTATTTCCAGCTAAATAGCTGACATTTCAGTACAATAAATATTTTCCTCAGAGCTTCTTCTTTCTCGAATCATAAGAATGTGTGTGGTGAAATTTAAAATCATAAGAATGTATGTGGTGAAATTTAAAATCGTTATTTTTTCCTTCGTTATTTTCTTATCATTCTCAAATTCTATTGCTTGAGAAGTTTTAAAAAATATTTTCGTGAATGTTAATGTGTTATAGAATTTGTGGACTTAATTAGTGAGGTACTGAATAGCCTTACGCTCTCAAATCAAAATGCTTTAGATTCTCCTACTTATTTAGAAAAGTAGGTTTAGATAAGAATGGCCGCTCTTGTCTTTTAAATAAATCTTGATTTAAAGATTTTTCAGAGGTCCTTACTTTCGTTTTTTCAGGCATATAGTTTTAAGATTGTACTTTATCCTCCGATAGCTTTTTCTAAATATTGTTAATTTTCTTTAATTCGAGTTCAAACATGACACAATTCATTGCTCAAACATGGATTAAAATTTATTTACTTTTTCAGGATACAAACAGACTTAGGATTCCTACAGAGAAAAATATTTTACAACCAACCAAGCTAATGATTCAATATATGCCATTATATATCAATTTTTAAAGTAAAGCAAAATTAAGGAAGTTGATAGGATATATCGATTGTAAAAATATAGACATCAGTGTAACATGATTCTGACTAAAAGGCTGTTAAGAAAAATGTCTTACACCTGCACAATATGAAATTATGGATTACATTTATAAACAAATGCTTACCTCTTCGACGCTCTCGACGGTTTCGAACATATCTTATTATTGATGGAATAAATCTCGCTGCAGTCCACCAAAAAGCTTTATCATTTTTCGGAATCATATTTTTGTCAGAATTTGATTTTGAAGTGATTAAAATTTTTGCCTCTCCCTGATCAGAAATAATGCACAATAAAATATTTATAACAAGCACTATATATACGATTTTTAGGTTTGCCATTTTTCTATAAGTGACTAAATACATATACGTAGTAACTTTATATATGTTCACATTTAATGTGCAGGAAATCCTTAAAATAAAATATTCATGATTAAAAAAATAAATTTTCCCATATATCTATAAAAATGTCAGTATTCTTTATTAATGGTTATCTTTAATATATCCACATTCATTTTTCTTGTCTTTTCTTCTTTCTTTTTTTTTTTTTGTAATTTTCGGAATTTGCTTTATTTTATATGGTTAGCAGAGTTATTAATTACAATTGGCAAAAAAATAAATGACGCCAATATATTTCAGTAATTCTTAATTATTATGTATAGCGTATATATGTGTGTACATGCTCCTATATATATATGATTATTATGTATTAGCTAGATGAATTTTTTACTTTGATGGAATATATATATATACTAGTCCGTTTGGATGTGTAGCGCAATTGTCCTCAAAACTGTAAAATTGATCATAAATAAGTAAATACGAGTGAATCTGCTAAGCGCTTTCGAAGGGTCTAGCCTTCTAATCATAGCTTAACAGTTAACGATATGCAAATTTGTGTTGATTATGCTACACATTCCATTTCCTTGAATCGCTTTATCAAAGAAATGGAATATGTAGCATAATCAACACAAATTTGCATATCATTAACCTCATTAACAGTTAAGCTATGATTATGAAAGCTGGACCCTTTGAAAGCGCTTAGCAGATTCATTCGTATTTATTTATTTATCAACGATTTTACAGTTTGAGGACAATTATGCTACACACGCAAACAGACTAGTATATTATTATGTATGTATAGACTAAAACAGATTTGACTACTTCAGAGTATTGTAACTAAGTGATCATAATGATAGCTTGTTACCAAATTAAACCTACTTGATTTACTTTGTCATCTCATAATAAAATAAAAATTATATCACAAAATAATAAAATATTTATTATATTAAAAAGCATTAAAGATTTTAAGACTTCTCATTCGATAATTTAATATACAAAATTAACAAAGCGTATGTGGCATACGCTTTGTTAATTTTGTATATTATATTAAAAAGCATAATAGCAATAATAGTAAAGGGTTTAAATGCAAACACGTGATGAGATGTGATGTACTTTGGCTTCTCCTTAAACGAAGTCAAGAATATCTCAGCAATTATGCCCAGATAAACCTGTTAGCCACTTTATTTTCCATTCCCCACTCTAAGTCTTCCCATTTTCTGCCCCATCCCATTTCCACATCATAATCTTTGTCAACTCTATGGCTTTTATATCTAAATCCCCCTTGTCTTTTCACAAACTCAGCATAAAAACTAATAACTCACTTTCTGTATAGTCACTTTGTTCATACCTATTCTCCCATAACTTAATTATCTGTACCCTTTCTGCTTTCAAGCATTTACATTTAATCAACAGATGTCAACAGATGCCTAATATTTTCTATACCTTCCTTACACAATTTGCACACTAAATCACCCATAGTTTTTCATTTACATGTATATTCTCTTGTTGCTAAAGATCCCATTCGAGCCCTAAACAATAAACTACTTTCCTTACTATTATCATAAATTAACTCACATTCAATATTCCATTTACTTCTATATATATTTAAACTTTTCTTACCCTCCATACTAGTGTTCCATCTCTCTAACTCCCTATTTTTTAAGAATTCTTCTATTCTTTTAACCCATTCCTTACCACTATAACACTCAACAATCCTCCTAACACAATCATCCCACCTTTTATACAAGTATACTGATATAAATTCTTTATCCAAATCTTTTGCATACTGCATTACCTTTCTCACCCATCTTGTTACTTGCCCTTTACTCACAATCCAATTAAACACTATTTTGGCTATTTTTTTACTATCCATAAACTGCAACCTACCAAACATTTTCATTTTACTTTTTGCATCTCTCATATAAAAACTTGACCATCCCATTTCTCCTTGAATTGCTGCCTTTGCTGTCCACATCTCTGCATCTAATGCATGTCATCCTACACTTAAACAATAGCATATCCCTATCACCACATATATTTATTTTGAGCAATCAATGATTACTAGGTATTAGAGCATTTAAATCCCCATCTGCAGATCATTTTTATCAGTGAGAACTTGGCATTTAAAGCTGTTACCAATGCAACTAACTATATGTCTGATAACCAATATTAACTCCTTATCTACTGTCAAACTCAAAGTTTGAACTTAAAAAAAATCACTAATATTTGAACCCAATCTATTTTTACTTTTATAGTTTAATAAGCAATAAATAAATCTATCATTGCTAACTATAAATATATTTTTACCTAGGAATGAATGCATGTACTAACATTTGATGTTTTCCTAATATAATATAAAGAAGAGCAAGCTTCGACATTCAACGATTATGATATGATGGTATATATAAGTACATACAATAAGAAATCATTCTGTAGTTGTTTGTATAATTCCTGCACTTGGTAACTTTTTTAATTCAAACTATATTTAAGATTGTCTTGTTTGCAGCCCTTTTATAAATAAGCTAGCCAGCCACATGATTATATTTATATATAAGTTGGTGAAATTGAACATGTTTTCAATATTCGACTGTAAAACAAAGTTTTATCCAACAGACCAATAAAAGACCATTGAAGAAAAAAACAATAGTCACTAAAGGATTTAGCTTCTAGTGAAGAATAGTTATTATCCATTGTCTGACCAATATTGCATAGTTACCCATTTGCTAATGTATAGCTACCTAAAAAAAGTATAAACTATATAAAAAAAATCTAATAAAACATTTCATGTCTATTATGCCTTGATTTAAACCCATATCATAGACATTAAAGGCAAAAGGAGATGAACACAAATACCTAGTTATTTTATCTAGAAGAGAAAGTACTCTTTATCTGGAAGTGATGTGTTTGGAGAAATAATTCTTTCTTCCCAGAGCAACTCTGAAGGACACTCCAGAAAGTGATTCTTCACTGCAGAATACATTTAAATTAATACATATCTAACATCATTGGCTTCATTATTTAAATAATGCATAATTGGAATACAGCTTGAAAGTTATAATTGCAATGGAAAAGGTATAATTAACTATTTGTTAGCCTGATTTCAGACTAGGTTATGCTTACATGTTTAATGAGATTTACTTAAACTTTTTTGAAATAATAAATTCATTTTTTGTAGTTAAGTTGCATTCTTTAGTGTCTGCATAAATATATTACACCATATATAAAGGTAAATTTCCACTTTATTATTTAAGGAGGTTGCCTTGACAACATTGTTATTGATATTGTTTTTAAGTGTTGACTGCTTTCATGTATTTACATTAATACCTATCTAGACTGCTTTTTCATTATCTACGTAATATATAGTTGAAGTATAGTTTAGAAGTTATAATTGCAATTTGAAAGTTATAATTGACCACTTGTTCAGAAAACATGTTTACTTGTTTAATGAGCTTTATGAAAACTTCCTTGAATTAATAATTTAATTTTTTGTAGTCATGTCTACATAAATATATTAGTCCATATACAAAAAGGGATTTCCATTTTTATTGTTTAAAAAAGGTTGTCTTGACAACAGATTGAGATTTTGGATTCTTACTGATTTTGATATTGTCCAAGTCTTGACTAATTTTATATATTTACATTAATACCTATTTTACTGTGAGCACTATTAGCTTTATTGTCTATGTAATGTATAGTTTGAGTGCAGCTGGAATGTTGTAATTTGAAAGTTATAATTGACTATTTGTTAATCTGCTTTCAAAACAGGTTATATTTACCTGTTTAATGAGGTTTCTTTAAACTTTTTTTAATAATGAATATCTAAGACAAGTTGCAAATTTAAAGTCTATGTAAATATATTGGACCATATGCAATAGTGGATTTCCATCTTTGTTATTTAAATTGGGTTGCTTTGTCAAGCGTTGTTAGCCGAGAGCTCATCGCAGCCACCTTGCAAGCAAATATTTGGTTGCAGATAGTTGTGGGTTCACATCCAGGCTGATGCTATGACATATGAAAAAAAAAAACTGGGTTACTTTGACAAAAGATTGAGATTATTGATTTGTTATAGATATTGTTATTGTTTACATGTTGATTGCTTTATGAGTATATATTATACTGGATACTCAATCTATTCTGAAACAGAGGGCGCCACCAGACCATTATGTGTCTGGAAAATTTGTTTACTGTGATCAGAATAGATGATGATGATGGTTTGCGCCGACTAGACTCAAGGAGAAACAAGAGATCTTAAATTGTTTAGACAATTGAGACAAAAGCACAAAGACAAACGTCAGCCAAATTAAGTGAAATATATTTCATAAATTTTATTATGAGAAAATAAATTATTAAATATAAGTTTATGACATAATAAATGTGAGTTAACTCAGGCGTGTACCAGAAATACTAAAGGCAAAGCTATGACAGACTGACTGATCTTCTAATAAACAAAGTTAAAAGGGAGGAAGCAAATTTCATTCAGCAGAGGATTCACTTAAACACTGGTTTTCTCTTTAAGATACTTAAACCATATGCCCTTGAAATAGATCAAAGAACCAGTGCCAATGAGCTGTTCAAGATCTAAACACGTTCAGATCTTGAATGTCCTTATATCGGTATGAACTGCACCAATTACTACATTTAAAATAATGGCGATTGATCCACCCCAAGAACAATCGAAAAATATCATTGAAATAAAGAAACAATTAAACTGGTGAATCCCAGCCAAACGATTGGTGAAAATTACTTTGAAATTAATAATTAATGGTCTCAATAAGAGACAAGTAAATGATTAGAAAAACAGTTACATCTGTCCCAGCAAATAACGCAAAGAAAATAAACTTACAAACAAAATCTGAGTACACGCTCTGATAAATTTAAAGCACATGTAATAAATACACAAATGAATCTATCGGAGAGTGCACGGAGTATGAAAATCTTAAATATTGCAAACACTTTAGCAGAATGAAAGTATCGCTCACCTGTAATTTAAGAAAGGATAAATTTTATCTTCCTGCTGATGACTTATACAATTACAAAGAAAAACACAATTCTAATTTCTGCTTTTAGAGATCTTAGAAACGAAATCTCCACCTGCGGCAAATTAGACGATAAAATCGCCATCCAAAAGATTTTCGGAGGTTTGCGAAAGCGCAAACGTAGAGTATAAAAATTAATTATTGAATGCTAAATAATTACAGATAAGCATTTAAAATGCACGACCGCTAAAGCATTTATAAAAGTCTTACATAAAAATAGGAAACTCACTCATCACTCTCCAATAAACAAAAACTGAAAGCAACTTGTAATCTTAAAACTAAGATTCCAAGACACTTTACAAAATCTTAGAAAACACAGCAAATATTAAATATGAGGCTATATTTAATAGGAATACATATTTATGATTAGATTGAGCGGAGATTTAATAAGAATTAATTTACCCTGGGAAGAATAAAAACGAAAATAATTACCTTTCGGTAAAAGCAATGTTCATGGAGAGTGCGCACTTTTACTTAAGTTCATTTTCAGATTCTTTAGGCAGCAAGGTAGATGTAGAGAGGTTCTGGCTTCTTTTAGGTGTTCAAGGCATTACTGGAGCAAACTTGGAAGTCAGGGATCCGTCTTTTGTGGAGTTAGCAAGCCATTCAGGTGGTGGTAACAAGTATAGAATTTTTCATTTTGTTGTAGGCAAAAGTATTTAATCACAGCTGATGTCCTTTAAGAAATTAAAAGTCCGTGCTGATATAAATTCTCGATAAACCACTTATCTATCAATGAATAACGAATTAACTGACACTCCAAATTTTCGGGGCTATTTATACGATGCTCCATTTCCCGTGAAACACTTTCCTTGTTGTTCAGTTTCTTCGCCTTAGGCAGGGCAAATATTAATTTCCCACTCAATCTATCTAGGAATTCTACCCAGGGTTTATTGAAATGAAAACAACAACATAAAAATCAAATCTCCACTATCAAAATTGTTTACAATAATTAAAATAAAAGCAACAGAAATGCAATTAGCTAGCCAGCTTGTTTTTAAATCAAATGGATTTAAAAACAGGTGGTATATGAAAACTATTTTAAAATAAATCGATAAATATTTTTAAAAAGTCTGTTTTACATATAAACGCATGTATACTTGGATACACGCATTCTTTTTAAATAATATTGCAAATTTAAACTCTACGTTTAATTAAAATTAAAAACTTAATAAATTTCTTTTTTTGTTGTTTAATAACAACACCAGTGAACTGGATTTCAATCAGGTTCAACTGCCTCAAAATGTGATCAAAAAAAAAAAACATTCCTGTAACTTTTTTTCTTTTTAACTAGAAACACTTTAAAATTATTCTTAGAAATTCGGCCGAACGTTTGCCTCGAACTCAGAAAAACAAGTCCATATTTCATTTTAATCAACCTTTCTCCATTCTTGTAATTCATTAACAAAATCTTTTTTTTTTTACTAAAACCAAAAGAAAATGACAGACTAATTTAAATCTAAACTCAGTCAGGTGGTTCCCTCTTACGGGACGTTTGATCGCCTTGATGGTCTACCCTAATAAACCTGCCCATGGGTTCTGTTACTATGTTGCTGTAATCGATTTGAGTTATAAATTTGGCCATTTCCTCAATTGACCGACTACCATTACTCATCATCATTTGCTGTACAGTAGGTGGCATATTATGATGAATGGTCCATATTATCTGATCATCCGATTGAGGAAATGCAGTCAGAGATTTCAATTTTGCCACCTGCCTAAAGAAAAACTGTGCATGCGTTTCACCACGGTTAACAGGATACCTCTCTTGTGATATCTTATAAAGTATCCCATCTTGTCAGGCTTCACTCCAGAAGATCCTCAAAATGGAACGTCTGTAACACTCAAAGGTATGGGGTTTAGTAAACAATGTGCGCCACCAATCCAAGTCTGTTCCCTGGAGATGGCTACCGGCGAGTATAACTTTTTCATCTTCAGACCAGTCGTGAACGCGAAACAAGCTATCCAGACTTTCCAGATGCCTCAAGGGGCTTTCTCCTACCTCTGCTTTAAATACTTCAATAAAAAATTGTTTTTCCCAAAATCTGCTGGTAGTTTCCTCCTGCCTCTTTCTTCCTGAGTTTCTATACTCGTTTTCAATCTCAACTAACCTATATTCCAAGCCTTTTGTCATATCTAGACACATTTGTTCAACCTCAGCTTTCAAATTATCTTGGCTTTCTATTCTGTTATGAAATACTCTCTCTATCTTTTCTTCTACAAGTACTATTTTCGTTTCTAAGTTAGCAGACCTAATGCTATCATGGTCAAGCTGCTCTTTCATTTCTTTTATCTCTTCCTTTACACTTTCCATTTTCTGTCTATCATTTCTCAATTCATTTTCCATAATTTTTATAGCTTCTTGATTCTTCTCTACTTCTCCCATTATTTCTCGTCTCATTTCTTTCATTTCCATAATCATTTCTTCCTTTATAGCCTGCTGGCCCTGTTTAACTTCACTAATTTCTTTCTTCATTGCCGCTTTAAACTCTGCCATCATTGCTTGCTGACTTTTCTTGAATTCACTCATATCCTCCTTCATTTCTATTACCAACTTCATCAACATCTTCATCATCATCTGTGACTCACTTTCTTCTTTTTCTACAATTTGAGGGTTTTTAAATGAAACAGGACTTTCTTTTACAAATGCTGCCCTGTCACTTTCTTCGTTGACTTCCATTTTCAACACAAATCAAATTCGCAATACTAACTTCTTAAAAGAAAATCTAAAATCTAATAGCAAATAAAACGCTATTTACTGTTTTCTATAAATTACTTCAAAACAAAGACAAACTATATTTAACTCCTGAACTAAAATTACTCCAATAGACTTTTCGAAAATACACTTTTACAGTTGATAAATTATTTCATTAAAAAGAAAGACGAACCCCATTCTACCAAATTGCTCCAAAATACATGCAATAATTATCAAAACCGAACCTCCACCTACTAGATCTTGCCTTTTACACCTGAAATCTTTTTCGAATTGTCTAAACAAAATCTCACGTAAAGTTTTAATATCGGCTTCCACGTTTGGTTGTGCCAAAAATTACTATCCCGGGATACTCAATCTATTCTGAAACAGAGGGCGCCACCAGACCACTATGTGTCTGGAAAATTTGTTTACTGTGATCAGAATAAATGATGATGATGGTTTGTGCCGACTAGACTCAGGGAGAAACAAGAGATCTTAAATTGTTTAGACAATTGAGACAAAAGCACAAAGACAACGTCAGCCAAATTAAGTGAAACATATTTCATAAATTTTATTATGAGAAAATAAATTATTAAATATAAGTTTATGACATAATAAATGTGAGTTAACTCAGGCGTGTACCAGAAATACTAAAGGCAAAGCTATGACAGACTGACTGATCTTCTAATAAACAAAGTTAAAAGGGAGGAAGCAAATTTTATTCAGCAGAGGATTCACTTAAACACTGGTTTTCCCTTTCAGATACTTAAACCATATGCCCTTGAAATAGATCAAAGAACCAGTGCCGATGAGCTGTTCAAGATCTAAACATGGTCAGATCTTGAATGTCCTTATATCGGTATGAACTGCACCAATTACTACGTTGGAAATAACGGCGATTGATCCACCCCAAGAACAATCGAAAAATATCATTGAAATGAAGAAACAATTAAACTGTTGAATCCCAGCCAAACGATTGGCAAAAATTACTTTGAAATTAATAATTAATGGTCTCAATAAGAGACAAGTAAATGATTAGAAAAACAGTTACGTCTGTCCCAGCAAATAACGAAAATAAAAGAAACTTACAAACAAATTCTGAGTACACGCTCTGATAAATTTAAAGCACACATAATAAATACACAAATGAATCTATCGGAGAGTGCACAGAGTACGAAAATCTTAAAAGTTGCAAACACTTTAGCAGAACGAAAGTATCGCTCACCTGTAATTTAAGAAAGGATAAATTTTATCTTCCTGCTGACGACTTATACAATTACAAAGAAAAACACAATTCTAATTTCCGCTTTTAGAGATCTTAGAAATGAAATCTCCACCTGTGGCAAATTAGACGATAAAGTCGCCAGCCAAAAGATTTTCGGAGGTTTGCGAAAGCACAAACGTAGAGTATAAAAATTAATTATTGAATGCTAAATAATTACAGGTAAGCATTTAAAATGCACAGCTGCTAAAGCATTTATAAAAGTCTTACATAAAAATAGGAAACTCACTTGTCACTCTCCAATAAACAAAAACTGAAAGCAACTTGTAATCTTAAAACTAAGATTCCAAGACACTTTACAAAATCTTAGAAAACACAGCAAATATTAAATATGAGGCTATATTTAATAGGAATACATATTTATGATTAGATTGAGCGGAGATTTGATGAGAATTAATTTACCCTGGGAAGAATAAAAATGAAAATAATTACCTTTCGGTAAAAGCAATGTTCGCGGAGAGTGCGCACTTTTACTTAAGTTCATTTTCAGGTTCTTTAGGCAGCAAGGTAGATGTAGAGAGGTTCCGGCTTCTTTTAGGTGTTCAAGGCATTACTGGAGCAAACTTGGATGTCAGGGATCCGTCTTTTGTGGAGTTAGCAAGCCATTCGGGTGGTGATAACAAGTATAGAATTTTTCATTTTGTTGTAGGCAAAAGTATTTAATCACAGCTGATGTCCTTTAAGAAATTAAATGTCCACGCTGATATAAATTCTCACTTGATAAACCACTTGTCTAGCAACGAATAACGAATTAACTGACACTCCAAATTTTCGGGGCTATTTATACGATGCTCCATTTCCCGCGAAACACTTTCATTGTTGTTCAATTTCTTCGCCTTAGGCAGGGCAAATATTAATCTCCTGCTCAATCTATCTAGGAATTCTACCCAGGGTTTATTGAAATGAAAACAACAACATAAAAATCAAATCTCTGCTATCAAAATTGTTTACAATAATTAAAATAAAAGCAACAGGAATGCAATTAGCTAGCCAGCTTGTTTTTAAATCAAATGGATTTAAAAACAGGTGGTATATGAAAACTATTTTAAAATAAATCGATAAATATTTTTAAAAAATCCGTTTTACATATAAACGCATGTATACTTGGATACACGAATTCTTTTTAAATAATATTGCAAATTTAAACTCTACGTTTAATTAAAATTAAAAGCTTAATAAATTTCTTTTTTTTTTGTTTAATAACAACACCATTGAACCGGATTGCAATCAGGTTCAATATATATATATATATATATATATATATATATAATAACAGGTCTATTTTATGGAACACAATAATAGTGTGTGTGCCCATATTTATATAAAGTTGTAAAGAAAAAGTAGAAATAAACACACACACAAATTTTTTTATAGATATTTTCTACATTTCTAAAAATAATAAATAAAGGATTAATAACTCTGAATTTAAAACAGAGTTTTATTATAAATTAAAACATTTTAAAAGGTCTAAATAAATATTAATATTGCATTATTATTATTATTCGGATTTTGAAATTAAAAAAAAAAACATGCATAATTTATTGTTGAAAATCTTTTTATTAATGCTTGTATACATTTCTTTATCTATTTTTAAAAATCTTTGTAGATTAAAAATTATAAAGGATTAAAGTAAAAACATAGATAAATGTATATATAATGATGAGTAGCATTATATATAATGAAAATATAATTTTAAATAATTTCTTAAGTAAAAATGACATTTAAAAATCTATATATTTTAAAAGATAAGTAAATAATTTTACTTGAATTGAATTAAAATCTAAAAGTAATGATTGATTCATTGACAATTTATTTTGAAAAAAAAAGAGGACTTCAAAAATCTCTTTTAGATTAATTTAAAGATGTTATGATTAGTTAAATGCAACCTATAGTAACATTATATATAACTTGAATGAAATTTTAAATAAGTTTTTTTATGGTTCATTTAAAAAATAACATTCTGAAAATGAGAATATTATTTGTAAATCATTTATTGAAAAACAAAAAGAAATTTTGAAATTGATATATTTAAGATAATTCTAAAACTTTATAATTAATTAACAATAATCAATTAAAACCTGATTTTATTTTCAATAAGAAAAGAATGTTTATAAACTTTCCAAAAAAAAATGCTGATAGAGGATTTAAAATTTTATTAACTGTCATGCAAATAATTAAAACAATTACCTGATATAAAAAAAGAACTTTTCTAACCTGTCAAAAATTGACTATATTTTTTTTTAAAAAAAGAAAATGCTATAATAAATTTTAATTATTCAAATTATATTATATATATTACACATGCATATGTGAATTTTATATAATATACTTTCAAAATTAACCAAGGAATTATGAAAAGTATATTTTGAATATAGTTATATTATTTAGAAGATAAAATATGCTGTAAACACCAATGTGCAAATGCACACACATATATATGTAAAATTTTAATCATTTATAGTATTTTTATACAACTGAAAAGTTTAATCATGTATTTATTATTTTATATGATGATTGTAATATAAATCAATTGCAGTGCATATTTATGTGTGCATATCTATGTCAATGCTTGTCAAGTAGGACATATATGTAAAATTTAATCATTTTTGTCATTAGTGAATATCAATTGAAATGTATTAATTGTATATTATAAATCACATGTGAGTGCATATATATATATATATATATATATATATGTAAACCACCATATAATAACTTGAACTTTGTATTAATTCACATATATGTAAATCACAATGTGATAACTTATTATTGTATGTTAATTAAATTCAGAAAGTTTAATTGATTTGCATAGCCTTATTCTAGACCTTAATATTATTTGTTTTATTTTTATGGTTAATAAACTTGTGTTCAATTATGAAAATTATTCTACTCATTCTAAATATTTTTGAATATCTGTTTCCATCATCTCTTGGTCATATACAGTAAGAGAGATTGTGTTCCACTGAACTTGATTCATGCATAACAGTCTGATATATGAATGGGGATGTATATTATTGCCTTTGGGCATCCAGAAATGATCAATCATCATGCTGGTTGAAACTAAAGAGAATACTTTTTAAAGCCCATGCACTACATTTTATTTTAGTTTAGTCTTATTAGAAGTTAAGTTTATAGTTGTCCAGTACAAGTGGCCAGAGCATTGATGATGATCAGCATATTTTAATATCCCAGCATTATTGTTTTTCTGATTTTTTATTATTATGCATTCTGGTGGGTGAGTACTTAGTTTATGCCTCCAAATTAATGGTTAAATAATTGTGCCAACCTGGCAATGGCTCAATAGTTAGCCTGGTCTACAGAAGACCCATTTCCAATCTAGTCACCAAATTGATTTTTTATTTATATTTTTTATTGTTTCTAACCTAGCCACAAGATAGACTGTTGGTGTATTTATTTTGATAGATCATTCATGATGATGAATGGTTATTGGAGTATTACTCATACTTACTTTGACTAATTATAATGCTGGTTGATGTATTATTATGCTTTTAGTTGCTCTGAGGAAGGAGCTAATTGATTTCTTCTGATCTTTCTCATTCTCTGGAATGTTGGACATTACTTAAACATTTATTTAATAACATCTTAATTTAATATTTTTAATATTATAGTTTTTTGTAAATTTCATTATATGAAATTGTTAACTGGTAGTGATGATGGTGGCCATCACTCCAGGTATAACCACCTGCTACCCCTATCCTGTTACAATATTGTACCAGGAACCTATCCAAACCACCTTACTACATTATTCTATTTTTGTAACTTTGAACCATTAACTTCAGACCTAAACTGGATAATATAGATTTCCAAATAGTAAAATCCAACATTAATTTAGTTAAATTCAACACTATAAGTCTCACTACTGAGCGCACAAGCATGAATCAACTTAATGGCACAATTACACATCATACTACTTTAAATTATTAAAAGAAAACACACTAAACTTAAAAATATATATTATTAAAAAGGGAACCTTTTTCGTATCAATTTTTATAAGGATTATCAAAACTTGCAGTCAATAAAGTATCTTTATAAAGCCCAAATCACATGGACTTTGTGTGCCATTTTCTCTATTCATCAAGAGAAAGAATACTTTAAACAGGTTCTTATAAAGGCATCCATCTGAAGTTCCTTACAGCATATTCCAGATTCAAACTCAATTAACTCTTAAATTGTACAGGTGAGTAGTATACAAGTAAAAAATAAAGGAAACAAAATTTAAAATTTATATTTATTGTGGAATGATGAGCTAATAAAATGAACATCAAATGCTAACTCTTCTTAGTAACTAACTTACTATATTAAATAAATTACACCCTCCCCCCAGTCATTTTTAAGCTCAAATGGCACATTATGAAATTGTAATGTTACTATATAAATAAAAATATATTTCGCTCCCCCTATGTTTTTAATTACACATTGATATATAATTGTATGCACACATATTAAAATAAAATTAATGAATAATAATTATAAAGATATGGACTTTTCAGAAGATTAACAAATATTGTTATATAAAAATATGAAACAATTAGCATACATACTCATAGGTACATGTGATTGCTTATCAATAGCATTTACAATAACAAAATATAGTCATAAAATACATAGCTTTAAAATGTAATTATATAATTTTACACATTCAATGTATACATACCACTTACTTACACAAATTGTATTAATATATAAGAACAAGTAAGAACAATACCATTTTTAAAATATATATAAAAATATATAAACAATACCATTTATTTAATAGGTTCACAATATAACAATGAAAAAACCCTTACTTTCAATGGGTGTGTGTTTTTCTTCATTGCAATACTATGAATTAATAAAATAAAAGAAATATCTGGAACTAAGATCCCTTCAATAGTTCATAATAAGAAAATGTTTTACTTTGGTAGTATATTTCTTTTTATTTATTTTTTACACAAAAAAATGATGCATTTGCTCCAGGCTTTCTGCACACTCTTTGGGACTAAACATTATAAACAGGAGGCATCAGGATTTAGATTGATAATCAGGTATTCATAATGCATAGGAATAGTGTACTGTCTTTTGTGTTAATGAGAAAAAAAGACTGGTGTACTTAAGAGTAACTCTACTCCATGTTGTCTTCTTTAGCCATTGTGGGAAATAACTTTATTGTAAAACAAGAATTTATAATACATTCAATAATGATGACCCCCCCCCCCCGGCAAGCAATTTATGGACTCTGTAATGATTATGGTTGTGAAGTTTATAACAGCTTTCCAGAGATTCAGAACCAAACATCTATTAGTTCTTTTTCAGCCAATATTTTTTCCCCAGCAATTTACTACTCTCTCTCTCTCTCTCTCTCTCTGCTACAATCTGAGAAAAAAATTCAAATAACTATACCTACCTAATTTTTAGCAGTGCCAAAAGAAAATTTGCAGACAGCCTTCTTATTATCTTTCTAATTAAATCTTCAGCTAAATCTTTTTATTAATCAACCAAATAAATTATCTAATCAAAATATAAAAAAAAATTATTTCATCGAAATCTGTAGCTTTGATAAGAGTAAAAAACTTTTTTTTTATTCCTTTACAAAATAAAAACTATCAAATGGTAATTAAAAAGAAAAATTATTTTACAATTCGACCTCTTTTCAAGATAAAAGATATATTATTTAATTTTAATGTGTTTGTTTTTTTAACTTTCTACTGATAAAACAAAATAAAATATACACAATTTTTTTCTTTGATACAAAAAATTAAAATAATAATAATAAAATTATCCATGCCATATATGTGTATAAATCAGGACCTTTCAGAGAAAATCTGAAGTCTGAGGCAACTGCTATTTTAGAGTCCTTTCAAAATTAAAATAAGTACATGGGGAGAGAGAGTTTTTACTTACAGGCTGAAAACAGGATTCCAGGAGCAATTAGTTATGAGTCACAGAATCAAACAAGTAGATCGGTTCCAAATAGTGTAAATTTACTCTAGCACTATTAGTATCGTAAAACACTGTTAGCACAGAACTGACAGTATGCCCATGGCAACTAATATTTTAGAGGATCTTCAAAATTTAAAATAAAAATATGGGGTGAAATAGAGAGAAGAAATGAGAGTTTTTACTTAAAGAACTGAAAACAGGATTCCAGGAGCAGTTAGTTATGAGTCACAGAAACAAGCAAGCAGATCAGATCCAGATACCATTTGGATAGACTAGATTTATTCTAGCACTGTTAGTATCATAAAACACTGTTAACACAGAACTAACTGATGGGGGCTGAGACTATTAGTTCTGCTAGTTGCTGATCACTGCAGTTGCTTTCATCACCAAGTCATTAAATTGGCACCTCATCCCTAAACTGGTTTTCATTTTCAACTCGTGATAAGCCTGCTTTAAAAAGTTTTCCTTGAATATTTTTTGGAGGAATTTAACTGTTAAATTAAGGTTGTTCTATGAGCCATGACATCACTTTGTCTTCTTTTATACTTTTGTTTAACATATTGAGTTGCCAAGTTGAAGCTCCTAATATTGTGAGGCCCAGTTGCACCTCCTGTCCCCCTCTGATTGGCATGTATAAAATTATATCTACAAACATAGATTTTTTAAATTTGAATTTATATTTGTTAATTTTAAAATATTTTTTGTGATGGGTTTTGATCATTCTCATGTCATCACAATATATTGTAATGGGATGGGGTATTGAAGCGGAAGGAAACCTGAGATGGGGTATATCAAAAAGGAAATGGAAGGAAATCTGGAGTAATGGAAAAATCATCATCACCACAGTCCATTTAATGAAATACAAATATAAGTAATGAGACATCTAAGGAAGCATGAGATCAAGAGATCTCTGAGAGCATTGAGAGATCAGCCAGCTAATTCAGAAGAGTAACTAAAATAACTAACCATCAAATATCAACCAGCATTATAAATAAAAGTAATTATAAGTAATACTAATACTCAAAATAAATAATCGTTCATCATCATGAATGATCCACAATAAAATATAATAAAATCAGTACAATAAATCAACAGTCCATTTGTGGCTGGATCAGAAATGGGTCTTCTGTAGACCAGGATAACTATTGATCCATTGCCACCTTGGGCAATTATTTAAACATAACTTGGATGCACCAGCTTAGTGCCCATCTATTAAAATACACAATAATCAAAAATTGAAACAATACTGGGACATTAACACATGCTTATCATCATCAATGCTCAGGCCACTTTTATTGGCCAACTATAAACTTAACTTTCAAATAAGACAAAAAAATATAGTGCATGGGCTTTAAAGAGTATTCTCTTTTGCACCAACCAGGATGATGATTGATCATCGATAGATGCCCCAAAAGCACTAAGCACACATTTCTATTTATATATTCATCCCGTGCATGAATCTAGCTCAGAGAACATAAGCTCTATTACTGTATGTGACCAAGAGATGACGGAAACAATTTTTAACAATTAAATAAGTTTATTAATAACAATAAAATAAATGATATTTAATGTCTTATAGAATAAGGTTCTGATTTTGAAAAGTATTTAAAATTATATACACAACTAAAGTTATTACATTGTTTTACAATATTTCTCAATTAGTTTCTATAAATGCATATATATATATATATATATATATATGTAAAATTAAGAGCGTGCTAATAGCTCTAAACAAGCTTTTTTTTTTATGATAAATGCTACTACAAGAGAAGGCATTCAAATCATTTTTATTTTAAATGGTCCCCATCCCCAGACCGGTTTCGACCTATGGGTCTTTTCAGTGAGGAGTTGGGACATTAGATCTAAAAAACCAACTCAAGCAAAGCATTTATCTAAAAGATAATTATTAGAAGAAGATCTAAAACTTTTAGACATCTACATGTCTTTAAAGTCAGCTCTCCAACTGAAAAAATCATATGGGACTGAACTTAATTCAGATACTCCATATATTAGTAGGCTTAGCTCTTTAATTTAGCTAAAGCCACAACAGCAAAATAATAATAGTAATAGTAACAAGTCAGATGTCACATGACTTATATATAGCTTGCACTTACAAATATATATATATATATACTTACAAATATATATATATATATATACAGATGTGCATTTTATAATATACAAGGAATACATTTCAATTATTATAAAAAAAGATTAAATTTTACATATGTGTGTGTGCACACTGAGATTTACATTATATTTTAACTTAACAGCAATAATATTATATTCGCATTATTAAATTCTTTGGGAAATATGCATAAATTTCATACATATACATGTGTGTATAAACAAAATATAGATATATTTTAAAATTAGTTTCAATTTATAAGTTCTCTTTTTTTTCCTTAAAAAAAGTATAGTCAATTTTTGACAGGTATTTGTTGATTAATTATCAATGTTTTTAAATTAAATTATTGAATCATCGATTCTTTACTTTTTTTTTAATATAAATTTTTCAAAATAATGTCCAAGAGGATTATTGTTCAAAAGCATCTCTTTTGCCTTTAAAACCACATGGTCAATGAATTATTCTTGACTCTTAATTATACTTCAAGCAAAATTACTTTATATTCTTTTAAAATATATAGATTTTTAACCGACTTAAAAATAATATTGTTCTATATATGTCTATTTTTATATGATTTATTTTAAAATAACTCACCAGTAATATATATATTTATCTGTGATTTTCTGCATATATTTGATGCAGAATCCATGTAATTAATTCTTCAGCAAGCTGGAAGATTTTTCTTGGTGAGTTTGGTTTTAGTGATTGTCATTATCAGGTAAAAGTATAATCTATGTATAAAGTTGGTCTGTAGCTGGTCTCCTGTCTGTCTGGAACTGCTCCAGGCAAGTGCTGTCTTGGTTTAATAGATTTCAGGCAAGCAACTGTCCTCTCCACGTTTAAGGCTATGAATTTCAGCACAAAGAAGTGGGTCATTTTCTCCATGTGAATTCAAACTCCTACCAGGAAAACAGTAGCAATTCCTGAATTTATTGTTCTGCCTTCAGCCATATTACTTCATGGTAGTTATTTTGCCAATTCTCTGATAAGCTAAAACCAACTGCTGCAAACTTCAACAAGTTGCAACAAAATATTGTAACCAACTTTGCTCTGACCTGTTCTTACAAAAAACTACTATCAGACTATTCTTTTCAAATATCACTATCCAGACTTTGCAGTTGACCACTGCTTAAACTATTAAAAACTCTTCTGACCAACTCTTACAAAACTGCAAGCAGAACTAACTGATATTTTTTTATCAGTCTTTTTATAATCTTGGTGGTCATGTGATAAAAACATAGTGGCTGTTTTCAATCTGTGTAATCCATTTGAAAACAAGCTGAAAATTTCTATCAAAGTGTGATATTCATGTTTTTACTTTAATCTTTGGAATTTGACCAAAGGTGTGATAATCCTTTAGAAGTTTTCATCTACAAAGATTTTTTTAACTACATAGTAGAAATGCAAACAAGCATTAATTTAAAAAGATATTTTGTATAAGTTTTAATTGAAAGATTTTAAAAATAAATTATGCTTGTTTTTTTTTTTTTAATTTCAAAATCACAATTACAAATCAGACCATTTTAAAAGTTTAGTCCATAACAAAATTTTGCTTTAAACCCATAGTTATTTAACCCTTTGCTTATTATTATTTTATTTTAGGAAATATAAAAAAATATCTATAAAAATTTATGTCTGTGTTTATTTCTACTTTTCTTTTACTTTATATATATTTATGCACACACACTATGCTAGTGGGTGGTATGTAATCCAAGTGATTACAATATATATATATATATATATATATATATATATATATATATATCAACATCAATATTTCTTAACATTAGATAATGCTAGCAGCCCTACCTATGACATCATTTTTGAAGCATTAATAAATAGAATATATAAAGAGTAACCTCTTATTTAAAAGCAACAAAAATGTTAATTATAACTATGGTAGAAAACTCTCCATACAGTAGTGCCACCAAGTGCAAGCCTTATTAACCAATGAATACAAGAAAGTTTGTGCATTAATTCCACATCTAGTGCCTATTCATACAATATCTCCAAATTAGTTTCTACCTTGTGACTTTCAATAATGAGAAGCCTTGGATTTGAAAACACTGCACTTATATCTCAGGGTCTAAGGCAGCCCTCCAGCAGCCACCTTTTACCTATTTAGTTAACTATAAAACTAGGAGCCCAAGATAAAAATTATATTTTCGATCTAAGCTCATTTGCTTGTAAAATCATATAGATCTAAACTCAGTTCAGCATCTGTTGGTGACTTTGGTTTTTCAAAAGCTATAGTCACATTATCCCATCAGCAGTATAGGTATAAAATGATCATGTAATCATCATTTCATATATTTACACATCCTGTTAATAATAGTAGAAAATTCTTTATACAGTAGTGCCCCCAAGTGCAAGCTCTAGTAATCAATGGATGTTAGATGATTTGTGCATAAAATCCTTATCTAACAGCCAAGATGAAAGCACAATAATGAATACAAGTTCATTCACTTTTATAATCATATAGTTAGCATCTACACATTGGTACACACTATCTAAGCATGTAAAATGGCGATTACATGATGTTTTGATTATACTATACCTATACTGCTCATGGCATAATAGTGACTGTAGTTTTTGAAAAACCAAAGACACTTTAATGTATAGATGCTAAACTGAGTTCAGATATAAATGATTATACAAGCAAATGAGCTTAGATTGACAATGTAATTGTGTTTTCATCTTGGGCTTCTAGTTTTATAACTAACTAAATCAGCAAAAGGTGGCTTCTGAGGGATTGCATTGAATCCTGAGATATAGGTGCAGTGCTCTCAAATACAAAGCTCCTCATTGATATAATCCATAAGCTAGAAACTAATTTGTAGATATTAGATGAATAGGCACTATATGAAAAATTAATGCCCAAATCTTGCATCCATTGATAACTAAAACTTGCATTTAGTGGTGTTACTTGATGGAGCATTTAGTACTGTTATTAACAGCCTGAGTAAGCATATAAAATGGTAATCACATGATGTTAAATATATTGAAATTAAGACTAATGTAAACAAAAAATATGAAACTAAATCAGTTAAAATATTAATAGCTAATAAAGAAATATGTTTTACATTACACATATAAAGAGTAATTAATGCAATAATCATTTAAACTTTTATACCTCCAAAGCATAACTGTATCAGAAATAGAATGGTTGCATCCTTATGAGAGTAAAGCAGAAATGGTTTATATTTTAGCAAACAGAAAATAAGTAATCCAAGATTGTAAGATTCTTAATAGAGGTAACATAGAAAGCGACCATTGATAAGTGAGTTGGTACAAAACTAAAGGAACTAAGACAATTAAGAAAGCCAGTATTAATAATTGATATTTTTGATTTTCAGAACAGATAAATGAATTTAAAATCAAACTTAAAAATTATTTTAAAATGTTAATAAACTTTGAAAATGATTTAGATCTATCTGTAATCAGTAAGAATATTCTGTTAAGAACTGCAAGAAACACAGCAGTTATAAAAGAGATGTTATTTACGAAATTTTTTATTCAAACAAGAAGATATATGAAGAAAAAAAGAAATAAGAAAACTATTATAAATGATCCATTAAGAACAATCCTACATTTAAATTTTGTAAAATGATGCATAAAAGAGGTAATAATGTTATAAGGAAATTTATAGACCAGAATAAAAGTCACAAAAGTATAAGTGATCATGTTGATATTGGGAAGAAAGTTATTCATGCCATGCAAAGATAATATTACTACAAAAAGAGAGATGACAACATGACATGTGTGGAAGGATTCTATAAAGAATTATGTAGTAATAAAGAACAAAAAAATAAAGTAAGTGAATTGATAAAATGAAGAAGAGAAATATGAATTAAAATCTATGAAAAGCAGGAAAAGTCCATTGAATGTTTGAATTTTAAGTGATATATTAAAACAAGCCGGTGAAGAAATAGAAAAGCATTGTTAAAGGTTTATACCAAATTTCTAAACGATAAATATTTACATGATTGGAAAAATACAGTAGTAATATTGGTATTTATGAAAGATGATAAAGAAGATATTACACATTAGATCAAGCAGTTTTTCATCAGTTTTATACAAAATCTGTATCAAGATAACTACAACTTGTAGTCATTAAACTTTTGACTTTCAAGCAAAATAACAAGTTGGATTTAAAAGTGCTTTTAACTTAAAGAATAACAAGTAAGGTGTAATAAATATGATTTTTCATTATGCTTTGAATTTTTAGATTATTAAATGGTATTTTATTTATTAGCATTTTTAAAGGAATTAAACTATTGATCATTAAAATACAGAGTTAGGTGATGTCATGTTGTAAAAAATATTTATCAAAATTTAACAGCAACAATTAGATTAGTGATGAAGTAGATTAATATTTAATAAGGTATATATAAAAGTGAGTGTATACAAAAAATATTTTTTTGATTAAAATAGGAAGCTATGAGAATAAAAGTAAATGGAAAATTATTTAAGTTATCTAGTATCTAACATACAGGCTATATATATATATATATATATATATATATATATATATATATATATATATATATATATACCTATACAAACAAATTAATATATAGGGTATTCTGAGCTCTGACTTTTACACGACCCTCAACACCCCACACTATCTTATCCCACTGATGCACTTGACCACATATGTCTAAAAGATTAATCAATCATATACTTATTTTGTGCTAAACCATCAATCATCAGTTGGTCCAGATTATCATCTCTACACATATATGCTATAAGTGCTCAGATATATATTAAGATAGCCAATCTTCATACTTTAACAGACAGGCTTCAATCCACTCCATTCTTCAACTCTTCAGCCATCCATTCTATTGAAAATATGGTGATGGAACACTCAAAGTCCACACTGATGCCGGCACCATAAATTACTCTTATCCAATCACTATAAAAAAGTTAACACTACTTTAAACATATGTAAATGATATGATATTAAAATTATATATGCATTAAACATGTATGTAGTTTTAAAAAGTAATAGTTGGCTGCTATAAATTAAGAGTACTTTGGATGTATTTCTTTTAATGGTGATTTTTTCCCATTTACTGTTTTCTCTCTTATGTATTGTTTATTTTTTCTGCACTCTTGAAATTGGAATAAATTTAGATAGATAGATAGATAGATAGATAGATAGATAGATAGATAGATAGATAGATAGATAGATAGATAGATAGATAGATAGATAGATAGATAGATAGATAGATAGATAGATAGATAGATAGATAGATAGATAGATAGATAGATAGATAGATAGATAGATAGATAGATAGATAGATAGATAGATAGATGGAAGGATGGATAGATAGATAGATAAATAGATGGAAGGATGGATAGATGGATAGATAGATAGATAGATGGATGGATGGATGGATAGATAAATAGATACATAGATAGATAGATGGATGGATGGATGGAAGAATAGATAGATAGATAGATAGATAGATAGATAGATGGATGAATGGATGGATAGATATATAGATGGAAGGATGGATGGATAGATAGATAGATGGAAGGATGGATGGATATATATATATATATAGATAGATAGATAGATAGATAGATAGATAGATAGATAGATAGATAGATGGAAAGATGGATAGATAGATAGATAGATAAATAGATGGAAGGATGGATAGATAGATAGATAGATAGATAGATAGATAGATAGATAGATAGATAGATAGATAGATAGATAGATGGATGGATGGATGGATGGATGGATGGATAGATAGATAGATAGATAGATAGATAGATAGATAGATAGATAGATAGATAGATAGATAGATAGATAGATAGATAGATAGATAGATAGATAGATAGATAGATAGATAGATAGATATTTTTTACATAATTTACAAAGTAGTCTGTTTATTGGTTATATAAATACATAATAAATATTTATATGTCCGTAACAAGGCTAAAAATTGTTTCCGTGAAATATGAGAATGTGAGAATGAACACAGGCACTAGCGACTGAAAAAGCAAAATAAACAACAAAAACATAATACCTTGCTAGCAAAAAAAATATCAGTAAAAGATCAAGAGATATTATTCTTTCTTCTTTTCAGATGTTGCTGACTTTACCAGTGACAATATTAGCATGGGAATCAAACGTGAACCTTTAGATGCTTGAGTATTGAATATTAAGATATTACTCTCAACAACTGCCTTTGGCAGGATGGCTCAACTGGTTACTGTTACTTTAAATTTCAATACTCAAGAATCTTAAGGTCCAAGTTTAATTCCTATGCTGGTACTGTCACTGGTAAGGCGACTAACACCTGAGTAAGAGGGGAGAATAAATACCTCATGAAGCATTGTGCATATACCAATCTATTTGATGGGCTATTACTAATAGTTGAATGTATTTGGAATATTTAAATAAAAGTTAATTTTTTTTAAGACATTCAATACTCATATTAGATGATAGGAATAGTCCAATATATAAATACAAATACCAATGTATTAGGTATTCATTAAACAATTACTTATGAATTTCAATGTGATCACTCTAACTGGCTGTATCTAAAAACATTGAAAATAATTTCTATTTTTTTAATTTGATTATGTATATATATTTTAGTTACTGCTTTGTTACTGGAAAAGAAAAATTTTGATTTTAGTAAAGCTATGAAGCTTGCATTGGCAAAATACGTGCCCATTTATAATTTAGCCGAAGTTAGTAACGTTGTGATTTCATTTAGTTTGGTCATAAAAAGATAGATAAGATCTCAAACTTTGCGTATTGTAAGAAAATTTAAAATTATATATATATATATTTGCTTATATCACATGACTTAATTATTAAATATGATGCAAGTAATAGATTAAAAATTTGATAAAGATTATATATTTAATAATGAATATATACTTATATAAAAACATAAAGGTAATAGCATTGATTAAAATATTTTCCATAGGAAATGCTTTTCCTCAATAATAATTCTATATTTACAATTTTTATAAAAAAACGGATTTTTCTGAAATGTCGCAATAACATTTCCTGATAAAAAAATCATTTCATAATAATAAATTTATTTTAAATATCTCCTTCCTTTTTTTTTTTGTTTAAATATTTTTGCATTTTCATCACAAAATAATTTTAAACTTTAAAAATCCTTTATGATAGCAAAATAAAATACTTTATCGTTTACTTATATTATGGTCGTTAAATGCATAAGTAATAACAATTTTATATTTGCTTAGTCATAATTATTATAAGGTATTTATTTGTTTTGAGATTTTGCATTAAATTTTTTAAGAAGATTCAAAGAATGTGGTTCCTAAAAATTGTTGCATAATATCAGAATATCACATGATCACCATCTCTCACGCTAGCACATAATTGTTATTAAACAGGCAAAACTCTCCATACTGTAGTGCCACCCTGTGCCAACTAGAACATCTCACTGACAATGGCCACAAGCCAAAAACCTAGTCAGGGGATATTGGATGAGTAGGCACTAGATGGGGATTTTATGCACAAGACTTCTGGCATCCATTGATTACTCTGCTTGGCACTGAGTGGCACTACTGTATGGAGAGTTTTGCCTGTTTAATATCTGAATATTTGGGTGGGATTTTCACATCATTTTCATTCCACAAAAAGCTATTATTTATCAAAGACAGCTAAAAATTCATATTATGTATGATTCTTAAATTCACTTCTAATCATCTATTGTAATACTAATTTGGGACATCTTGCATTTATATTGCTAAACTTGTTACTCTATAGTCTGTTATTGGAAATGTCTTTAAAAATGTATGTAGCTATAGTCAATATTTTTATTCAGAAGAAAAACGTCCATGTGATTTACCTTTTGTAGTACTGTTATTTATTATATACATAATCATTTTTTACTTATCATAATTAATTTATCCACAAATATATATTATTTTTTAGAACTTAAGTGATTTTAAGCATCACTTGTATTCAATATAAAATGCTTGATTACAGCACATCGAAAAGAACACATTTATTACAATAAGTTTCCTATTCAAAATTAATCCTTAGTTAGCTTTTTTTATATTTAAATGATTTAATATAAACATAAAATAACAGTGTGCTCTTTAAACTATTTATTTATTTGTTTACTTTTTTCATAATCTTCTCAATACAAAGTTTAATCCTTATACATTGTTCAATGATTACAAGGGAATTTTCTTGATGATCATAAATTGGACATCTATTTGATATCTCTTTTCACTATTCTAAATCACTTAAATACGGAGAAAGTCAGACATGAACAAATCCAGAATAAATGATCTAATTTATGTTTTGAGAACATTTAATTAGTGCAAAAACTCATCGTTTTTATTTTAAAAAGCTACTTACTCAATCTGATCAAAGAAGCCATCTATATGGCAAATAATCATATGGAAAATAATTTGTGCTTTTAAATTGCGTCTTTTGCTTTTGAAATGTACCATTAAACTCTGAAAAAAATTAAAGTGTAATACTCAGTAACTTTCTTGTCACTAAACTATAAGGTAAAATTTATAGATTTGATTTTGTTTTTATAATTTTCATAAGATCATAAAACTGAATTATTAAATTCTTGTTTTCTGAGCTACAAACAAATCAGATCAGTTAAGTGAAATATAAATTTAAAAATGTTAGTCTTGTTCCTTCATCTTAGTGTAACTGAAAGATAAACAGTCTACACACACACACACACATATATATATATATAAAGACTAAATTTTATAAATGTAAAGCATATATTTGTGTAGATGCATATACACCTATATCCCATTTAGCATCAGATCTTTATGTGAAGTTTCACCATAACGATCATTATCGATTTGTACTAAGCATTTTACTCTACAACTGATTATTATAACGATTGTAATATATTTATATAAAAACCAACATTTTCAAAATTCCAGCCATATGGTAAGATTGATATATCATCATATAGAGTGACTTTATGCCAATCGAGAGAAGAATGACAAGATTCATACTAAAAATGTATAATACAGTCATTTATTATATCCAATACGGAATACAATATTACACTATTTTAATAATAAAAATAAAATGTAATTAATATATAATACTTTAGTTAACTTGGATCCAGCGTTCTTGCAAGACAATCAATATATTCTTTAATGGCATATCCAAAGTAAAGTTTAATGACTAGAAAATTATAAAAAAATCATCTAATATTAAGTGCAATAAATAATTGAAAGCTATTTTGATGACATACGACAAACAAATATATTCACATTATACTTTGAATATACAGTTTTTAAGGTACATATTTATATTTCCTGTCATTGCGATCAATACACTCCATATGTATATATTAAGATTATAATATGACTAAAATATATTTGGTTTCAAAAAATGCTGATGGATAATACTACAAAATCTATCTTTGTCTTATTTAAATATACAAATGTTTTAATCATGCATCAAACATTTTCTCAATTTAAGAGCAATTTGGTTTTTAGCATTTAATTATATAAATGGATGTGTGATATTCTTTGAAATCAATTTTATCCTTATCGTAATTAATTGATTAATAGGTTTGATGTTCCTAGTAAATACAGTGAATATCCCAATATACCTCAAGTGAAAACTATAAATTTACCGTTTATCATTACAGCTATATTATTAAGGAACTAGGTCTTTAAAGTTATAAATGGTTCTTCTTTATATATACTCTGTTTGACAAAAATTGAGGAAAATATGTAAAAACTATATATTGAAACTTTTAAATTTATTGGCTACATTAAACCAATTCCTGAAAAATAGTACAGATAAAATTGATCAAAGAAAACTTCCATGCGACATTTATGTAATCAAATATAGAGAACCAAATTACATTTATATCTACTCAGATAATTCAAAATAAACATTAATGTAAGATTAACATATATATAATATACTAGATTAACATCTCAAATCTGGTGTTCAACATAATATTAACCGCTGGGAAAAGTTTATATCGGCATATCTATTGTACCGGGCAGAATTGTATATTCATCTAACAAGATTAAGAATATAGGTAAATGTACCCTGAATCCAATCATGCCCAAGACGCACAGGTCAAGAGCAAGTCATGAATTCTGCTCTGTTTACCTTTCTTTAAAACTATACTTTTATGAACAACATTTCTGATGATAACAGATGAATTTTATTGATTCCAATCCCAAAAACACTGCGGAGAAATGTGAAATCTACAGGGAAATTATTTCAAACAAAGTCTATCAATCCTAACTTAGACAGAAACCTTACATATAAGAATATTTAATAATTTTAATGAAATGCGAATGGCTAGCATGATACGGAAAGCATGAATTATAACATACCATTCATCCATGATGAGCAAGAACAGGGCATAACACCAGGATAAATATCATTTAATAGTAATTGGTTATGACTTCTAAAATATTATTAAAATAATGAATGAGAGAGATTCAATAAAGAGAAACGAATGCATAAGAAACTATTTATATATAATAATTTAAAGAACATAAATAATAAGTTTATTTACATAGGTTAATAGTAATTAACATAGCACAGATTTTATGCGATTAATAATTGGTGTATAAATAGATAGCATGATTTATAATACATTACAGATATAGATTCACTGGCGTAAGAGGATATGCAAGTGATAATTTACATATGTAGGAGATAGTTAATGTATGTTGTGGAAATGCAGCTTAATAAGCTAATGGGAATTATAAATGAAATTTAATAGATTAAGGCTGTTAACGCTATTACAGACCAAACAGAGGTGATGACCATAATTTTATAGGGTATGTGGAAGGTATATTATTTATAAGATAACCTTCAAATGAAGGCTTACAATGACATACTGTAATTAATTATCATATTAAAAGAATTTATTTAATGTAAATAGTATATTAATCATCTGACATGAATCAGCATTTATTTGAGTAGTTGACTTAATAACTTTAATAACTCTATTTTATATGAGCACATTTAAATCTGTCTAAATGATAGGGTGGGTAGCTTAAATAAGCTTTACTATGACATGTCTAAAATATACTAACAATAATCAAAAACAATGGTTTACAAAAATCATTGTCATGACTTATGGAGATAGCATGGGGCATATAAATAATAAAGACAGTTTGCAGCGCTGACTGCAATGATAGCATTAGAAAGGGATTCAGGTCCTTTTTGGACTGAGAGGCTTCATCATCTATTTAAGAGTATAAGAGTCCACCTGTACCAATGACAAGTTGTCATTTGGAGAAAAAATTAATAAGGATGCCATGGTCTGAGCTTGCTGACATTATCCCATGCAGAGCCTCAACAACCTAACATTGTCCTGGGATCGGTGCTACCAAATCTCATTCTAGGACAAGTTATATAAAGAATAAATCTGGGATTCTGGAGAATAAGCATGATAAAGCAAGATATGAGATTTTTTAATACTATCATGAGTAAGCAATGTGCAATATGGTTCAGGTCTTTAATGGCTCTGATATATCAAGTAAAATCCCAAATAAAGAATTAATAGTATCATGCATAATGCCATGATGAAATATTAACCATTCCTAAAGTACGCATATGACCTTGCCTAATTAGAATGTCAGAACAAAAAGGGCAGGCAATATAATTCCCTCATTTAACAAGACCAAGTATACTCAAACAATAAATAGATTATAACACAAATTATAACACTAGATGGCATGATAAGCAAATGATCAATTATTAAAATGGAAAGATCATCCTTAAAATCAATAGCATTAAACAGAGTGAGAAAATATGTTTTCTAATACTCCGTAATCTGATGATTGGAAAGTCTGCCATTAAACACATAATATTTAAATATTCAATAGAGTGAATCTTTTTTTTAGTAAGTAATATTATGTTTAATTATTTAAGCATCCCATAATATCAGGATGGGAACTAAAATGATATAGATTCACTAGATTAAGTCATTAGCATATTAAAATCAACTCAATATAAAATACATAATTTAAAATAAAATAAATAAAGTTTGCCATATGAAAATAAAAGATATGATTAAAGTGTGAAAATCTATGAGGTGATTCTAGATTAAAGATTCATAATGTTGTGCTAATGTTTCACAGAAAGAGATTTATAAATTTTATATATAGAGAGAGAATCATTAAAGTAATACAATTGTAAGAACTGAGATTATAGTCAGTTATCAGATAAATAAAATGTTACATTATGGTTATAAATTAATACATTATACAGTTTTAAACCTGCATTTATATATGTAATATATGGGATTTGAACTCAGACTTTCACATGACCCACCACTCTCAGTGCCATCTCATATTGCTGACCCACCTGATCACACATTATTTATCTTTTCAACATGTGTGTGATCAGGTGGGTCAGCAATAGGAGATGGCACTGAGATATTGGTTATAAATAAAATTACAGCAAAGTGAGTAATATTAAGAGATCATCTAGTGGAATAAATGTATTATCATCCAGTGACTCATTGGCCATTCAGATTGACATATATGAAAATTAAATATGGAAAGCACAGTCAGCAATACAGAGTACAAATAAAATAATGGTAGGCATTTTTTAAATGTCCTTTCATATTTTAGTTAAGGCAGTTTTCAAGCAGCAATGGCATGGCAGAGAGGCAGCATGAGTATGATCTAAAAGATTGGGAGAGCCAAACTTCCCTTTACTTGGCAGTCATTTTGTCAAAAAATCAAGTGACGTGGATTTATTTAGTAACATGACTAAAACTTTTGTTCCTCTCCTTGTGCTTGATATTTTGGCAGAGATTGTATTGTGAGTTAATATCTTATGATCTATTATTATTATTATTATTATTATTATTATTATTATTATTATTATTATTATTATTATTATTATTATTATTATTATTATTATTATTATTATTATTATTATTATTAATCAACGTACATATGAACTAATTTTGCAGCAAGCTAAGGAATTTCTCTTGTTGATATTTGTTTATAGTAAAACTGATATAGTCCAGGATTGTCATCATCAGAAAAAGTATAATCAAGTAACTGCAGTGATTTCCCTTCTCCCAGAATTGGATATACTTCAGGCTAGATAACTGTCTTATAAAACACATTTGTAGCTATGAAACACCTGAAGTTGACCCTTTTCTCCATGTGAATTCAAACATCACCCTCATGAACTATACAGCAGCTTTTTGACTTGCCCTCCTTGCAGTTTGAGATCTTCATTGCAGTTTCTGTTCTGATCTGGAGTATTGTGCTAGCCAACTCTTCTGGCCAGCTATAATTACTGCCAACTACAACAAAAAACTAGCCAAATCATTTACTCTTTTATCAACCCATTTATATTAGACTGAGGTGGCAAAAATACATTAATTAAAAATTGTTTTTCTTATCTCTCTTGATTAGAAAAAGTTAATGATTTCAATTCCTTTTAATTAAAAGCTGCTTTTGGAATTTGATCACAAGTATGATCTACAAAGATTTTTAAAAATAGATAATAGAAATATTTACATTTATCAGTTCTATTTTAACATAAAACATACTTGTTTTTAATTTCAAAATAAGAATTCAATAAAAATATTTATTAGACCTTTTTAAATGTTTAATTTATAATTAAATTTTATTTTAAATTCAAAATTATTTAATCTTTTACTATGATTATTTTATTTTATTCTAGGAACATAAAAAAAATATCTACAAAATTTTTGTTTGTGTTTATTTCTACTTTTTCTTTCAACTTTATATATATTATTTGTGTGGCATGTAACACAACTGTTACAGTATATATACATCATGAAGAAAATGTTAACATACCAATAATGTAGTTATGTAGGTGTGAACCTGAAGATTTAAGGTTAAGATATTTATGTTTATTTTTAATTATAAAAACTCTCTAAAAAGAGGAAATCATAAATTGCTCACTCCCACTCTACTTCTAAAGTCAATAATGCAAATATTGTTAGTTTTTAAAATTATATTTTCTAGGAATATTGCTTTTATATATGCAAATGTAGATATTTATACATATTCTTTTATATTTTATGTAATGATTTATTTATTTGTTGTTGTTATTGTTGTTGTTGTTATTATTATTATTATTATTATTATTATTATTATCAGCATCATCATCATCATTATTATTATTATTATTATTATTATTATTATTATTATCAGCATCATCATCATCATTATTATTATTATTATTATTATTATTATTATTATTATTATTATTACTATTACTACTACTACTATTACTAAGAAACATGAGGTATCATGAGAAAATAGAAATATTAACTAGTAAAACTTTATATTTAGAACACTCTAAATTACAAAGAATAACCAAGTTATACAATACTATTGATAATAAATTGGAAATAGGCATTTTATCTGTAGATAAAAATAAATTTATAAATATAATGAAATCTATATCATAGGAAATAATTTCTTGTTTATTATATTATACTGTCTGTCATTTTAGCTTGAGTGTACATATGTATATATTTATTATATTTAGATTATCTGCCTGTAAATGGTTTGTATATTTCAAACTGTATGGAAGATATAAATAAATTAAATTGAATAATAATAATTATTATTGTTGTTGTTGGTGGTGGTGTTGTTATTATTAAAGAAGTATTTTTTTTAATTTTCTTCTCTCTCTTTCTAATTCTCTCTAAGAGATTTTTAAAATAATTAATTTTAAAGAAAAATTAATTCTATCATGTTTTATATTAAAAAAAGAGAGAAAAGAAACTAAATGTATTATATTCTTTAAATTAACAGTTGAAATGCTTCATTTTTCAATGTCATAAAAAAATAATTCAAAGTTTTTAAAGAAAAGAAAAAATAATGATTAATTATTATCTCCAAATTGAGAGTTTTGCATACAACAATTGAGATATTTATTTTATATAGTGCGATGTTTTTGAATTGTAATAAACTAATAATCAGCTTTTTAAGCTAATGCACATGCACTTTGTGGATCTTAACAATAAATGAATACTCTCATTTTCCAATACAAGATAAAGTCTTTGTGAAAAAATAGAATGAATCCACCTATTCTAGTAAATTTCGCAGGTGTCATTCATTCAGACATAGTAAAAATAATTTAAAGTGATTGTTAATATTTTCATACTCTCATTTCCAGTGCTTAAGATTTGCCCATACTTAAACGTTTGGGTTGAAAGAATAGATGGATTCATTCTATTCTTTCACAAAGACTTTATCTTGTATTGGAAAATGAGAATATTCATTTATTGTTAAAATCCACAAAGCGCATGTGCATTAGTTTAAAAAGCTGATTATTAGTTTATTACAACAATTGAATAAATGTATGTATATATTTGACCTGTGTAGATGCTTATTAAAGAATGAATGTTTTTATTATAAAACGTAAGTAAGCTCAATCACATATATATCATAGGGAAATGTGCGTCACATGTGATGAGATAATTGATATTTAAAGGCTGATTGTTTTGTATTTGCATTTAAAAGGAAACATTATTTTAAGCATGTGTGTTCAAGTATGCATTCATTTCTGTGGCAAAGATCAATTATAAAATATATTATTATGAGGTTTATATAAATAAAATGGCATGGTGTTAAGAAGTATATCAAATAATTAATAATATATTTGTGTTTATGCCTATACTACTCATTTAAGAAAGAAGTTTGGAATTAAATAATAAAGATCATACAATTATGTTGCATCAGTAAAGGTTTTAATATAAAACATTGTTAATATATATATGTGAAATAGTATGAAGGAAATTATATTAAATAAAGTACAATAAAATAATAATAATAATAATAATAATAGTAGTTTTTAAGTTACGTGTTTTTGCATCAATCTTCTGTTTGAGGTAAAATACTCATTTAAACTTGAGTGTTTTGATATAATAGCAAGTATTTACATATTTAATAATAATGAAGCCTTGAGATTTATCTGCATGCTTGCAATGTATTTATTAGTGCATTATGGTCATTCTAATATACTGTTTGCTATTTAAGTAAAATTAATTATCAATGGCTACACAAAATATGCTTTTATACTTGCCTAGTAAGGAATGATTTTTTTAAAAAAAATACTCAATGAAATAGTTTAATATGATTTGGCACAGAGTGGATTAAAGCAAATAAATATTGAGATATATCATGTTCTATTAGCACATATAACCTTCTATGAAACAGGATTGTAAGATCTGAATTAAACAAAAAAACTAATATAGTACAGATGTCATTAATAATAGAGCTATATTTAAAATGAAAAGCTTTATTGGCCTAGTCATTATTATATATGTTCAATACTAACTTACTTGTCAAGCATTGTTAGCCGAGAGGTCAGTGCAACTGCCTTGCAAGCAAGCAGGTGATTGCAGACGGTTGTTCCGGGTTCGCCTCCCGGCCGATGCTATAACATATGTAAAAAAAAATACTAACTTACTAATAAAAATGGAAATTCTTATATAATGTGGGATTTTTGTATGTGTGTGTGTGTTGTTTAATATTATAGAGACAAATTTGAGACAGAGGTAACCATTCACAGGAAAATAAAAAATCAGCATTGGTTTGTAGTAATATGATATATTATATGGAAATCATATATCATATGAGATAAATGGTGTTAATTTAGATCATCTTTACAGTCCACACAGTCCTGTGCTTTGTTAATTTAGGATAAATTAATACATATTGTATAAATAAACAAATAAATAATATAAAGTAATACAAAAATAATTATCTTAATTTTTAGTTTTTTATTCATAATGTTGATAAAAAAATAACAAATAACCGATATGTTTTTAATAAAGCTTTAAATTTCTAATTTGCTAAATATATATATGCATTAAAAAACCATATGTAGTTATTAAAAATTCATAAATATGATTTATATAAAAATATATGAAATAAAATACCAATATGAATGACAATAAAACATTTTAATTTCAAATTTAAAGGAATTACTATTTTACTATCATAAAGTATTTTTAATTTTTTTTTACGGGTTGCGGATAGGGGTATGGCCTTCAGATATGAAGGTTAGCTGCGAATAAGCAGAGTACTGTAAATAAGCAGTCACTGACAATGGGACAACATTCACTATCAGGAAGTGGTGAAGGAGACAGTGGCATGTTTACTTCTATAAAGTACCACAATTCCTATGACTGTGGATGTATAATGGTGAGTGTTGACCGCCATCAGCAACGGCATTTCTTCCAAGTCAGCAGAAGATCACTAGAGGTGACAACGATGAGGAGGAAATGGTAGTTGGATTTTCATTTTATGGGATTTGGCTAGTGCATTAAGCCTATTATAGAGGTTATTGCTGGGCAAAGAAGGCAATGGGAAACCACTTTGTCTTATAATTCCCTTGTTTTATTATGAGTATGTCTACAGGAATCATTACATTTGGTGTTGAGACCTTAGTTAAGAATAACTTTGGTGTCTTGCCCAGCAGGAGTGGACATGAGGCTACTCAGGTCATCAATCTGTGAAATCCTCATAAATATAATTCATTGAGAGGGGATACACTGAGAATTGGAACGTGGAATGTTAGATCTTTGAGGAAAGGTGGAAAATTGGAGAATTTGAAAAGAGAGTTGCATTTGAATAATATTGATGTAATGGGATTAAGTGAAGTGAGGTGGGAGGAATATGGAGAAGTAAGTAGTGGAGATGTAAAGTTGTTTTATTCAGGTGGTGATACATTGCTGTGAGGAAGAAAATATGGAATAGTGTGGCAAAGGTTGATGGTATAAATGATAGACTGATGGTGATGAGAATAAATGCAAGTCCTAGGGATTTGGTAATTATACAAGTTTATTTGCCAACTAGTACTCATGATGATAGTAAAATTAATGAAATGTATGAGAAGATAGAAGAAAGTATTCAATGTGAAGGAAAAAATGCATATATATTGCTATTGGGGGATTGGAATGCTGTTGTGGGGAAAGGTAGGGAAGAGAAAATTGTTGGAAATTATGGTATTGGAAAAAGAAATGAAAGGGGTAGTCGACTTGTACAATTTTGTAAAGAGAATGGGTTTGTCATTGCAAACACTTGTTTTAAAAATCATATTAGAAGATTGTATACATGGAAAGCTCCAGGTAACAAAGAACGTTATCAAATTGATTATATACTAATTCAGAATAGATATAAGAATGCTGTTAAGGGTTCACATGCTTTGCCAGGTGCTTATATAGATTCAGATCATAATTTGGTGATGGCTAAATTAAAGTTAAGTTTAAAAAGAATTAAAAGCGGGAAAAGATACACAAGATGGGACTTGGATAAATTGAGTCAAATGGAAAAAGGAAAATTTGGTTTAATATGTGAAAATGAATTTAAAAGAATTGTTCAGGATGGGAACTATATTAATAGCTCTGATGAGTGTTGGAATAGAATTAAAGAGGGATTCTTGAAAATAGCAAAAAATGAAATAATTATTATTCATGCGAGAAAAGCTAAAAGACCTTGGATAACTGAAGGTATGTTGGAAAAGATGGAAGTGCAGAGATTGTGGAAGAATGTAAATACTGAGGAAGGGCAAAAGGAATATAGGAAATTTAATAATGAATTAAGAAGAGAAACAGATTTAGCAAAAGAAAAGTGGTTGGAACAAGAATGTAAAGAGATAGAAAGGTTTCAACAGATGAAAAGATATGATCTAGCATTTGATAGAATACAAAGTATTTCTTGGGAGAAAAAGACATGGGTAGCAAGTGAGATTGCAGATAAGAATGGAAGAAGGTTAACCGATAGTAATGATATATTAAAAAGATGGGAAGAATATATTCGGTATCTGTTTAGTAGAGGAAATAATTTAATTAGTTATGAACTTGAAAATGAAGAAGATGTTGCAATGGATGATAGAGGTATGGACATACTGCCAGATGAAGTAAGAAAGGCAATTGCACAAATGAAGAATGATAAGGCTATTGTATTTGATGCAGTACCTATAGAATTTTTGAGAGAAATGGGAGAATTTACTATGAAGGAAATAGTGGGACTTTGCAATTTGATATATAATAGTGGAGTTTGGCCTGAAGATTTTTTAAGAACTATAGTGATTCCAATTGCTAAAAAGAAGAAAGCTGTTAAATGTAAAGAGTATAGGACAATAAGTGTATTGTCTCATGTTTCTAAGGTGTTATTGAGGATTTTAACTCAAAGGATTTATGGGAAGGTTGACTATTATATTGCTGAAGAACAGTTTGGTTTTTGGAAAGAAAAAAGCACAAGAGATGCTATTGGTATTGTTAGGACAATTGCAGAAAGATATATTGAAAGAGATAAAGAAATTGGTATATGTTTTGTAGATTTAGAAAAGGCATTTGATAGAGTAAGCTGGAATAAACTGATGTCTATCTTAAGATATAAAGGAGTATTCTGGAAAGAAAGATGATTGATATGGAATATGTATAATGGTCAAAGAATAAGAGTTAGATTTGGATGTAATGAGACTGATGAAGTGAATATAGAAAGTGGAGTTAGGCAAGGATGTAGTATGTCACCTGTTTTGTTTAATATTTATTTAGAAGATATGCTAAATAATTATTTGGACTGTGGAGGAGCAAATGTTGGAGGGAGAGTAATAAAGTGTATAAGATTTGCAGATGATATGGCTCTTATTGCTGAAAAAGAAAAGGATCTTCAGAATATGTTGAATAAATTGGAAGAAGGATGTATGGCATATGGAATGAAGATTAATATTGAAAAGACTAAGTGTTTATGGATAGGGAGAGATGCAAAAAGACTGCAAATTGGAATCCATGATGACATGGTGCAGCAGGTGAAGGGATTTAGATATTTGGGTTGTTGGTTGAGTGAGGATGGAAGAAGTGAAGATGAAGTTAAAAGAAGAATAGCAATGGCAAAGGTGACATTTGTAAAAAGAAAGAAGATATTTTGTGGACCTATGGAAAGAAAATTAAGGAAAAGATTAATTAAATGTTATGTGTGGAGTGTATTAAAGTATGGTTGTGAGACATGGACATTGAGTAATAGAATTAAGAAACGACTGGAAGCTTTTGAGATGTGGACATGGAGAAAAATGGAAAAAATCAGTTGGGTGAATAAAATAACAAATGAAGAAGTTTTGAAAAGAGTTAATGAGGAAAGAAGATTGATTGAAAGTATCAAAGAGAGAAAGAGAAACTGGATTGGACATATACTAAGAAAAGATTATAGTTTAATGAAAGATGTTTTGGAAGGAATGGTGAGCAGAAATAAAAAGAAAGGATGGAAGAGATTGACATTATTGGATGATATACGAGATAGAAGGGGTTATGTGGAATTGAGGAAGTGGGCAAGGAAGAGAATGGAATGGAAGAATGGATGAACTGATGTAGTGACTACTCTCTGGACCTGTCTATTGGACAGACTACTATTGATTGATTGAATAGTTAGAATATGTGATTCAAAAGAAAAAAACAATACACTGTATTTTGTTTTATATTCTAATTAATAACTATGAAAATGGAATTGGCCTCTCTTTTCTACTTTCATAGTTTTTTTTTTTTAAAGAGAGAGCAAACGAGAAAAAAAAGGAGATGGGTCGGGGGGGGGGGACGAAAGAGAGAAGGAGGTGGAGGGAGGAAGTGGTGATAAATTCTGATCATTATCTATTTCCATTAGGTTTAACTTTTAAAAACTAAAATTAAAAGATTTTATCTCTTCTTTTTAAAAAAAAATTGTTTAAAAAATTTTTAATTTTTCATTCATATTTTATTTCTTTTTTTCTCTTGATATACTTTTAAATAAAATTTTATTATATATATTTATTTTTATAAATGAAGGCACTATGTTAATATCGTTTATTACTAGCTATAAATTTTGGATGGCAATGCCTGAAATCAAATATCATGAATGGATACAAACCATTCTAAACAATATTTGTCTCTAAAGTGAAATCAGAATAGTTTCATTAATAAATCAATTCAATAAAAATACTGAAACAAATTGCTTATTCAATAAGATACGCATTTTGCTTAAATTTAAAGATATCAATGTCTTATTATTTGCATTATTATATTTAATATCTTATAAAAATATTTTTAATAAAACACATTTATTACATAGTCAAAATAAGAGTCATAGATCACAAGACCCTATTCTCTTAAGCTTGTAAGTTATAAACAATGAGGATTGCCAATTCCTCAACAAGCTTTGTCATAAATGCTTAGCTAGAGAAAGCATTTAAAATATCTCTATCAGCCCCCCCCCCCCCAAACCTCTGACCATACATGAATCATTTAAATTAAAATTTTAAAATCCGATTTGTCATTTATTTTTAATTTTTTTTTCTAGATATCATCATTCTGATAAAAAAATACATTAAACTGCGTAACGTATATGAATGCGTAATTTATTTGCATAATGTATGTATATATAATTTAATACATTAACATATATTATAGATAGTATTTTTTTAATAAAGGGAGTTACATTTTTAATATTAATTAAAATTGTCCAGCCATGATCTTACAAAAACAATATTTAATCAAGAATAATTGCATCTCTCCGATAAAAAACAGTACATTATTAATATTTAATTTAAGACAATAGTTGGAGTATTTGGAATGTTGTTTATATTTGTATGTATATGTGTATATTTATATTGGTATATGTATGAATAGATATTAATTTTATATTAATTGTATATGTTTAAATGTTGTAGCTCTGATATGACCGCTGGACAGTTGAAACTGTAAGGAAGGAAATAAAATAAATCATATGTTAACTGCATTGTAGAGTGTAATTTAAGGAGTATATGGTGTATTATAGTATACATTATTAATACAATGATGCAGTCAAAAGATAAAATGTAGAAACCAAAATAATATATAATGCATTCGGCTTCATTAAAACATATAAAAACATTAATTATATAATCTTGTTTATTTTAGTATTAGTAATATAATATTATAGAATTCCAATTAATATATATGTTTAAATATGCAAAAAACATGTAATTTCTTCCAACTGCTATCTTATATTATTTTTAACTCTTTCTGGACATCTTTTCTTTATAAATATTTTAAATAATTCTGCAAGTGTTATTTAAGCTGTATTTCATTTTATAACTTTATTTATGTTGTCTAGGATTTAGTCGTTAAATTTAAAATATTTTTACAGTTAAGTTTTAGCTACTGTTTCTAGATGGAAGTTGTAATCTGAGAGATGAAATGATTGTAATCAAGAAAAAGGTTTTTTGTGTCGCAAATTCTATTAGTTGTTTTTTTTTTTAAAAAGAAACTTAATTTTTTTTAATAATATAAACTTTGTTTTATCAAATGTATTTCTTAAAAATTTACTGAAATATATTTAGTACCTATATTTTGTCACATACACTATTTTAAATTGAAAGTCTATTAGTCAAAAAAATGTATATTGTACAATGTGGGCTCTCGTGTATTAAAAAATGTAGGCAGTTAAATGATTGAAAACTATTTTTAAAACATTTTACCATTAAGTTAATTAATCAAAAAAGCAAGTTATATATAACGTAACATTACTTTTATAAGCTTGTATTTACAAAAATGTAATACAGAGAGTGTACCAATAGCTCATCAAGCTCTTAATTGATAAGTGCGGTATGAGAAAATATTTAAAATCTCTATCCCGAACCTTCCCATCTCCAGACCAACTGATTTCAAGCTTATGGCTCACGTCAGTGGAGAGCTAGAATATTCAGACACTAGATCTAAAATATCAATTCAAACCCCAGCATTTATTTCATAGTAATATTTAGTTCAGTCCCATATAGCTATTTAAGTTAAATAGCTGGATTTAAAGACATTTTCATGTCTGAAAATTATAGAGTTTCTACTTAAATATTACTGTGAAATAAGTGCTGTGTTCTCAGTTGATATTTTAGATCTAGTGTCCGAATATTCTAGCTCTCCACTGACATGAGCCATAAGCTTGAAACCAGTTGGTCAGGAGATGAGAAGGTTCTGGATAGAGATTTTAAATATTTTCTCATACCGCACTTATCAATTAAGAACTTGTTTGAGCTATTGGTAGCTCTCTGTATTACATTAAGTTAATTGGAAAATCAGATTGTTACTAAGGTATAACATTTTATTTTTTTGAAAAATAAGTCATTGGTTCTAAAGATAACAATCTATTTTAAAACTCTACATAAAACAAACTATAAATAAAAGATTTTATAAATAGTAACACTTAAAACTTTGCATGGCAACAGGAAAATAGTGAGATAAAAATACAATGACTTTTAGTTAAGATACATTTTCTTTTTCAGTACATAAGTAAATTACAGCTTTATTTTTGCTTTTTCTATAATTATTATCTTATAATTAATATGTAATCAACCTTAGAATTTTCATAAGTATAATTTTGACAATAAACTGGATAAGTATTTTTGAGAATTCTTTTATTGGTGATATTTTCTTCTATAATAGATTATGCCATGATGAAATCTATAATGAACAAAAGTTAGAATGTTGTTTTTTTATAATAAAATAAAAATTCTACAACTTTTTGGAAAAGAAGTGTGGGTGCATAACGATTCTGTGGCCTTATTTTTGTTACAATTTTTCTATTCACTTCAACTATATATTTATTTAGTAAATTTATTTGTATTTTATATGTAGTTTTAGGGTACTGTGGTATTAGACATGAAGAATTATAATCGTTTAATCATTAAATTAATTAGGTTATTAAATCAAAAACATATTTTAAAATCTACATTTAAAAAAAAAAAACAATTTAATAAAAAATATATACGAAAAGCATTAATGTGAAGAATAGTTAAAATGCTTGTATAAATCAAATTGAGTATGTGTTTGCACGTGCATATTCTGCATAATCTATTTTAATACACTATACAGACTTACACCTGCATTTATATATGTAATATATGCGGGATTCGAACTCAGACTTTCACACGACCTACAACTCTCAGTCTTGATCACATATATGTTGAAAAGATAAATAATCACCAATATGCATATTTCGTGCTAAGTCAGCACTCATCAGTTGGTTCAAATTACCATCTCCACACATATATACAATTAGTACTCAGCTTTATATTAAGATAACCAATCTTAATACTTTAATGATTGCTGGTTTAGCACGAAATACGGATATTGGTGATTATTTATCTTTTCAACATGTGTGTGATCAGATGAGTCAGCAATATAAGATGGCGCTGAGAGTTGCAGGTAGTGTGAAAGTCTGAGTTCGAATCCCGCATATATTACATATATAAATGCAGGTGTAAGCCTGTACAATGTATTAAAATAGATTATGCAGAATATGCACGTGCAAACACACACTCAATTTGATTTAAACACTCATTTTAACTATTCTTCACATGAATGCTTTTCGTATTTTTTTTTGTTAAATTGTTGTTGTTTTTTAAATATAGATTTTAAAATATGTTTTTGATTTAATAACCTAATTAATTTAATGATTAAACGATTATAATTCTTCATGTCGCAGCTCTAATACCACAGTACCAGTTTTGGTTATCATCAAGCAAAATAAAAATAAAAATTATTAACTTATATATTAAAAAAATAATTTTCTAGTAAGAAAAAACTAAAACCATAAAAGTTCTAAGAAGAGTCGGTTGGTTCTTTCAACTTTACATTAAAAATAAATTAAAGTTAATTAAATTACACTGATAATATTTTATAATTATATTTTTGATTTTATCTATTTAAAGGTTGTGTTGAATGTTAATTTTGCTCTTCGCTGTGGGTTTAAAATAAATAATTCCTAAATAATCTTTATAAATAATTTCAATATTTGCTACACAATAAATAGATGATATAATGAACAATATTGTAAGAATAAAAGAAACATAGACTTCCCAATTCAACAAATAATATGGTAAATGCATTAAAACACAGACAATAGGGAAATCAAGAACAAATTATAATATTAATTGGTTGAGCACTTTTGAGAACTTTTATCCTGGTTGTATGACCATGGTGGAATATGTATGTGACAAATTTTTAAATATATGCAAAGTCAATTAGAAAGTCCATTTTTTGGAGGGGGAAAAGCATACTTCCTTTTGGTCTATAGCATAAGTGTTATAGATTCAATTATGTTTATCCTATCACAGCTCATTATCTATTCTTTTTATGAATTTTATTTCAAATGTGTTGAGTGTATGACATATTGCACAGATACTACTAACTTTGATATTTATGTTAATGAAAATATTTTTGCCCAGCACTGTTAATTATATTTGTATTAAGAATCAATAACTTTATATTATAATATTTGCAATACATTTATTATTGTACATCATTATATTCAAAAATTGTAACCACTGTTTGCAGCATTTCTGCATGGATAGATGCCTTTGTGTAAAGTAAATTTTAATGCCATGTTTCCCATTCTATGAAATAAAAAATTTGTAAATTAAGACATTTTCTCCAGTACTTTCAAAAGAAAAGCTTGAAAATAAGGCTATAATTATTTAATCTGTTTGTGTAATATTTGAAATACAGGCATACTTCATATAGGTAGATCCCAATTGTAATTATGGGGGTTTGAATACAGATTTTCAAGCTTCCTTCAGCTATTCATTCTATCTTATACTACTGATACACTTGACCACACACATGTGAAAAAGATAAATAATCATCAATATACATATTTTGTGTTGAACCAGCACTCATCTGTTGGTCAAGATCATTATCTCTCACACATATACATAATCAGTGCTAAGTTTGTATTAAGATAATGTCTTCAATTTTTAATGTATAGGCTTCAATCTAATCCTCCCTCCAACTCTTTAGCCACCAATACCATGAAAAGTCTGATGATTGAATGCCCAACCCATGTTGATGCCAATAATACTGTCATGCCTATATTAACCTCCCTCATGTATAGGAACTTGTCCATTTAAATATACAGAAGAGGGATGTGCAGGGTGCAGGCTGAATCTGTAATATTTTAAATACAGACACCAGTACTTATCAGTTGGTCCAGATCATCATCTCCCATATATATATAAGTAAAACTTGATTTATATTAAAATAGCAAATCTTCAAACTTTATTGAACAGGCTTCAATCTACTTCACCTTCCAACTCTTCAGCCATCCATACCATTAAAAATCTGATGAAGAAATGCCTAATTCCCATACTGCTGATAATATTATTGTCATCACCATGTTGACCTCAAGTCACTCTGATCTCTCATCTGTAGGACCTTGCCCATTTAAATACACAGAAGAGGGATGGGTAGGATGCAGGCTGAATCTGTAATACTTGATAAAGGCATAATACTTCATATACCTGGAGGTTAATAGTAATTATGGGGAATTTTTACATAAGCTTTCAAGCTCCCTTCAGTATCAATGGTATGAGATAGAGTGGGTAGCTGATGAGAGCTTGAAATTCTGTGTTCAAATCCACCATAGTTGCAATTAGGTTCTAGGTCCATGAAGCATGCCTATATTTCAAATATTACAGACCTAGCGTGCATCCTGTCCATCTCTCTTTTTACATTTAAAGCACTAAACATCACATGATCAACATCTCATACTAGCACATAATTGTTGCAAACAAAGGCAAAACTCTTCATACAGTAGTGCCACCCTATGCCAACCAGAGTAATCAATGCATGCCAGAAGGTTTGTGCATAAAATCCCTATCTAGTGCCTACTCATCCAATATCCCTAGACTAGTTTCTGGCTTGTGGCTCCTCATTGATGATGGCCACAAGCCAGAAACTAGTCTGGGGATATTGGATGAGTAGGCACTAGATAGGGATTTTATGCACAAGCCTTCTGGCATGCATTGATTACTCTGGTTGGCATAGGGTGGCACTACTGTATGGAGAGTTTTGCCTTTGTTTTCTTACATTTAAATGGACACTGTCCTATACATAAGGGGTCAGAGTGACTTGAGGTAAACATGGGCATGACAATAATATTGGTATCAGCATGGAATTTGGGCATTCCATCATCAGATTTTTAATGATATAAATGGCTGAAGAATTGAAAGGTGGATGAAATTGAAACCTATCCATTAAAGTTTGAAAATTTGCTACCTTAATATAGACTGAGCACTGAATATATGTATGTGTGGGGGTGATGGTCTGGGCCAACTGATGAGTGTTGCTTCAGCATGAAATATGCATATTAGTGATCATTTATCATTTTCACATGTGTGTGTGCTCATTATCAGTAGTATGAGATAGAGTAGATAACTGAAGAGAGATCGAATCCATCATAATTAATCTGTATGGTAAATATGTTTTATTCAGTTATTTGTATAAAATAAAGCCAAAGATTCAAACACATACTAAAATAAAACAAATGTTTAAAAAAATATTTTTAAAACAATTGAATTTAAATTTTATTTCTATAGTTTTTATATTATTTTTTGGACAATCCTATGAAATTGATGATTCTTTCAAATGAATGCTTTACCTCTGAGCTTCATTTTGCATAGTAAGGAGAAAAGAGAGTTCAGCTTGTCTCCATTATTCTTTCTGAAATACAATAGTTGTAAAAACTGATATAATTCATAGACTTCTTTACCAATATGTAGATCAACTATAACCAGCATATCAATAATTCATTAAAAATAGTTCATGTTTGTTTGAAAACTTATTCAAAATCTCTAATCCATAAACTTATTTCATATTCTCTAATTATTAAAGTTATATAATAATAAAATAAAATACTTATATTGTTATTTAATTTTTTATATATGTTGTATTCCACTATAGTCAAATATTTTAAATTTCCATACATACACTGTTTATTTCATTAGGACAATCAAACTTGATTAAGTTTAAGTAACAAAGCTGGTATATTTCTTTCAATTCATTAGCACCAACTTATTAAAGATAGCTGTTTATTTTAAACATCCATTAGTTACTTTTAATTCAGAACCTCATACACATAACTGGTTTACATTTTCTATTACCAAAAATAGCTTCTCTTTGTATGTATTTAATAATAACATAGGTATACTATTTTATTTTTTTATTTCTTAATGCCTATTAATATGTAAATCATATTACATATATTATACTTTATTATCATTAGGCAGTGTTTAATTATATTTTATTATATAGTTTGACAATTAGGAATTTATCCAGAATTCATTTAAAAGAAAAAATTATAAATCCTAATGCTTAGATTGTTTAGTTGATGAATTGTTAGAAGCCATTAAATGCTTTGCTTTTTATTTTTCTTTATTTATAGGTTATGTTGGATAACTATAAAAAATCAAACAGTTTTTCATTTACATATAAATATTATTAATTATAGTGACAAACATGCATTGGCATGTTTAGTTTAGTGTAGTAGTAAATTATATGCATAGAATATTTCAAGGCTTGATAAATTGTTACAACAAGTCTCAGTAAAGATTTATTCCTCTTATATTTAAATAAAAAATATTTACAATCAGAACATGTTTCTAACAATAAAGTGATTCAGAAATCTAAAAATTTACATATAAGTTTTATTAATTTTCATGACACAATGGCATTGGCCTGTTTGGTTTTGTATAGTGATAAAAGTATATATGTAATACATTTTGAACTTGAGTCTCAAAATTCAAGGCTCAGGCAATTGTCACAACAAATCTAAATAAAAAAGTATTCCCCTTATATTTAAACAAAATATTTAAATGCAAAATATATATCTATTTCTACCAATAAAGTGATTTGAAAATATAAACATTTTTTATTTACATATACATTTTATTGCTTATGGTAGTGCCCTAGTGATGAAGCACCTCTGATCCCTGCACAATCTGCACAGGACCTGACTGTTTGTGATTCTACCTTATAATTTTTATATTAGTAGTGAAATAAACCTATCCAAAGGTGTTAAAAAATATTAAAAGATTATACAATTCTCTCCACCTAAACAATGAATGATTATTACTAATATTATTTATTAGGCAAGTGATTATTATATCCTTTCTAACACACATATAATTTTTAAATGTAATTAAAGATCAATTAATATTTTTAGTATTATTACTGTAACAGTCATATTTGTACCTTCCTGCAACAAAATTCAGAGTTTTGGCAAATTATTCCAAAGCTGATCTAGATGAGGAGTTGAGACCTTGAATCAGATCACACTTCAGTTTATTTACTAATGCTCCATGATTTATGACCCTATGGATGACAGATATGAGGTTGGCCTCTTTTTGTTCACATGCCAGCAGCAGCAAAGGGTGGAGTATATGACTCAGGAAACAATGACTAAATTAATACTAAATTAACTAAAGACACACACATATGGCTTATGAGATAATGCGTATACTAATAATTAACACTAAATTGGAATAGATTGGGGTAAGATTTAGGATGGATTTTGAATAACACACTATACATTATTACAGTTTAATATCTTTAATTATTAAAATATAAGTTAATTAACAAAAATGAAAATGCATTGAGATTTTACACTCACATGTATTATACAATGATGAGTGGAGTTAAATACAAGGTCTTTTCTTTTATGCACTTTAAATCATTTAATTTAAGTCATTACAAATTAATATTTTTATCTTTGGTTTATTATACTCATGCCTGAATTATGCTATGTAATTCCTTTGATGTTTGCTAAGAGTTATGTTTACAAGAATGATAAGTGACAGCAAATAACTTGTTGGTTAACATATACATAACAAGCAATAAATATGCTCTCTATACAGATTATTAAAACAAACTAGATCTGGTGTTCAGATCAAGGCTGAACTGAATAATATATGGAGGGATGAACTGGTGATTTGCAGTGTAGCTTCAGAGACTATAGTGCTAGATAAACTAAATAAAGGTTGCAGCCCAAATGTGTAATTACTCATGGAATTCAGTACCAAGTACTTGGTTCCCATGGACCATACAAACTTCCTATCATAAAATATAAGAACATTTAGTTCAGACAACCAGATCAGCATAAATACAGTTTTGGACCCTCGTGTTCTAGTTCTGGAAAGGAGCTGTCCGAATTAATAGTAATGGAGAGGCATCAAACCTGAAGCCCATTTTAATAAAGAAAAAAATATATATAGCAAGGCATACTGTACGAGTGTGCTTTATAAGAACACATTCAAAATGCTTAATGAAATAATATTAATATTAAAACTAATAAAGTGCTAAATCTATAGTTTCTTTCTGTGAAACTACTTTATCCCAATTCATAGATTAGCATACATAAAACATGCTAAAAATGGTTAATTAAAATAATCTAGTTTATAGATTAAATCTGAATAGTTTATATCATAATCTAAAGAGGAAAAAGCATACTTGGGACTTTCTTAATTATTTATAATATGCTTTATAATATCATTCTTGCTATTAAGTAACTATATAATTTACTATCATGCAAACTTTAATCATGATAAACTAAAACATAACCTAATTAAATATACATATAATAGGTATCAAAATGGAGATTTATGTTTGCTAAAAGCAGCATAAATCATTTATGTGAGAGCTTCTAATTATCTTTCTAATATTATCCATATTAATAATCTCTATTTTGAATCATGGTATATTATAAATTAATGAAATAAACAATAAAATAAGATAGGTATGACCACAGATTAGAAAGGTACAGATATAATAACTGAATAGACTTTTATGTTTAGAAAATTATTCAATTATGAATATTCATTTAATACAGAGGCAAGATTCTTACAAATATTGTTATTATTAACTTAATGTTACATTAGAAAATTTATTACAGTTAAATTATTTAGATTACAGAGTTTAGTTATTAAAAAATCATTTAAATTTATAAATTTATAAATGTTCAACCTTATATAGCTAGCTTAAGAAACTTATTAAAGTAGTTTAGTTTAAAATTTAATTTATAGAGCTCTGTGGAAAGAAATGTTACCAGTCTTCTTCTAGCTGAAGCAACCTTCATAGTGTTTGACTCTGGTGTTCTTCACAGGCTACTTGTTCAATGTCTTCATGGCTGGCTGTTGGTCTTGAACTCCTCCATTCCAATAGACTCATATTCCAAAGGAAGATTGTAAAAATGAGCTTTCTAGCTGCTCATTTCAATTGTTAAAATGGGCATGGCCCCAACAGCAACTGAATCATTAATTTAAGAGAGTGAACTTTTAGTGCTTGATTTTCAGGGGTTTTATATTAACTCTTTGACTCCCCTTGCAAAAGCCATGAACTTGTTTACAGTTTTTAATTTTAAATCACAAGTTTCACCATAGTTTTATTAACTTTAGAGAAGAAAAAGCAAAATCTAAGTAATTTATAAAATAGTGCATCTTGACTGCCTTTCTTTTGTCTTAAAAATTTATTTTAAACTTATTTTAAAAATCTGCTCTTTTTACCGAAAAAATTTAACCAGGTATGTGTGGCAGCTTATTTTCCATAAAAAACAGGCAATTTTTAAAAATAGATTGAAGTTCTGTAAACATTCTGTTATATATGTAATCTTGTCACCTCAAAAATTGGAAATTTATATGCAAAATCTAAGCTAAATAAAATAAATTTGTGCATTTCTATTTTAATAAATTAAAGATAAAATAATTTCTTTTTTTGTGTTCCAATAATTATAAAATCTATTGCATTGCAGCTTCATTCGCATATATATGTATGTGTGGGCATAAACATACAACAATGTTTACAGAACTTACTTTTAATTTAATATATATAATTTATAACTTTTTATATGCATTATATAACAATATGCATCATCATCATCAACCATTATCAATCCACTGCAGGATGAAGGTCTTTCCAAGTTCAATCCATCTTTTCCTATCTTTAGCTTCTCTTCTCCGCATCACCCCTGCACACTTTCTTATTTCATCTATCCATCTCACACATGGTCTCTTGCTGGATCTTTTACAATCTCTTGGAATCCAGTTCAAAATTTCAATTGTCCATCTATTATCATCTCTTCTAACAATATGTCCAGTCCAACTCTACTTCAGTCTTTTAATTTTTTCAATGAGGTCAGTAACATCTGTTTGTTCTCTTACCCATACATCGCGTTTTTGTCCCTTCTTGTTACTCCCAACATGCATCTGTCCATACAAACATTAATATACCTAAATGTAAACAAATATATAAATGACTGCACATATACTGTACTTTAATATATCTTAATACACTTGGACTTGGAAGAGGGTAGAGAAAGAATATTACTATGGAACATAGTAGGTCCTTTCATTACATTTATATACATTCACCTCTTTTTTTATCTATATTACCTTTTTCGGGATATGAATAAAGAATTTAATATTGCTTTTGAAAGCCTTTATCTCTAAATAGATTAATTGATAAGTCTAAGAATAAATGTGAAAATTATAGAAAATCACAATTGCTTTTTCCTAGAATTTCAGAAACAGCGTTTATATTTACAATGAAGGCAATAATAACAATAGGGTATATAATCCTGAATTTGTGTAACATGAGGGTGAAAATGTCATTTCTTTAAAGTTGCTTACACAACAGCAATTTGCTTGGAGAAAAAAAATAAAAAAGGCATAAGTTTGACATATAATTAATTCAAAAAATTCTATTAATCTTACAATCAGTAGCACTATTCTTAATGAGAACTGGTGTTTCAATTTATAATAAGTATGTAATTAAATAATTAAAAAAATCAATTAAAGTCCAATAGCATTGCTCTTATGAATAATGGAGTGTTTAAATATATATATAAAGCTATTAAAGCCTTGAGTAATTGGCTTTATTGTTTTAGTAATATATATATTAACTGTTTTCAGTTCTAATCATGCTACCTAAGTGTAAAAACCACTCCTCTAATTTCAATATCATATCTTACTGATACCATATTCTGTGCATAATGTGTAATATTTTCATTTTTATCACTTACATATAATTTATCATTTCTAATTAAAAACATCTTAAGCCAGTTATTTTATTCTTCAAGGAAACTTTAAAATCAGAATATGCAAAATCTTCTGTTCAATGGTTATAATGTTATAATCTAAATGTTCTTCAGAACAATTATACCCAAATATTTTATCATTATATTATTCCTTTTTTCCATCTTTCATTACAAATTATTTAGTTCATTTAAGCTTTTTTTTAATTCACATACATTTTCTTCTTTACATATGCATATATGTATTTTGTGGTCAGATTTCTTAGCAGTAGTATTCAGCAGATCAATATTAAGCTACTTTTGGTGAAAGATCTTCCATTCTAAACTTCGAGATATTCAATTAAATGTTACTATGAAAAATACTAATGGTACACTCAATTATACTCTTTTGCAGTGGCTTCCTGTTTTTTTACATATTCGCTTACCATTTATCAGAAGAGAATTTATATCACAGAATATGTATGAAAGATGTCAAACTAATCAAACATGTCTATATTCAAGATATTTTTCACCACCTAAGACTTGTCTCAAATCAAGATGTCCTCTTTAGATGTTTAACCAAAAATCTACATTAAAAAAATTATGGCATAAAAATGGAATTATTATGATTTCCAAACACATGATTTTTCAAATCCAACATTAAACTCAACTGGGATTTGATCTTTTTATGCCCAACTGAAATCTCATCAACAGATTCAGGATAACTCATTATTATTGTGCCTATCTGCTTCCTCGATGGAATTTAGCAACCATTCATTTATGATAATATAGTTAATAATTTCTGAATACGTGGCTGCAGGGCAGAAATGAAGGTCTTAATAAACTCATTAGTGAATTTGACACCATGTTGTAATCTCTACAAGTTATTTTGGGGTATTTTTTAATAGTTAAGCAGTCTAAAATAATTTATATCCCAAATAAATCAATAACTACATCATTTACATATGTAGTATTGAAACAGTAAGACTTGCTCTGTAAATCTTCAGTTTACCTTACTTTGTTTCTTACCTATCCTCATACTCTAGTTTAAACTCTAGTCCTATTGTAATATATGTGTTGTGTTTTAATTGGCCGAGATATAACCACATGTGAAGTATTTATGATATATATACAGTTATTATAGATAGGCAAGTTAATAATCTAAAGAAATGGTAAATTGATTAATTTAATTTATAATTTGAAAGTATGTTTGCATGTGGGTATATGTAAAAACAAATAAGTCAAGTATGCCGATACTACATATATATTCCAATATTCTTTTTAAGACATATTTAATAATATTATTTTGTTCTTTATTTTAAATATTTAAAAGATCACGCCACAAATTTTGTTTATTAAAAAGAAATGAGGGTTGGGAAAGTGAACAATAGTAGTTTCCTAATGCAATCCCACATGGATACATTAATGGCTTAAGTAATTAGCTAATGAAAATGATAACAATTTTGACAAGTTGCAGATGTTATCAATAGAAGAACAGACTGTCTTGAAGTATTCACTTTATAATATTTTTTAAATCTTAGTTGGTAAAAATTGTAACAAAAGAATTACAGTAATCAGGATACCTGGAAATAATATAACAAAAGCAAATATGCTTGCAGCACAGCAGCTTTTAGATGTTTAAAAATAGATAATAAAAACATCAGGTGTGGCAGTAGAAAATATACTAATGGATTATTTCACCACAAGGTAAACCAGTATGGGAGATTAATTTCTTACTTGGTTAGTATTTATAGTGGGAATTTGGAGGAGAATATATGTAATAATAATATTGTGAAGAGCTGGTCAACATTGACTCTATGAATGTGAAACAAAAATGGCAGAGTAGAGATAGGCAGGGTTCTAGTTTCCTACAAGACTGGTCATCCTGCAGTCCAATACTACCTGCATGCCTTCAACTATGATGCCCATGACCTGCCACTGCCACCAGAGAGACCAAAATGCTGTTGCCAATGCCAGATAGTGCTGTCACCCTTGAAGTCAATGTAATGATGCAATTATAAATGAAAGCTAGCTATTCAGTGATATGGACTCCTATGAACATTTTGTAACTGTGATCAAACCCATTAAGTGCACTAAAATACTTCATTGATAAACTAAGATAATTTTCCCTCTTAAAATGTTTTTCTGTAATTTACCTAAGCTATAGTTAAATTTGTAACCAACTTTATTTATATATTTTAAATTAAAATGTAACCTGTAATTGTGTCTGAATTATATATATATATATATATATATATATATATATATATATATATATATATATATATATAATACCAACTTATGTAATTTATTCTTTAAACCAGGGGTCCCCAACCTTTTTGCACTTAAAAGCATATTCCATAATACCAGCCAGGTGGCGGGCACCATTTATTTTTTCAGCTAGATGGCGGGCACCATTTATTTTTTTATCTGGACGTAATTGCTGAGATATTCTTGACTTCGTTTATGGAGAAGCCACATTACATCACATCACATGTAAATTTATAGTTGGATATTGTTAATAATACACATAATGTACAAAAAAATATTTTAACATATAATTGACATTTATATTTTTATGCTGTAAAAGTATAGTATGCCCTACAATTTGATTACAATATAATACAATAATTCATAAAAAAAATTCAAAAATTAAATTTATTTGTATCAGATAAATAATTTTTTATCATGTTCGGATAGTGGCGGGCACACATAAAATGGTCTGTGGGCACCATGGTGCCCGCAGGCATAGGGTTGGGGACCCCTGCTTTAAACTATACCTTCATGCTAGGATACATGCTCTTGAATTTTATTAAATCATTTTCTTTATGATATTTTGTTATGATAATATGCCTGGATAACCTTCAACCGAGTGAGTGAATCTCATTTTCCCTATAATGAACAAGCCACTACATCTCCATATGGGTTAATCATATGCATGGCAACTATTTTGTGTAAAAATCCCTTTTCTACTTGCTAGCTCAGATGTTATCTTTTGGTATCTATATATTATTATAGATTTGGTGTATCCCAGTGTGTTCATATAATAATTAATCCATGCATAATTATCTATTTATGTTATTTCATACTTATTTGTTCATTTAAGTTAAAGTAGAATATGTAGGTGGGTGTACGAAATTATAACTATAGATATATTTTAAACATGTATGATTATTTTCTAAAAGTCCCTTCATCATGCATTCACCACCCATTAAGTTATTATAAGTATTGTATGTGGTTACTGCCTTTAAATTATATAATCCACCTTAATCTTTAAGCCAATGAATATGTAGACTTCTTTGAAATGAAGACTTAGGAATAGATTAAGTATAACCATACCATAATGTGCTAAATTTTAAGAACAAACAATCATTAATTATTACTATTAGTATACTTTATATGTATGTTGCTGGTGCAGATATATAAATTTATAATTATTATTCTTTGTCAATCTTTTCCTTGGGGTACATATGCCTAAGATTGTCCCCAAATCATAAGTTCCTGCATTAGAGTGGATATTGAAATCTCACCTAGGGATATAGCTGTTCAATCATGCAGTCACAGAGTTTACTGGGGTTATGGCCCAGTCTAGTGATGATGCTTATTGTGATGAACCCTTCATGGACAAATGGCAATCTGCCAGTCCAAATTTATACATAAACAAAGCTTCATGCACAACCCTCTTATATGTATTTGCATATGTATCATGCATCAAGACCACTGACTATGCATTAAGTTCTATATTTTATATTTCTCTATAGCATTAGCTATTCTTCCTATTTTTATGTATATATCAATATTAATGAGTTTACTAATACTCTTATGATTCTAAGTTTGTGTATACCACTTGATTAGATTAATAAACTGCATAATAATATAAGTTACTTAGAGATATGTATAATTATAACTATGATTTTAATGCTTTAATCTCTAAATTGTATACACTCACTTCTATTAACCCGATCAGGTGAAGCTTTAATAAGGCATATTAATCTATAATTTTATCCTACATTTACCCATGAAGGTATAAAGCCTCAAATAATCAAGTGTTTCACCATAGTGAAATAGTGTGTATTATATTTTGTATATATATTGTACCAGTCAAAACATGTTGATCCATCTGACATGAGCTGGAACTCAATGAAACATACTTCAAACCCAGTCAAGCCTGAAATTTAGGTCAGGGACCAACCTGGATTTGAACCCACTCCCTAAACCCTAGATCAAATACCTAATGAATATCATATAATGATGGCACATGAAAATTTATTCTAAAATCCAGCCTAGTAGCAAAGCGGAAAAGACAATGAGACTTATTTACTAACTACATTATGACTTCATTAAATAGGCATATGGATGGGTGTGAAGTGGAGAAACAGGAATTTTAACTACTCAAACAAATTAGATAATAAAACAGTTTAATAACATGGCAAATTATTTATATACATTAATGTGTGTGTGCATGAGCGGTCAACCAAACGGTAGATAATTATATCTTGAAATTCATGCTAATGGGTCTCATATGTTCTTTTATTAAATAAATAGTATATATAATTTAACACATCTTTGGTGGGTATGGTATTAAGATGCCAATTGATTTTTAAAAAGATTACATAAGATTGCTATTAACGATTTGGTTTACAGTTCTGTAACACGGTGACTAACATTATTTCGGGGAGTGTTCTGAGATTCATTATATTTTTCAGTACGGTAATAATATTTTTGCGGGTGTTTTGTGTGATTATATATATATATATATATATATATATATATATATATATATATATATATATATATATATATATATATATATATATATATAAGAAAAACTATTTTCATGTTATTGAGGTCATGAAAATAAATAAAATACATTTGAAAGATTATATTTGAATCTATGACAAAATATTTATTGAAAAAAATTTTTTAATCAACATTTAGAAGACAGAACACTTGATTTTCCCCAAGGCATATACTGTTAAATACAGAAACAACATTACAATGTGGAATTGTATAATAAGATTGAAATAACATTATTAATTAATAAATTTTGTAATACTTGGCATTTACATATACTTTTGAGCAGAGCACAATTTTAATATTATAACATCAAAACTGGATCATAAAGCAAAAGAAATAATTATACCAAAAAGTGGTGGTACTGACAGAATGGTGAAGAAATAACAGGAAAAAGTTGTGCTTTTGGATGAAAAATGAAGACCCCTATTTTAGGACAGTACTCAGAGAAATGTGATTAAGCATGGTGTCACCCAGAAATACTGGAATCACCAATACTCAAAGGATTTTTTATGTGAAAGAGATCCTGGGAAGCTCAACTATCCACAGGACAGAATATGAAGAAGAATCCATGGGTTCGATCTTGCTGCAACCCCCAAATTAGAAACATGCAATCTATATATATATATTCACAAAGATAGGCTGAATGTCAGTAACGCAGTATGGATAAATGTCACTAATGACATTAAATAAGATTTACTGCTCTAAAAATAAATGACCCCTTTGTTTTAATGCTATAATTTCTACAAATAATATGTTATGCTACTATAATATATATATATATATATATATATATATATATATATATATATATATATATATATATATAAAGAGAAGATTTCCTTTACTAAAATATACATTTGGATTTTACCCCCTCCTGTTCTGCTATTTAATTAACTTAACCCCACCTTTGTGGATTTTGATAATAACCAGAATATTTAAATATTTGATATTTTAAGAGTATGAAAAATAAAATAAAACTAGCAGTTATATGGAAAACAAGTAATATGTCACCCTTTCAGAATTTAAATAAATAACATTTTAAAAGATTTCAGAGTGTTAATTAGCTTAAGTAATGGATTTATCCCATATAGAATTACTTCATTCTATTTGGAGTTGAACAAATAACAATTTTATAATAAACCAATATAACATATTGATTCGTAAAAGCAATCTGGTGAGCATATTAATTAATCATACATATTTTAAGGGGATGTTAATAACCTTAATTCATGGAGGTTTACTTATAAAAAGAAAAGAAAAGATTTTTAAAAATTCAGCTAGTCAGATTGCTTAAGATTGGCATATTAATAATAACAAAAACATACATATAAAATCAAGTAATAAATAAATAAATGACCGCACCAAAGTTTTAAAAAAACTAGAGCACATGAGATAGAATTACATACATAAGATTATTTGAGAGCAATTTATATTTATATATTAGAAAGAGATTAAGTTAAGCAAAACATTATGAGAAATCTTAATGATAGGGTTTGAGATTAGTTAGTCTAGCTTTATTTGTGGCATAAACTACTGATTTATCTTGCACATTTCTTAGAGTCCATTTTAAAAAAGTCAGGCTCATGCTCAGTGGTTCATTGGGTCCATGCATGTTATATGTAACTGCAAGCTTCTGATCAGCATTCCAAAGTTCTCAAGTTGAGCTTTTACTTCATTTTTTGGCAGGATAGTGTGGCAGTGAAAGATGACTCCCATGAATCGGTAAGGCATTGGGCTTTCTATTCAATCATCATTTTTAAATTTCAAACCAGCATGGATTCTGTTAATTGGACAGTTCTCTTAATAGTAGCTAATCATGTTGGTATTTAAAATCAGCCCATTTTATATCCCACTCAGGTATTTGTGGAATGCTTTTAATTTATTTGTAGCCCAAAATCTAATCTCTAATCTAACAAAATCTTACATTTCTTTGTCCATTGTTTTTGGAGATGCAATCACTAGATAATTTCCAAAAATATATTCAAATTTATTTCCAGATTGAAAATAGATTTGACAAAAATGTTTATAAGAAAGGTAAAATCGATTAATCCCATTCCCCAATTTTATTTTCAATAAAAACTTTAATTAAAATTCCTCCCCCAGACTAAAACAATATTATATTTCTACCGTTTTAATTATTTTTGGACAATTAACGATTGCACCCGCCATCTTGGATTCTACAAAATATAGTTTAATTTAAAAAATTACTTAAAAAGAAAAAGTTTTACAAACTACTTGTATAATAAAAATATTTATAACATTAATATTTTGTTAGTATGTTTGCTCCTATATATATATATATATATAACAAAACTTAAATATATTCCAAACAACGGTAAACAATTTATAATACAATATAAATAAAAACTCAATAAAAACTCATAAAGAAATATTTTCGATTATATTCATAACCATTTTCAACTCAACTTTCGAAATGGAATCATCTATTACCAACCGGAAACACATGTCAATTTAAATATCCCACAATTCATTAATCCTAACATTTGCTGACTGTCTGTTTATTATAGTATTTTTATACCTACTAATAAAAACTGCCTCTTTAATTTTTCTTTTTTCATTATCTCTCTCTTGGCCTAAATTTTTTATTTTATTTATATCAAAATTAAATTTAAAATTACAATTTCTATCATGATCATAAAAAACAGATTCAGTATATAACTTGACTTCATTACTATTATCATTACATATCTGTACATTTTTCAAAACTCTTTTACATAACAATTTATGTTCTTTAATTCTTTTCTCTATATTACATCTAGATTCCCCTACATATGATAAGTTACACCCACAAAAAATTCTATAAATTATATTACTCACGTTATTTTTTTCTAACTTATCTTTTGAATTATTAACTATTCTATTTCCATTTTGAAAGTTGAGTTGAAAATGATTATGAATATAATCGAAAATATTTCTTTATGAGTTTTTATTGAGTTTTTATTTATATTGTATTATAAATTGTTTACCGTTGTTTGGAATATATTTAAGTTTCGTTATTGTATTATTGATATTAGCGGACATTTATTTTGTTTTATATATATATATCATCAACCATTATCAATCCACTGCAGGATGAAGGTCTCTCCAAGTTCAATCTATCTTTTCCTATCTTTAGCTTCTCTTTTCCACAACACCTCTGCACACTTTCTTATTTCATCCATCCATCTTACATGTGGTTTCTTTCTGGGTCTTTTACAATCTCTTGGAATCCAGTTTAAAATTTCAATTGTCCATCTATTATCATCTCTTCTAGCAATATGTCCAGCCCAACTCCACTTCAGAAAGGAATTTGCTATTAACTGAAAAGAGACCCTTTGATTCCTGTTGGAGACCTTAAAGGAACTGATCAGGGCAAATTCCTAATGTCCACTCCATACATTTTTGTCATTGCAGCTGTTATTACTATGTGATTATTCACAGAGTATATGAACATGGATGGGCTGCTCACCAGCATGCATTAGCCAGTGTGGTGAGTTTATTGGCTTTTTACTTCTGAGTTTAAGATATAATGTGGCTCATATATGTATATATATATATATTAAAAATAATTCAATCAAAAATTATTTAATAAGACAACTTTTTAAAAAATATTATGTTCAAAAAACTTCACCAACCTGGATTTCGCTGCTATATTGGAGCCTTATCAAGATGTAAATACATAAAGTTATATTATAATTCCTTCTACTTTACAGCAACTCCATCTATAGGCTTCATTTTACATTACAAACTAAAATATTGTAATGTAAAATGAAGCCTATAGATGGAGTTGCTGTAATTGTAATGTAAAATGAAGCCTATAGATGGAGTTGCTGTAAAGTAGAAGGAATTATAATATAACTTTATGTATTTACATCTTGATATTGTAATGTAAAATGAAGCCTATAGATGGAGTTGCTGTAAAATAGAAGGAATTATAATATAACTTTATGTATTTACATCTTGATAAGGCTCCAATATAGAAGCAAAATCCGGGTTGATGAAGTTTATTAAACATAATATTTTTTAAAAAGTTGTCTTATTAAATAATTTTTGATTGAATTATTTTTAATATATTACGTTGCAAAGACAACATTATGAACAAGTTTTAATTTAAAATTTGATCATTTTTGATATATATATATATGAGCCACACCTATGTACTTTAAAAAAAAGAATTAATAATAATAAAAAAATGTTATTGAAAAGTTAAACTTTTATATACATGACTAAAAAAACAGGATGGGATATAGGGTTTGAACATAGATTAGTACATGCTAAGTGGATAGAACCATGAATCTCAGCTCAATCTTAAGCTAAGATTGACTGCTTCAATATATATATTGTACCAGGTTCGAATATGGCTCCTCGAAACACCAGCCTCTTAGGCAGAGAACATATTCAGAGAGTATGTATGCCCAAATGATAGCTATAAAATATATAACTAGCATTACATTTCCAGGACATAACTTCTTCTTGACTGTTGAGTTCAACACCATGTTCAAAGCACTTTTTTGTTTGTGTATAAACATGGGCGCCAGCTATCTATTCAAGAATGAATAAATAATGCACTTTGAACAATGGCCACTAACTCAATGCCCAAGCATCCATGACTAGCTCAGATTGTTTGTAATCACTAATAGATTATACATAATTAATGGTGAAAGAATTAATAAAAGAATTGGTAGAAAGAATTGATAAAAAGAATTGTAAAAGTTTATAAAAAGAAATTGACCAACAAATAAAGTTTAATTTTAAAGACTAATTATTAACTAACATTTACTAATTTTAAACATTTTATAATTCTAATAAAACACACGCATATTTTAAATTAACATTTCTAAACTAGTTTAAATATTCTTGAATATTTTAATAATATAACACTGGTATTTATCTAATTTAACTAATAACACTGATATAATGATCACACACATATTAACTCATACACTCACATATATAATAATAAAGTATTACATAGCATTTGAAACTTAAACACACATATCAATAGTTCATTTTATGTATGATATAGAGTCCAAATTACTTGTCTCTGTAGGATTTATGAATTACAGTGGTGGCTACTATATATAAAAGAGAACAATAAATGTTTTACCTAGGATTTTTGGAATGTGGATATTGCTTGTTGTTGGCTGCTTCTGATGGAGTATATCTAATTGGTTAGATTTGACAATTCTTGAAGAGATTTGATGCTAATCCGTTGGTTTTATTCATGGAGACAGTTGAACATTGGCGGAGGATTTCTGAGCTGTTATGCAGACATTATTTCATGGGCAGGTTTTGATGATCTCGTTGGACTAAAGGGCTGAAGTAAGCATATATTCCCAAAAGCTGCTCAACACCGCATTTCTGTTTCTGGATACATAATATAAACTGCACTGTTATCTGAACTGAAACAAGACTGTCACTGGAAACTAGGCTGAAACTGACATCCGATAAAAATCTGGCTATTTATATATGTGAAGTGTTTTTGTTTTAATATCCTCCAGCAATATGTGTTATCAAAATTCCTAATCCTTTGACATGTTTTTGAAGATTGTTTAATTAGTAGTAGCTTCCATAAACATGTTGTTTTTATATCTTTAATTAGTAGCCCACCACTGGTGTGGTTTTTTAAAATCGTTATTTAACTTAATAGCCATCACTTTGTTTTTCAAATATAATTTCTTTCTAACTTTCATTTATATATTTTTTTAATATTCTAACATGCATACATTTATTTACACTCGCACGCACATATATAATTTATTATAATAAGCTCGAATGAAAAGAGATTTATATTTTTTAAACTTTAAATTATTTATTTTTACGAATACTAATTAGAAAAACTGTTTACTTCCCTTTATAACACTTTTAGTTTGACCTTTTCTAATGAAACACCCCTCTCCCCTTCTGATTAATTAATTGTAACTTTTATTTCAAAAACTTTTACAAAAGATTATTTTTAATAATTTTTTTAGATAAATTAGTATGTGCCAATTTCAATATTGGTACAATATATATATATATATATATTCAAAACATTTATTAAATTTTGTATTAAATTGTATCTTGTTGTTATCTGTCTGATGCTCCATACCTCATCTCATTTTATTCATGCATTTCTAGAAGTTATTAAAGATCTTAATGTTACTTATTTGTACACCACCTATAGATATGTATTGATAGTATGTTAGTGAACCTAGGACAGAGCTTTTTATTATTAAGGGTCTTGCATTCTCTCTGACCCCTGGGACTAGAAGGAAGTTGTACTATTAGTAGCATCAGGAGAATTGTCTATGTGGTGAAGATGGTAAAAGCACTGACAAATAGGTTAAGTCTTAGTATTTTTAGGGATGGCTTTCTGCCCAGATTTTCTGAGCTTTCTGTATTCTGCTTCATCTCTGCATTTTGTTAAAAGAACATATGAACCTGAGTATTACATGTGTCTGTTGTAATATGTTTCTTTTTCACTTCATTCATAATTTTGTCTCATATACTTTGGTCACATACAGCAAATTCATCAGTCTTCTTTATTGTATTTTATAATGATCACCTTTAGGACTATCAACAATATTTCTGCTTAAAAACTTTAAAATGACTATTACATACATTCTTGTGTTATAAGTAATCTTTTTTTAATTAATGCTTTTTGAATAATCTTTGTTGCTGCTTGCCTAGAAATTGAACCATATAATACTTTACGTTATGTAATTTTATCTTATCTATTCTACTTTTACTTTCTTAATAATAATAAATTCAATTAAAAAAGAAATGGTCAATTTACTATCCTAATATATCCTCTAACAATTTGTCTATTTTTTGTGCAGAACTAATGCATTCCAAAATTAATTAAAAACCCAATTAAAACAACTTACTTTATTTAACTTTGTACATGCAAAAACTCTTGGACAAATTGCACTATATGGATACAGATTGGAATACATAAGTCTATTAAACACATTTTCCTGTACAAGTTTTAATATATCATTAATCTTTTGAGATTAATTTAGATATTTGATTAAGTATATCTTCATATTACTCAAGATTCTCAAATCCATTTTCAGCAGTATCAATCATGTTAAAATCATTTTTTAATTCATCAACATTTTTTTACTCAAATCCATTTTTATCAACTAAATATATTAAATTATTTGTATTACAATGATCAGGATACTGTTTTCAAATAGAAATGAAATAATATCAGTTCTTTTATATTTTTTAAGACAATTAGCTTTGTAATATTCCAACATTGCCAAATGTACAACAATTTAATATTCCTGTATTTCACAATGCGAAATATTTTCGGTCTACATTTGTTAATAATTTATTAATTATGAATCTATTTAAAGAGCACAAAAGCAATAACAATTAACTAAATGCAACTCAATTTACATTTCTTTAAAAATATTATTCTCCGTTTTAATTTCATGCAATTCTTATGAGTCTTATTTCACTCTTTTTACAATCCATCTTAATATTTCAAACTATATAAAAACAATATAAATCGTGTAATAAATAAATAAATCACTATAAACTTTAAATTTAAAATATATATACATAACAAGCAAGTTGCAGAAGGCCTTAATAAAATCATCAACTGCGTTCAATTATAAATAAGATATAATTTAATCCCATAATGCACTATTTGACGTTAAAACCTGCATAATGAATTTTCATTATATTAAGCAAATCATTTCCTTCGTTAATGAAAACAGCCTCTTCTATCTTTTTTCTTCTTTTTTTTTTTTTGTGTGTGCAAGATTTTTACTTTATCTATGTCAAATATAAGTTGTTCTTTACATTTATGTTTCTGTTTCATAAATATAAGAATGTTTGTTGAGTATTATTTATCTTTTGTGATTCAATTCTCTCATATAGTAGTTATATCTTTTTCAGTGAACACTCCTTATCAATGCTAGCTTTAGAATTATAAAGCAGCTTACATGCATTTTTACTAGTTATAAAGACGACTATTTTAAAGGCACCAAGAATTGGATCTATTTGTATGTCCTAAATTTGTAATTATAAATCATATGTATATAAAGAAATTAGAAATGTAATGAAAAAGAAAAGTATTATAGTACATGATGAATAGATAGATAATATATTTGCAAGTGAAAAAGGAGATTAAAAATGTGAGTCAAAGCAGAACTTATATAAATTAAATAATTTAAAATAGAGGATGAAAAAGTAGAATATTAAAACAATGAAACATTTAGATATAATTATAGTCAGATGTGAAGAACATTTTGATTATATGTTTACAAAGCTTACTGTAGAGTTTATTTGTGTCCTGACTCTAAAGCTTCATTGATATATATGTATTTTAGTTCAAAATGATAAATTATATAAATATACAATTAAATATTAATTAGGTACAGGAAATGGTATCAATATGATATATTAAATGCATTAAAAATAACAAATGGTTTCAATTGTCATATAATGCAAATGGTAATGATAAATTGATAGTCTTTGTCCAGAGCATTAAAATATTTCATATAGTGTATTATTTGATGTAAATAGAGTACTTAATAATTCTAAAAATAGTATTAATAGATAGAAAACTTTTAAATAATATATCATTTAATTCTTTTTTATACTTTTGTGTGACATTATGTAGTGATGTGTCTGAATGTTTAGTGAGAATAGACATTTAAAGAAGATCATGTATTATATGATAATAAATAAATTACAGAAAATAAATAATGCTTGAATTCCTCCAGTATTTAGTGATTGTGAACTTAAATATGGTGAGCAATTTATATTTCATTTGCATAAAATAGAAATATTGCATGGAAAAAAAATAATAAAAAAGAGATGAAAGAAACCATTTTTATTAAAACAATAAATATGTATAATAGATCAGATTCTCATATAATATCTTATAAAGCTTGGAGAAAAATATATTTTAAAAATCTGTTTGTTGCATTAAATATATCTATTTTAAAAATAAAAACAGTTGATAATAATTATATGTATTTAGTATCGTTAAGTTTACTATACATTATTAACATGTATATTAATGAATTCAAAGTATAGTTATCTCATACATTAACACATTGTATCAGCATGACGTTATAGGAAACTATAACTTGAACTTATCCAATCTATCTTATACAACTGATACACATGACCACCTACATATAAAAAAGATAAATGATCTTCAATATATGTATTTCATGCTAAACCAGCACTCATCATTTGGTCTAGATCATCATCTTCCATATATATATATATAGATCATCATCTTATATATATATATATATACAATCAGTGCTCAGTTTATATTAAAGTAAAAATCTGTAAATGTTAATGGTCAAGCTTCAATCTTCTCCAACCTTCAACTCTTCAATAATTCATTTCATTGAAAATTTGAGGATGGAATGCTCGAAGCCCTTATTGATGCCAATATTATTGTCATACTCATGTTGACCTTAAGTCAATCTGACCCCTCACACATAGATTGACTTAAGGTCAACATGCATATGACAATAATATTGGCACAACAAGGGTTTTGAGCATTCCACCCTCGGATTTTGAATGGATTGTTGAAGAATTGTAGAGTGAATAAGATTGAAGCTTATTTATTAATGTTTAAGGATTTTCTATCTTAATATAGCACTGATTGTATATATATGTAGGAGATGGTGATCTGGACCAATTGTTTCAGCATAAAACATGTATATTGGAGATCATTTATGTTTTTCATATGTATATGGTCATGTTTATCAGTTGTATAAGATAGATTGGCTAGATGTAGGGAGCTTGAAAGTTCAAGTTCTTATAATTACATTAAGTTTAGTGTAGACAATATATATATATATATATATTGTGATGATCGCACATACTGCGGTCACACATATAGATATTTAGCATTTAAAGAATGTTAAATATTGTGCTTGGGTTATAAAAAAAGTGAGTTTAAAAAAATTACAAAACAAAGAAATGTTTAAGTAAAAAGGAAAGGAAATTAGAATCGAAACGATTCTTATCTTTTACCTTTTAAAGTTCAGATTTTAAAAAAAAAGAATAGAAATATTAAAGTTAGAAATATCGATATCATGTGTTTAATGTAAGATTAAAAAAAATGAGAAATGAAATATAAATAAAATAGAAACTTAATGATATAAAAAAAAGCGATAGTTGAGGAGTGTAAATAAAATATAAGTAAAATTTAGAATGCAACAAAAAGATAAAGATCTGGTCTTAAAAGTACACATTTTGACGAAAATGAAATGCATGTGTGAATGTATGAATAAAGAGAGTAAGGTTTATTTCATGTCAAAATGAAATAATTTTATTAAAGAAAAATGATTGATAAATAATGTAAAATATTATATTATAAAATTATGTCAAATTATAAGTAATTATGTATAAGTTTCTGAAAGCATGTTAAAGTAAAAAGGTGTGAAATAAAAATACAGCAGGAGATCAAGATAAGAAAGAAATTTGAAAAATAAAGGACATTAATTAATTAATTAATGGAAAGACGGTATTTGTCGATACTTCAGTGAAGACACTGCTCTGATAAGAAGCAGAGAAATATAATAGAAAGCAGACATGAAAGTTAAATTTGAGAACATGAAAACAAACTATAACCTAAGGGAAGCTTCAAGGATGTGTGGCTAAAGGCCAGTCACGATCGCCGGTTGATCCAGACTTTCATGCTATAATGGTTCACGTCTCGATGAAACAACTGCCAATGTAGCACCTGCCGAAGAGTTTGTTTTTACCTTGCCTTGATTCCCACAATACGGAGGAGTTCCAACAATCAAATCTAACCAAAGAGTGACCGTTCCCTACTAAAGAAGTGGAAAAATTCCACGGGACGGTCAGTAAGACGCCAAGTTTATTCAGAGACTTAATGACCTAGGTAATTATGAATAATACCTTTTATATAACTTATGTGCACATACTTTTAAATTTAATGCAATGGCCAATCCCACATATATGAGATAGACATTAATTAGACTCTTTTAATATTTGAAATGATTATAAAGGGATAATTTATTTCCACAGATTGCAATCATTTATAGAATCATCTATTGTATTTTTAGTTATTTTTTGTAGTGTTATAGCATAATCTGTTTTTTTTTTTTATATTGAGTGTTTATAATTTTGAGTGTCTCTTAATTTATAATTTATTGCATTAAATATCTTTTATTTATGTAAAATCCGTTTTCATCTCTTTCTTCGCCACTTCCAAAAATAATATAATCTTAGGGTTGGGAAATAATTATTATTCATTTGAGTACTTAATTAACACGTGAAGCTAGTGGTGCAGTATTTGATCCCATTACATTTATAATTATCCAAGCCCTGTAACTCTGTTAAATCTTACAGCAGTCGGGAGAAGGTTGACCGGGAAATATAACTTGGGGCTATACCCGTATAGCATACAGGTTCGGTCAAGTGCGGATATAGACTAGTTTATGTCCGTATTTTCTCTCTGCTTGTGGTAGCGGAAAGTGGACGATCTTGAATTATAAGAATTCCGCATTATATCTATATAAAAGGGAAGTTTAAGCTTTCAATCGCCGGGTTTCCATTACAATATATATATATATAATATCAAATGAAATTAATATAATAATCAAAATATTCTAAAGTAACCTTACAAAATTGAATATGCCTATATAAAAGTAAACATAAAATCTTTACTATAGACAGCTTACAGCATTTTATGCCATTTATTTTAGAATAGTTGATGTGTGTGTATATATATAATGGGACTCAATTCCACAATTTTATTTTAAAAACCAACTATCTTCAATATCAAATGAAGTTTTCATAAGATTGATGGCTTCAGATTTTGAAAGATTTATCACTAACATTTATTTTTAATTAATTTTCATAAAAGATAACCTCTTCATTGTCAAATAATATTTCAGGACCATTATTCAGTTCATGAATATATAAAGCTGCGATATGATATCTATTTTTAACTCTACGCTTATGAACTTTAAATCTTTCATCATTTACTTTGAACTATATAAATTGTATGGTAACTGCAAAATAATAATATAAAGTATACCATGAATATATTAAACATTAGTGGACTATTTTAGATAATTTATTAATGAATTTAAATCAAGACTTTTTTTTCTAAGCAATTTTTATATGATCTATTCATATAAATCAAATTATAATTAAATGGTAAAGAAATAACTTTTTTATTATTAGCATTAAAATTATTATCAAAATTAGGCTATAACATATTATTATTAAATATAATATTTATAATAAAATCATGATTATAACCCATTACAATATAATCTGAAGCAATTATGCCTTTTATTTTTATAACAAAATTTAATAAAACATTTTTTTTTACAAATAATGGCTTAATAACTATCCTGTCTTATCATACTTCTTAATTTTTTTTTAATAAAATGGCTACAAAGTAAAGCATTACTAACCTTATTAACATTTAAATCTAAACATTTTAACTTAATGCAACAATTACAACATGGTTTTGGAACATAAATGCTAAAAGCAGTACCTCATACAGCATCTAAGAAAAAAATTTTTTTTTATAATTATAATTCCATATTTCTTTTTTTAATTATAAACATTATGTACAATGAATATTAAAATATTAGCATAAAAATATAGCCATATAGTTGCATAAGTGGAGAAATAAAATTATTTATGTTTAAAATAGCTTCTAATTAAAATCAGTTGTTTTTCTTCTTACAATCTATTATTATAATGAAATAAATTTGCTTTTTATTAATGTAAGAAGTGGTTACATTATCCATAATCTCAGTGTACATGCTTTTTATTAATGTAAGGAGTGGTTACATTAAATATAATCTGGGCATAAAAACTAGAAAAAAGCAGAATAATATGAAAAAGCTAAAGAACTATTATTTCCATTTAGACTATTTGTGGTCTGAGATACTGTAAAATTTGAATATGAGGTTATAAAACTTATACTAAATCAGATATATTCAAACATTTGATTTCTGCAAAATAGAGGCATATCTATGAACGTATTAAGTCAGATACTTATTTAATTAAAAAAGTATAGGAAATTAAACTATTTGAAAATGTATAGGATATCACACACCTGTTGTAAATTACCCTTTTCAATATTAAATATAATGTTAGAATCAAAACCATTCAGTCTATTAAAAATCTTTTTTTTTCTCTCAATAATAAAGTCATCAATATAAGTAATAATTTTTTTAAAAGTGGTTAATAACATTACTTTCTGAAAGAGCACATTAAAGAAGAGAAGACTTTAATTTTATAAAAACTATTATTATACTTGAAATATGCTGAATATTTTAATAATAGAGGCAAATCATGAATAAACTTCAATTTCATCACTAGAAAAATAGTTATATATATCTTCTCAAAACATAAATATATTACTAGTTTGTAATCTATCAACAGATTGATATATATTTTTAATATCTAAACTACTAAGTACAATAGTCTCTTAAACAAAACCATTCATTTTATTAAAAGCTTCAAAAGAAGAGACAAAAAGTTGGCAAAATTAATATTTTAAAAAATTTTACAAAGAAAGAAATTTTACATAGAAGCAATAAGCAAATCCATTAGAAATTCTATCAGTTTTTTTTTTTCGTAACTTTCATAATATCAATTGTCTCAGATGTCTTTTTTTAAGACCAAAATGTAAAATTATATATTCTCTCTTTTAAGTCGAAAGAATCTTTTCTTTTACTATCAGTATCATCTTACAATACAAATTAAACATCCTTGACTCATTTTACTACAATTACGTCATTGGTTTCCAATCTTTTTTTTAAAAAATATATATGCTTTGGACAAAAGCAATTCTTCCTCAAGCAATTGTCTATTCAAAATTGTTTTAAAGTTTTCTTATCACGATCTGAAATTTTTTTAAAACATTGAATAGATGAAATATAATTTATTTCCTGTTCAAAAAAAAGAAAAAAAGAAATGCTTTTACTTAAAAGATCAGAATCAGAGTCATATAGAACAAAACGAGATAAATTTAAAACAAACGCAGTGTCAGCTTTTTCTTTATAATTATCTATACTTAAAAAAATTATCTATACTTAATATTAAACTTTCCTACTAACGAATTAACCTTATTAATGTATTTGTTATTATAAGAAATTGACAACAGGATCTAAACCATTTTAAAAATAAATTTAAAATAAAATCATTCTCATTACTTCTAAAATCTAAACGTTCTTTAAATACTTTAAATTTATACATTAAATCAGATAACATGCATATTTTGACTAATAAATCCATTTTAAATTAAATGCTTACATTTTAATGCAAAATCAGGTTTAGGGAAAAAGTTGTTTATCTTCATAAAAATGCAACAATATCAGGGCTAAAATAACTTAAGAAAATAAATTAGAAAGATTCATTTCTATCACTCATATTAATTTTCTTACTTAGTATTATCCCAACTTTGGAATCTAGCCAGGAATTTTTTAAAAATTATCCCTTTTCGATGACATCGAAATATTTGTTTATATTCTTTCCCCAAAATTATTTTACCACACATGTAAAAATTATTAAGAAATTGATTATAAATCCCTTATAAATTCTATTCCCAAGATTTATAATTATGTTTATATATATTATAATTGTGATTTTTTTTACATTTAGTGTAAGATTGTCGCGAGCACGCTTGCTATGTTTTTATAATATTTTGCCAAAATAATTAAAATTTGGATCTTCCTTGACAGAAGAACATGCACTAGAATATTTACAAAATTACAGGATACTACCTGCCTGAAATGCCTGCGTTCATAATGATGTGTCACTTTTTGTACAACCTGACACACAGTAGCAATAAACTTGGAAACTGTTTCCAACTGAATATTCATTAGCAAAGAAAACTCCAAAATTTTATTTCTGACTGCATTCAGATTTATTTATAGCAGATGAGAAAATTAATGATCCTAGAATGGGAGAAAGACTAGTTTAATTTGTCTGACAAAACTGTTATTGATTGGAACAACTACCTATAAGAAGTTAGCATTTTACAGCTTTATCATGTAAAAACAGAGGTCATAATGAAAGATTTAAAATTATCAAAAGTCTTTTCAACAAGAAAAAAGCCAACAAGGGATAATATTTCCACAGCAGTTGTTAATCAGTGATATGTGCAGATAGACTATCAAGTGCTTTAATGTACCTATTCTAGGTGGAACAGTGCCTATTCTTATGATTGCAATCAAAGAAAATGTCACCAACATATCTGCTATATATTTAGTTTGTTGGAAGATCTATAAACTGAGGAATTACATATTTGTGAATTTGACTATTTTAAGATAAACTACAATTATAACATTATGATCCAAATCCAGGCATGCATATGTAAAGCATAAAAAAGTCATGGTGTTTGGTCAAATGGAAAACAAAAGGCACGAGGGAATTGCACAACAAAACATAGATTCATATTTAGTGCAATTTATGAGGTGGCAACTGCCCAAAATAGAAGTGGCATTTGTGGCCATGTTCCAGGCCATTAGATATCAACATGAATAACCAACTTTTATTACCTTTTTCTCCATATTGTTTATTTTGTTTACTGCATTTTAAAATTATATTAAATTCATTTTAATTACAATCAATTGTAGTAATTTGGTATTATCTTTTATGTTTTTAGAATAAAAATTTATATATATATTGAAGCAGATGATCTGATGCTCAGATCCTGCTTCACAGCCCACGTCCAATCTCCTACCATCTAACTATGTTCAACCCTATCCTTACGCATGTATATATATATTTATTAATACGTATATTTCTTTTGCTTTAGTATTTTACATAAATAAATATTTAATACCATTCTCATATGTATGCATGCATAAATGATAAATCTATATATATTTCAGTGTAGGAGATTGCTGACAAATCATTAAAAATTATGTTATATATAAATTGTATTTAAAATCATATATGAAACTCCCTATTTTCTATATTTAATTTAGCAGTCAGAAATGATGCAATTCTATTAAAAAGTCACTCGAAAACAATTACCCAGAAAAGCCAATTAGTTAAAAGTAAAAAGATTACAATTTTGTAATAGTAAATAGACCCATTAGTGGAAATTTTGACCATGCCAGCTTGTTTTAAAATCATAAGACTTATGTTAAAACAATCGTTTGAGAAACTGATAACAGAATTGCATTGTTTCAAAAGTCTTACAAGATAAAAAAGGATCTGGTCAGCCGATTTTAGCTGTACATTAAGGGCTTAAAATGCCTCAGGTCCAGCAGTAGTGGCTATGCTATATCACCAAAATAGAAGTATAAATACTGCTGGATTTGAATCCAAAAAGGAAGAGAGACAACCAAACTATGATGATGCCAAACATAATCCACGTCAATTTTAATTTTCACCCAATGTGCCGCGAGTAGGGGAAATTTCACCATCCCCTCCATTCCAATATGCTTTTTCCTTAGTGAAGCTCCAGATCCCATACCAATGAACTCTAAATGTCTGCCGATAAAGTAAATGCTGCCTATCATATTGTATGTTTAAACCCTAGATCTAGTGAACTAATGGCAATGAACATTATGCTTATCAAAGACTGCTATTCAAGATATCAAGGTAAAAGAACTTTAGCCACTCTTGATTATCCAATTCCACCTTCTTTAAACTCCTGATGCTCTGTTCTGATACTAAATTTAAATGGTTTCAAATTATGGAACTTTCTATAACTCTATATAACTGATCCTCATTAAGCCTCTTTTAATATATTTTCTTTCTTTATTTCCATGTGGCAAATAATTCTAGTTTAATATATTTATGTATTTATGTTCTCTTTAAAATGCCAATAATAATTTCCAAAATCACCAACACATATTTTATTTCTATTTTTCTATCTTTTACTTACGGGGTAATTAAGCGTGTAAATTAATTAAAAAGAAGTCTTACTCAACTTGTGCAGGTGTTCGCAATTTTGGAAAATAAAGTAATTAAATTATAAAAATTTGTTATAGGAAACAGATCAACATCTGTTTTCCTAAAATGTTTATTTTTTTTTTCTAAATAATAATGCACTATTTTAACTTTAATGTATCTTATATATATAAAAATCTATATTTTTATCCAAACTATTACCACCATCCCAGTTATTTAAATATCAATTTTATTTATTTTCATAAAGCATTTATTAACCGAGATTGATATTTATGAAATGTGTGGGGAGTTATGAATAATTTAAAGAAAAAGGGAGGGGGGTCTTTATATCTTAAAATTATCTATTTAGCTAAATCTATCATCCATGCCTGTTTAGTAATTAATTCACACTATTACACAGGGTATTCCATAATTTATGGGTATAAAATAAGTAAGATAGTCTATAAGGCTATTTATGCTTCATTATTCTCAAGCATTGCATGGATAAAGGCCACTTCATTTTATATATATTCGTGCTTCTCTCTAATATGGAGGTATTCGCTAAGTCGAGCCCCATAGTCGTTCTCAATGTCCTTGAATCAGGCTGTAAAACCACCCTGGGGACATATTTGGTTGTATGTGCATGCTTTATATGGGAATCACTCTGGGAAAAACAGCCCAATAAATGCATTGCTGACCACTGTTCATTTCTAAACTGATCCTGCCAATGTTTGCAGATAAATCGGTAATTCTCGTCTAATAAACTTCATGAAACACACTCCAGGATCCATAATTGGACCACCCAAGCCTGCCACCATTCACATACCACCTTTCATTATAATTCTAGTAAACCCACAAACATCCATAAGCCATAGTAGTGTGACTTTGCTAAAACACACATCTATGCCCATTATTTAATATTCGCGTCATTGCGATGAACTTATCATTAATATAAATATTCATTAGCTGTCCCACACATCTGCCACTTTATAAACCAATTTAATAATTACATTCTATAAAAATGTAATATTTGCTTGTTAAATTATTCTCTTTCAAGTTGGTTAAATGCTATTTTCATTTCTCTGGGGGTGGAATAGTATCTTAATAATATTTTCTCATAGAGCTACTTCTGTAAGGGGTTTATTATTGGTACAGCTGCAAATCTAAGTAATGTTATTATAAAATCTGAATTCTATATATATAATGGTTATGAGGCTAGTGTCTGACAAATAATCAGACCCATTTATTTGTTCTTAATATAATAAATCTTAAAATATATATATCAACTCTCGAATCATTGCTTTTTTTTTATTTAAGTTATTATTAATTTATAAGTTATGCTCATAATGACTAGATAATCTCCACTAAAATTACATAATTAATATGCAAGATCACGAGCCTTCATTGCTCCTAAAGTATAGTTCGTTTTTTTAAGTTAGTCTATCATTAAAGTTAGCTTAGAGTCTTTTTGTGTCTCCAATGAGCGATGCCGGTGATGAAAGAGAAAATGAGATCGATATCATCAGGATTGTTACTCATAAGTTGATAGATCTGGGGAATAGGAAAATAGGGCAGAATTCACGAGTGTTCCTGACTTATGTATCTTGTGCATGATTGGATTCGAGGTACTTTTGCGTAGATGCTAGATCTTGTTATGTGAACATACAAATCCGACTGGTACAATATATATATATATAAATTAAATATGACAGCTTCTAATCAGCCATATTGTTTTCAAGAGTGAATGGAGGTCCCTGAAAGTGAATAATTAAAAACATTGTGTGGCAAGCTCCTGGAGATGGGATAATATGTAAGTACTTAATTTCTTTATAGCTCTATTTTTTGCCAAAAAAAAATTAAATATTCTTTGCCATATACTAAATAATAAATAAGAACAGTATAAATAAGAATTACTACAAATAATAAGTGCTCCCAAATTTTTAAATAAATTTAAATCCTATAACAAATAATATATTAACCACAAAATACAATCTAAATTTATTAATAGCCAAATAACACTATTCAAAATATTAAGTACAAGAAAAAGAAAAGATTTATACTAAAATTGTCTCATGACTATAGTTCTGTCTATTATACAAATAAACATATTGAAAACATATATAAGAAATTAAATAGTTTTGATTCTAATATTATACCTATTATTGAGAAATATTCTTTTGAATATTCTTAAAACTTTTAGAGCTTTATTAAAAATAAGGATTTAAGAAATATAAGACCAGACAATTGTCAACCCTTTACATGTAAACAAATTGTTTTATTAAATTTTCTATGTAGGTTTAATAATATTGAAAGTATATCTTATATTCAAATAATTTATTTTGCTTTTGATTATATTAAATGATTTATAATTATAAATTAATTAACAATATTATTTTTAAAGAAAAAGTTAATGTTTACAATCAAAAAGAGTTTATTTTTTTCCATTTAAGTCTGTAATTTATGGTATGATTTATAAGAATATCAAATTTTGGATGGAGTAAAGGTTGATTTAAAAAAAGACTGATTTTAAATTTCATTATTAACCAATTCAATACAACCCATGACTAGTAAGTATATTCCTGATACAGTTTATAAGATTCCTTGCTTTCCTGTATAAAAAGGTCACCTCAAAAGTCTTAAGTGCATCCTTACAATCTTATGGACCAGAAATGAGAAAATGTCAACAGAAGAAATCAAAGTTAACTACCACTGAGCTCTTCATCCTAAAAAACCATATATGGTATAATCAACAATCTATATAAATCCAAGGAACTTACCGGTAAGATACTATCAAGTCAACATGTTTGCAAACTAAACTAACTCTAACTTCTCATACCCATAGACATTCACCAATTTGTTTATGGCTTAAGAAGAAAATTGTAATAAGAATTGTCTTAATTATTTGATTAACATTATTATCTGGATAAGTATGTGTATGTTCTTTCCATTTTATTAGCAATTCAGAATTACCATTTAAATGTGTTAATTTATTTTAATAAAATATTTATGAAACAGTAAAATTGATAATATTAAAGAGAAAATTTCAAAGTTTGGTCAGTCTTTCAATCATTACTGTAAATAAACTAAAAACTATTTTTTTATAATCATTAATAAAATATTCATATTATATAAAATTATTTATAAAAATATGTTGTATACAGTTGGTAATTAAGTCTGGATTAACATGTTTTATAAACAATATCCCAATTTAAAATACTATAGACTTGATTACATACTGGGTCTTAAAAATATATGGGAACATGAAATGTAAGTAGATCTGAAAAAACTACAGTAGTTTAGTCCTAGACCTGTGAAGAGATGAGAAAAATGTTTAAAAAGTAGCTGTTATAAATGAAAACCACTGATTAAAATAGTCTCTGAGAATGGCTTTGGATAGCAGTATCTTTCTATTTTCAAGTAGTTCTCAATATTTCATTCATCTCAACAATAATAGCTAGAAATTTGCAAGCACAAGAGTCAAAAACCTGGGAAATTATAATTATATCCAGATATGAATGTTGAAGTTGTATAAAATGCAATTTTTCTTTCTTTAAAGAAGAAAACCATGCCATAAGAAAATAAGTAAACTCTGTAGTAAGACCTATTATATATCTGTCTCTTGTGGTACTCATCTACATTATCTCCATCACCAATACCTAAATAGTATAATCATAATCTGGATTAGATGGATAAAGGCAATAATTAATGATGTGCACATCTATAATAAGCTTACACTATCTACAAAAACCACAATTTAAAAAATTTCATTATCTGGTAAGACCTTTCTTTATATTTAGCCACAAGGCCCATAAACTAATATTTATGTTTATTTAATTTGATATTTTGTATTTTATTTATTTTGTTCCTATTTATTGTTGATACTTTTATGAATGTATAATCAACAATTAATATTTTTATTTATTTATTATGAATAAAATGTTATGTTATTTTTAACCACTTTAGTTTGTTTTATTCGTTTTCAAACTCATTACAAGCATTCATAAGTAATATCCATTAACCCTAAGAGGCTATGCAACGTATGAAGGGGCATGAAAAAAGAATAGAATTAATATTAAAGATCTGATGATTACTAACAGTAAAATATCAAGATTTAATTATTCTATTTAAGAGAGATGGATACTTAAAAACTAATTTCAAAATTAATCCAGAAAAAGAAATTAAAAATACTTTTCAAATCTTTATATTTAAATAACTCTCAGTACTAAGAATATTTTGATCATCATCAGAAAAATATTAGTTATATTTGAATATACTTAATTTGAGTTTAATCTTTCTATTTGAATTCTATATATTTTATTTTTATATATAACCCTTTTTTCAAACCATTGCATTTGGCCAATCAACCATTATATTTGGACAATCAATGTGCAACCTGAATAGCCCTTCACTTTTTTACAACTTTACTTCTATGCAATCACATATTGTACCAAATATTAGAGCATAAATGAATTGAGAATATCATGGAATATAATGTGTCTAAAGTGAATTTAAAGAGTTTGGAATAAAAAATATGATTTTCATTTGTAAAAAAATATATATCATTTTAATACAGCAGTAGTTTGTTTGAGTCCAAGTAGGCAGGGGACAGTTTGATATGGCAATAGATTTACATAAAAATAATAAATGCCGGTATATGATATCATTCTGGATAGAATAGCAAAGGAAGAGCTGAGGTATTTTGTGAAACTACATATATATGTAAATAGTCAAAATAAAAGTCATAGATCAATTCATAGATCACATGACCCTATCTCTTAAGCTTGTAAGTTATAAACAATGAGGATTGCCAATTCCTCTACAAGCTTTATGATAAATGCTTAGCCAGAGCCAGCACTTAAAATATCTCCATCAGGAACCCCTCCCCAAACCCCTGACCATGGTTTCGTGCTTTGGCACTCCTCAGAGAGGTGTCAGGGTAGGTTCAGACACTAGATCTAAAAATACCAACCCAAAGCTAAGCACTTAGCTAAAAGTTATCTATTGAGTGGAAAATCTGAAATTTTCAGACATGTACATGTCTTCAAACCCAGCTATCCAACTCAAATAGCTATATGGGGCTGATAGATCTTCAGCCATGCCACATAGTAGTAGTCATAGCAATATAAAATTGCATAAGACTTTTTGGCAGAGACTATAAATAGTCAAAATAAAAGTCATAGATCAATTCATAGATCACATGACCCTATCTCTTAAGCTTGTAAGTTATAAACAGTGAGGATTGCCAATTCCTCTACAAGCTTTATGATAAATGCTTAGCCAGAGCCAGCACTTAAAATATCTCCATCAGGAACCCCTCCCCAAACCCCTGACCATGGTTTCGTGCTTTGGCACTCCTCAGAGAGGTGTCAGGGTAGGTTCAGACACTAGATCTAAAAATACCAACCCAAAGCTAAGCACTTAGCTAAAAGTTATCTATTGAGTGGAAAATCTGAAATTTTCAGACATGTACATGTCTTCAAACCCAGCTATCCAACTCAAATAGCTATATGGGGCTGATAGATCTTCAGCCATGCCACATAGTAGTAGTCATAGCAATATAAAATTGCATAAGACTTTTTGGCAGAGACTATAAATAGTCAAAATAAAAGTCATAGATCAATTCATAGATCACATGACCCTATCTCTTAAGCTTGTAAGTTATAAACAGTGAGGATTGCCAATTCCTCTACAAGCTTTATGATAAATGCTTAGCCAGAGCCAGCACTTAAAATATCTCCGTCAGGAACCCCTCCCCAAACCCCTGACCATGGTTTCGTGCTTTGGCACTCCTCAGAGAGGTGTCAGGGTAGGTTCAGACACTAGATCTAAAAATACCAACCCAAAGCTAAGCACTTAGCTAAAAGTTATCTATTGAGTGGAAAATCTGAAATTTTCAGACATGTACATGTCTTCAAACCCAGCTATCCAACTCAAATAGCTATATGGGGCTGATAGATCTTCAGCCATGCCACATAGTAGTAGTCATAGCAATATAAAATTGCATAAGACTTTTTGGCAGAGACTATAAATAGTCAAAATAAAAGTCATAGATCAATTCATAGATCACATGACCCTATCTCTTAAGCTTGTAAGTTATAAACAGTGAGGATTGCCAATTCCTCTACAAGCTTTATGATAAATGCTTAACCAAAGCCAGCACTTAAAATATCTCCGTCAGGAACCCCTCCCCAAACCCCTGACCATGATTTCGTGCTTTGGCACTCCTCAGAGAGGTGTCAGGGTAGGTTCAGACACTAGATCTAAAAATACCAACCCAAAGCTAAGCACTTAGCTAAAAGTTATCTATTGAGTGGAAAATCTGAAATTTTCAGACATGTACATGTCTTCAAACCCAGCTATCCAACTCAAATAGCTATATGGGGCTGATAGATCTTCAGCCATGCCACATAGTAGTAGTCATAGCAATATAAAATTGCATAAGACTTTTTGGCAGAGACTATAAATAGTCAAAATAAAAGTCATAGATCAATTCATAGATCACATGACCCTATCTCTTAAGCTTGTAAGTTATAAACAGTGAGGAGTGCCAAAGCACGAAACCATGGTCAGGGGTTTGGGGAGGGGTTCCTGACAGAGATATTTTAAGTGCTGGCTCTGGCTAAGCATTTATCATAAAGCTTGTAGAGGAATTGGCAATCCTCACTGTTTACATATATATGTGTACATAAAATGACTAAAAAAATAAGAGAAAGAAAAAACAAAATAGATTTGTTAAAAAAAATAAAAATACAATAATTTACTAGGTAAAAATGGAAATATATTTTTACTTTTATAAAATCAAAAGGTGAGGGGAGGAGTAAACCTATTAAAATGTAGCAATTTATTTTAAATGTCATATTTAAAAGAACCAAGATCATTACAACACATCTACAGAAAACGTTGGATTTCAATCAAAGAGAACAAGCTGGATTTAAAAGTGGTTTCAATACAGTAGATCATATCCAAGTATTGAGAAAATTTATAGAAAGAACCAATGAATATGAGTTGTCATTATGCTTTGGATTTGTAGATTATGAAAAGTCATTTGATTCTACAAGCATTTCTTCAGTGATTAAAGCATCAACAAAATATAGACTGTGGATATTATAATATTTTGAAGAATATTTATAAAAATGCAACAGCAACAGTTAGATTACATAATGATACTAGGAAGGTTAACATTGATAAAGGTGTAAGATGGGGTGACTCCATATCTCTAAAACTTTTTACAGCAGTGCTGCAAAAAGTATTTTGTGGATTAAAATGGGAAGCTAAAGAAATAGAAATAAATGGAAATTGTTTTTTACTGATGACACAAAATTGTAAATAAATTTCCTGTGAAGATTGTGTCATTACCCAAAACTATATTTCTAGATAGGTCATGAATTGAAAATAATCTCCTAAATACATCAATACAGCACAAGTAATGATGTTTTCCTGAAGGTTTGTGATGATGGTGTTCTAGTTGTATTTTTATATTGGACTATTTCCATCATCTAATAATATATGTATTGAATGTCTTTAGAAAAATTTAACTTTATTTAAATATTTCAAATACATTCAACTGTTAGTAATAGCACATCAAACAGGTTAATATATGCACAACGTTTCAAGAGGTATCAGTCTCCCCTCTTCTTCAAGTGTTGCTGGCCTGACCAGTGACAGTACTAGCATGGGATTCGAACCTGGGTCCTTAGATTTTTTAATTTTAAGGTAACGCTCTAACCAACTGAGTTGGATGTATTTGGAATATTTAAATAAAGTTAAATTTTTCTAAAGATTCAATACATATATTATTAGATGATGGAAATAATCCAATATAAAAATACAACATAAGTAATGAGATTTCAATCATCTATAATTATTTAATTAAAGTACGTAACAAACATTAATAATAGTTTGTTCTTCCATGCACTATCCTGATCAATATGCATTCTTGGTCAGGAAGCGTCAGGATCAGTCCACTGACTAGGGTGGTCCTACATTATATATTATAAAGTTCCTACTCTGCGCGGTTTGGATCAAGAAGTCACAGGAACGACTCTGCCGCATGAACTTCTTATGAGCTCTGAAGATTTATTTCCTTATGTCTTTTTTTTTTTTTGCAATATTCCCAGTATTTACATGTTAATGTTTTTTTTTCATACTAATAGATATGTCATAAAATTAATTGATTAATTAAACAATACCCAATAACTTTCAACAAACATTTATTTACATTCGAATGAACACATATACATACATATATATATATAGAGAGAAATCCACCGCAGTACAATCTTTATGCATGTATATGACGCATTATAGAGATTTTTATTAAAATAATCTTATCTTTAGGCGTATTCACGTGACGTACGATCTTATCCCAAGATAAGAATAACTGCTTATAGAGAAAGCATAGTAGTTAGACTTTGTTATTGAGGCTGATGCATAGACCAGTAATCATTTAATTAATAAAAACAATCACCACCATGAAGAATTTAATTTTAATAATAATTGCAACTTTAACTTTAAGCCAAAAAGGTTAGATTTTTTTTTCTAAATTTTTAACGTCACCAATAAAAATAATTGGTTTAGAAATTACTTTTAATAGTATTAATTAGATTTTTAGATCGTTAAGTATTATAAAATATATTAAATGCGTTATAATTATTTTTTGAGCAGAAATCTATTCTGATAGAACGTAAGTTTTTTTAACGCTCGGAGCAGTGACAATAGCGTAAACGAGCGAACGATTTGTGTTAATTTCAGAATTGAGGCGGAAAAAAATAATTTGGTTCCAGTTGTCTTTCTCTTTAGTACTCCATATCGGACGGATTTTTAAAGTAAATGACTACATGTTTTTCTTTTTATATAAAGTAATTAAAATTGTAAAATTATATTTGTGACTAAACAATGCTTCCTATTAAATAAAATGCGAAAGGTGAATCTATTCTCAAATTGTATATGGTAATTAAATATATATTCGAATAAGAAACCACCCTTTTTTTTTCTGGTAGCTGAAAATTCCGAAGCAAAATTATTTGTTTAAGTAACTACAATTAGCTAAAACCTAGAATGAAGAAAGCAAAGTGCTTTTTTTTTTTTTTTTTTTAAAAAAAGATCATTTATCTAGCAAAAATTGTCTTCCCCTGACCTTTTCGATGATAGTTACGGAGACGCCACGTCTTTTGAAAAATTTTTGTCTGTATGCGACGCGATGTGATGCGTTTAATGGTTGCATGCGCCATCTCTTGGTCAATTTTGGTCGCAATTTCTTCATTTTAGACTTATTTGATAGGAAATTCAATGCTTTCAATTTTAGGTCTAAAAACATCCGCATATAGCGTTATACTTTTTCAAAAAAATCAATAATTTTGACAGCCGACTTGTTACACCCCTCTGTCTTTGTCCTCTGATTGGATACTACCAAATCTTCTAGGCGTGTTTCTAAATGACAGATTGACAAACGAGCAACACTAACAAAGACAATTCACGTTATACACATTCGTAATGATTTTGTTGTAATAATTACATTTATTGCAATTTTTTATGTTCACAAATAATAAAATATAGTTCTGTATCAAAATATAAAGTTTGACTCGGAAAATTTTAAATATTAGAAGAAAAATACATTTGGAGAAATATCCGTAACAAAAAATAATTATTGCTACATAATCAGGAAATTCCTAAGGCGTGTTTCTAAATGAAGATTCAGACACGACAACGAAGCTGTGTACGTTCGTAATTGAAGTAAATAATAACATCTATCGTAATTTTTTACATTCATAAATAAGATTTGATGTTACTTTATGGAAATATAAAGTTTGATTTGGAAAATTTTAAATTTTACAAGTGAAATAAGCAAACTGGAAATAAAAAGAGAATTACTCGACCGCTGTTGATCTGAATAACGGCACAATCATTGGTTGAGTTATAATTCTTTTGTTTTACTGCTAACTATTTTTTACACATTTTTTTTATATTTTTTGACAGTTATTAACATTATTTTTATTTTTTCGTTACATTTAACCAATTTGAATCTAAAATTATTTAATTTTTAGAAGCTGAATTAAAAAAATTCTGTGTATTTTAGATTAATATTTTAACAAAAGAACTGATTGCAAATGACACAGACCAATCACATTGTTCTCAGATTTAAGTAGAGGGCCACTAGCTAAAAGAATCAGTTTAAGTAGAGGGCCAATAGCTAAAATCTTCAGTGAAAGGGTTGTTAAACTGAAAGATGTTAGGGGACATCATATTGCATATGTTACTATTTATAAATGTAGCGTCGTGATTGGTCACCTTTTCTCAAGATGCTCAACATGGATTAGAAACCTTGCACGAGATTGGTATAAAGAATTTGATGCAATATTGAGCTGCTTATTTGGGCACAGATTTAAGTTGCATGATATTTTTTTAACTTATTTAACAAACAGCATTACAAATGCATGTGAGACGATGACGTGGCTTTTTGCACTGAAATGTGATTATGATAAAGTGGATTTGAGATGAATTATGCATTGATAAAAATTAAAAAAATCTTTTAAACGACCTATATATAATAAAATAATTCATAATGTGAATATATATATACAACATTAAATACAATCATTTTAAATGCTTTACAGTAAATTATTCACACTTCCACCTTATTATAGGAGGGCTGCCTGTGCTTTACAGTAAATTATTCACACTTCCACCTTATTACAGGAAGGTTGCCTGTGTGTGTAAATACGTGCAGACAATACATGAATATATTATCTCATATTAAACTAATTAGAAAATTTTCATATGTCGATTATAAATTTAAATGTAAATTATGCAAATGAACAATTAATTATAATTGGTCTCCAGTGTAAAACTCCTGCCAGAATTTATTTGTTCAGGTAATAAAAGCTAACGTTTGCTTAGGAAGAAGCCACTGTCTATAGGGAAGAAGTTAATATGTGTCAACTGAAGCAATAAGTGTGAGTATGAAACTACCGAACATCATATGATCACCATTCTTTATGCTACTATATGGAGAGTAAGTGTAAGTGTAAATATGATTTGCATATTACGGTAATAGTCTGCATAATGGTGCTATAGTTATAAGGAATTTATTTCCTTAACGTATATATGTATTTTGAAATTATTCCCGAAAAGAAGTGTGAATAACGTTTTTCAATTAATATGCACTACAATAAAATTATATTTACCTATTGAGTGTCATTAGAAAGTGACACAGACATGCAAGAGTTTATTTATAGGCTGTAAAGGTTTCTATGAAATCTCGCCAATTATTCTAGTAGTTTTTCTTTTCTTATTTGTTACTGATATTAAATAAATTTATTTTGTTACAATAAACTTGTACGTAGATTTATTTAAAACGCATGGAAGCTGGCTGACTGGTATTCAAATATCAGGACATCGCAACATGACAATACTGTAATTAGAAAATGAAACATTTTCTTATTGGTTTTTTTCTGATTGGTTCTCTTATATATAAAGGAGATTATAGTTAATACTTATGGCAAATGTGAAAATCAATCAACTTATTTTATTGTTTTTATGCTAATTCCAACACATTGATTTATTATTAACAAAAATTAAATTTTAAAAGAAAAAAATGTCTTTACTTTGTTAATAAAAAATCAATCTGTTGGATTAATATAAAAATAAGTTGACTGATTATAATATGCTTTGCTGCTAGTATTAATGAAGGGGGCCATTAAGAAAATGATTGATTTTCTTATTACAGTATTGTCATGTATTATATTTAAAAACAATTGTATCAACATATATATATATATTGTTAAAAGGTTACCTTGACAACAGTTTGAGATTGTTTGTTATCTATATTAGGATTGGCTAAATATTGACTGGTTTCTAATAATTATATATACATACATAAGAATCTGGTATATTTTATAGAGCATACTTGTTTTTAATTACTAGCTGAACATGCCATTTAATTTTATACTTATAATTTGCAAACAAATAAGAAAGTTAATCCACTTTTAGTGCTAAATCTAAGAATGAAAATGTAAATTGCCAAGAAGATACTTATAGATTCTCTAGAATCATTTAAAATTTATATCTACAATCCAAAATTATATTTTAATAGTTTTAGCAGCCCCCATAATATTCTATATAACAAATTAGTTTTAAAACAGGCGAAACTCTCCATACAGTAGTGCCACTTAGTGCCAACCAGAGTAATCAATGGATGCCAGAAGGCTTGTGCATAAAATCCCCCATCTAGTGCCTACTCATCCAATATCCCCAGAGTAGTTTCTGGATTGTGGCCTTCATAAATGAGAAGCTTTGGATCTGAGAGCACTGCACCTAGATCTTAGGATGTAATGCAACCCTCCAGCACCCACCTTTTATCTCTAACTACAAAACTATGAAAATAAAATTGAAAACAATAATATTTTCAATCTAAGCTCAATCGCTTATATAGTCATATGGGTCTGAACCTAGTTGTACCCATACATTTTGGTGTCTTTGGCTCTTTAACAACCATAGTCACCACTATCCTTTTAGGCAGGATTGGTGTTAAACCACTAAACATCACAGGATCACTATTCCTTATGCTAGCACATAACTGTTATTAAAACAGGCAAAACTCCATACAGGAATGCCACTCAGTGACAACCAGAGTAATTAATGGATGCCAGAAGGCTTGTGCATAAAATCCCCATCTAGTCCCTACTCATCCAATATCCCCAGATTAGTTTATGGCTTGAGACCTTCGTTAGTGAGGAGCTTTGGATCTGAGAGCTGAGTGGTACTACTGTATGGATAGTTTTGCCTGTTTTAATAACAGTTATGTGCTAGCATAAGGAATAGTGATCATGTGAAATTAGTTTTATGTAATGCTCCTAGATTTATGATATATTTATCAGCTTAGATGTGACATCAGATATGGATTCATTTTCACTTTGGCTTTATAAGTTTTTAATACAAAACTGTTTATTATGCTGTTTTGTATTTGTCATATAATGAATTATGGTAACTTGCAAAGTTATTAAAAAAATTAATAATTCTGTCTTGAATATGTGAAATTAAAATTATATTAGCAAAACTGTAACTAACAATTTGGGAATGTTAAAATTTTGCCTTTAGTTTTGTCATTATGCTGATTTATGGTTTATTTATTAGCTTCAACCTGAGATGAAAAATGTATTCATTTTCTCACATGTTCATAAATTTTGGATGTAAAACTGTGTTCAGCAAATAAGTTGAATGTAATTTATTCTGTAATCATATACACACACTATATGGCTCATAGTATAATGTTAGTCTCACTTATCTGCCATAAACATGATCTGGAGTTTAAATCCAGGATTAAATAAAACTTTGGATCCCATAAAGTTTTAGGTTCAAAACAGAGTTATGAATATTTTGTTCAGTTAAGTAGCCAATCAGTATTAATCAAGAGTAAAATGATGGTGGAGAACTGCTAAAAATGCTCAACTATAATAACTCTTTTACCTATTCTAAGTGAAAGCTGTTAGAGAGACTATTTAACCTGTGGAACTGAACACTCCTGTCAATTTTTAATAAGATCTAGTGTTTCATTAAATAGTCCTCCATATTTGAACATTTTATTTTTACAATTGAACCTTTTTTTGATATAATATATTTATAATATTAACTATTTATTATTATATAAGATTTCAAGTGATAGCAATTTTAAAAATACTTTTTTTAAAACATAAATAAATATCGAAACAAAGTTCTTACCTGTAACAATAAAGCATAACATCATTGGCTGTAATTTACCTATTCAAAAAGTTAGAAGAAAGAAGTATTAGATATTTGAATTTTATCTTATTAAAAGAATAGGTTTAGGGTTAGTTATTGTCATCAAAAAAAAATTATAAAAGTAAAATATTATTTATTGTTATTACAATTTTAAAAAGTATTTTATTTATTGTTTGACAAAAGCACTCAGTAGGAACTACTTGTGGTTGTCATAACAAATGTTGTAAGAGTTGTCTTTTAAAAAATAAATTGTTTTCCAAGATAATCTCTTATTAATAACAGTTTTTGGTTTTAAAATGTCTTGTACTAAAAGATTGCATCAAAATCTTTAATTTATAAAGAAATTACTGAAAGTTACATTTCTTTATTGTGTACAGTATTCATTATTTAATCTTGGGCTAAAACACTTGGCTAATCAAAAAATTTCACTTATATTGACTTCTAGGCCATCTCCTTCATAGCTTTGTCATGTTATAGGATACTGTCAATCATACAGAAAGGTCAATGTAATGCTGACATCTTCAGATTTTTTCAACTAATACTTTAAAATTGCATCTGCAGAGAAAAGGGAAGCTGCAAACCACTACAAACACTAATATAAGGTTATAAATAGGCTTAAAACAATAAAGAAAAGATAGTAATCACAGTAGTATTGTTGAGCCTAAAACATCAAAATTAATGTGAAGGCACTGCATAGATGGCACAGAATGTGAAGTACTGTTTATTTTTATCTTTGCATATTTTTGAAGGCTGAACACCAAAAAAGATTGAATAGACAAAATTTTGAATTGGACTGCTGGAAAATAGTTTTAAACCATGACAGTGGAGAAAATGAACAGTTATTTTATCAGATTAAGTCTGAATTTTTATCTGAAGCCTAATTGATCAAGTAAAAGGCATTTAATGCCTAAAGAAGTGATGGATTAAAAAGTAACTAATGCTCAGTAAAGATAGCAAATTGAATACAAAAAATATGATTAGAAATAGACTGAATGGATTTTATCCTAATAATAAATATGTTATTGAGTAGCTTAAATAACTAAATACATAATAGATAATTTTTACAAAATACCATTCATGATTGAAATAATCATTTTTTTTACTTTTAAAAATAGTCATTGTGTTTTTTATGTTTTATTGTAGAGAAGTAAAATTATTGATTATTTTGATATACTTCTTAAATATTTTTTTCAAAACTATAATTTTAAAAAATAAATGCTACCGTCAGTTTTAAAAATAAAAATAAAATAAAGATTTATAGGTGCTGATTTAAAGTGCACTCACTGTCATTTTAAATTCTAACGATCACCCAAAATCACCACTGATGCATCCAAGCAATAAATGACATCAAATAATCTGCCCAGGGTTTCTTGGATGTGTCTGATTGTTTTGGGTGGTCCTTAAAATTCAAAGTGGCAGTGAGCAGTCTAAATATTAAAATCTTATAACTTCTAAAATATGAATATTATTTTACAATAATGATTGCACAAAGCATCGAAGTACACGGGTAGGAAAAAGGTTGGTTTCCAAAAAAAATGCAGAAGTCTGATCAAACTAAACTTATAATTTCGAAAAACTAAAAGCTTATAAATTCTAAAATATAAATTATATTACAATATATGCTCATAAACATATGAACTAAAATATTTTACAATTAACAGGATTTTTTTGCCAGAAAGAAACTGATGTTGCATGCTTTCTTTGTTCCATATAGTTATCAAAAAAATGGAGAGATGTGCTGATGTGAATATTAGATCTACACTTGATCATGTGAGGTCCTTATGGGCTCTAGAAATTGATACAGATGATACAAATCTATATATCTATTTTACATAAATTTTTATTTATTAACATCAAAATGACTTACCATCAACAAATGAACACAGAAACATGCTTAAAAAAGCATTTATTGATTGTAATAGAAATTTGTTGATTATTTCAGATATAAAACAGGTATTGAATTTTAAATAAGATAAACTAACTTTTTCACTGTCAGTAGGTAGTGTTATCATCTTTGAGAAATTTAATGAATAAATCTCATTTAGATTATTTTTATCCATCTGTTAGCAAATAACAATATGCGAGAAATTAAGCGTACAACATTACTTGGTTTGGTAAGCAAAAAATCTGATTCATTAATTTTTTTAATTGTAAAATTAATATTTACTTTAGACAATTATTCTTTTATCTAATATTAAGATAAAATGTGATTTATTATTAATTGGAGAATTAATATTCATTGCAATTTCTACATTTATTCAACATTTATGTTACTTCAACATGTGGTTATAGCCTATATTTTGTAATAAAATTAATAATTTTAGAAACTTTTAGTATTTCAAAATTTTATATAAGCTTGGTTTGATCAATTTAATGTTTATTGAACATGTGGTTTTTTTAATTAATATATGTGTCCATTATTTTTTTCCCTTTACTTTTTCTGTTAACTATTTTAAATTTGTATTCTAAAAATTATAAGCTTTTAGTATTTTGAAGTTTATTTGTTACTCCCATTTTTTATATTTTGTATATTTTAGTCATGATTTGATCAAGCATAGTTGTACAAAATATGAACTCTCATTTTTTAACTATTAATGTTAATTGTGATTTTGTAATGAATGATCATATCGTGAGCACATATGAATTATTCAATAGTCAAATATGTTTAAAAATACATATATATAAGCAACAAAGATTACAAATTATAAAATTATCACAGAAAAGCCTTTTTCAGCAAATTATGTTTTTTGCCGTTTTCAATATGTCTCCATGATTTAAAGCACATACAGCGACATCTATATCAATACATGAGAGAATATAATTCAATATTATTTATCACTTGGATGTGTCAGCGATGGTTTTAGGCAGTCTTTAGATTTCAAAATGGCCATGAGAACCCTCTAAATCAGTACCGAACTATGACAATAAGTGGGATTTCAAAACAAAAGAAAGTTTTGATAGGAGGCAGATCCAATTAATGCTATGTAAATATTTAATTGAATGATTTAAATTTTAAAAACTATTACATTTGAAACAAAACAATGTAAAAATGTATATGCTATGATAAACAAATATTCAATAACTTAAAAAAAAGAAAATTCATTAAAAGTATGTGTAAATTCATTTACTATTCTAAGAATGGCACTGTACTTGCAAAATTGTCTTCAATTCCATTTCTAGTTGTTGATGTTGTGATGTGATCCACTGTGACTTCTCCTTAAACAGAGTCAGGAATCTCTGAACAATTATGCCCAGAGAAACCAGTTAGCCACTACCCTCTCTTTCCATTCACCACCCCAAGTTTTCCCATAATCTGCTCCATTCCATTTCCACAACATAATATTTGTCAACTCTATGGCCTTTATATCAAAATCCCCCTTATCTTTTCCTTATACTTTCTGTTAAAAGCTCTGCCATCTATGGTTTAAAGTTATAATTAAAATTAAAAATATTCTTAAACTTCAAAACAGTTTATAGCATCTTTTTTCATTTATTATTTTGTCATTAACAAATGCAATGGGGAAAAATATCACACTCTTTTCATTATTATCATTTTGTTAAAATGGAGGAGCTTAATTATTATATCTTTATAAATATCCTTACAAAATACACAAATACTTAAATTTCAAAAAAATTGTGTTATATGTATTGAACCGGGTCTGAAAAAGAAGTTTATTCTTGTAGGTTTAAATACCTTTTACAATAATACTTTATAATACAGGAACAGGCCATCAAGCAGAGTGAGAATATCATTGATAGCATAGCCATCAATGATACCCACAGTCAGATTGAGCTATGCAAAGCATAACATGATCACATTTCCATATTGTGGTTTACCTTGACTGCTGGATTCAAACCCCGTCCATCCAAAGCATTTTATGTTTTGAGGATCAACCTCAGGTGCCATCCAACCATAGGTTATATAGTCAGCATGCTTTAGATGACAGGCACACAATCCAGCACTTGAAATATCCCATGGCCAGCTTATACTCATAATCAGGGTCCAGTGCATTTACTTAACACATAAAAAATAACTATACTCTTAAATTACTGGTCACACAGTGATATAAGAGAGAGAGAGAATAGACCAAATAATACTTAAGCAAATATTAACATTTATTCATGCACACACATATCTAATATAATCTAAAATAACTATAATATATTACATAAAAATATAAATGATTATTTTCAGGCTAAAATTATGATAGTCCTTTATTAATTAAAGTTCATTTAAAGTAGATATAAAGTGTCTATAGATCATTTAAAAGTATCTTTACCTAGATTTTCATAATTATCTATTTCCATCCAGTTGGTGTTTTGATCTCCATCAATGATTTCAGGGTTTGTTCTCCATTTCTTTGTATTTTCAATGGGGGAGAGAAAGTAGTGGTAGCAACTATTTTATGATGTCAATATTAGTTTGCAGTTAGGGTTCAGGCAGGAACAGTTGATTAGCAGAGGACATTTGGGTCTGAATCTCAGTTGAATACTTCTAAATCAGTCTAGCATCACAGTTACTAGATCTGTGACTTTTGCATTGATGTTGACTGCCGCAGTAATTGACTGGCTTACTACTGCATTTACAGTTTCTGAATATCTGGATCTCTTGTTTGGATTCTCAATGAAAAACAGTCTGAATTCTATCTGAATTAAATAATAATAATTCAAACTGAATCAGTAATGGAATAAAGACCGGATTAGTTCAATCACAAAATAAATGTGGGAATTTAAAATGAACTCAAAATGAACTGAATTACAGATTGAAGAGTGGAATGATCTAGCAGATTGTAGCCCTGGATAAATAATAATAAACCATAGTGACTTTATATACTTTTTTCTCTTATTGTTTCTAATTCCTTATCATAATTTTTAATTTTGATCTTAAGTTTTTTTATTAATCTAATCTTTTGTGTAGATTAATCCAATACCTCATCAATAATTTAGTTTTTTAATTAATACAATTTCAATATCATTATCAATCAGAAATCTTATTAGCATTCCAAATTAATTAATTAATCTCTGAAACTAATTGCATTTTTGAAAGTTTTCACTTTTATAAACTGATTTTATTTTAACTTTGCATATTTACTTATTTATTCTTTGTAAAACAAAGTTTTCTCTAAAAAAAGGAGAGTTTTTAAATCTTTTCCTATCCCATTCTCTTTTAAAAAAATATAATGCAATCTTTTTTATATATTTTTACAAGATTTGCATTTAAAAATCTGAATGAATTATTACTATTATTATTTTTTAAAATTATGAAACATGTAACTCTATATATGTAGTTTTATATGTATATCTCGCTAGCATTACAGCATATATATATATTTTTATTAAGTTTTTGTTTTTATTTTTGTATTTCAAACAATTTTTTATAATGCCTTTATAATTTGTGACTTTTCAAAGTTATATTAAATGATCAAAATGTCAGTATGTGGATCTAACATATATATAAAATTATGTAATATTAAATTAATTTCATAATTACAAGTTTAAAAAAAAGCTTATGTAATTATATTAATCTTCAATAAATCTAAATGTTGTGTGATGACTGGTTTGTATATTAAATAAAATTGTGTGTGTGTTTAAAAAATTGTCAATACGGAATAATACTATCACTCTAGAAATAATGAAATACAGAATAAAAGTAAATTATGCAAATTTGCAAGTTAATCTGACTATTCTAATGTGCATAAGGACAATATTAAAATATATATGCAAATTGGTAGTATTATTTAAAATGTTTACAGAACTTTAATAAAGGAGAGGAAAGCAGTCAAAGTCAGTTAGACTGAGTCAGATAATGAGTGAACAGTTAAGAGTTTTGCCAAATCTGATTATGGTAAACAGTAAATGCTGATGAAAATGTTAGTGGAAAACTAATGCAGAAAGTTAATAGATTGAAATGAAGGATTTTTAATAAAGTATAATAATAAAATCAGACTCTATAATGAACTATTCTGTATAAAAGTAAGACTGATTTATCATCAACCAGAGTTTCTAGCTGAACATATAATCTTACTACTAACTCACACACATATATTGTTAAGTTATTGAAACTTTTTGGTTTATTTGCAAAAGTATAATTAATGAGTGTGTGGTTGTTTTAGATTAAAGCCTGACCATATATATATTATTAAGAATATTAATATTTTTGAAATATTAAAACAAAAGCGGGTTTAATTTTGATTCTGAATGGTTTAAAATCATTCACAATAAAGATTATAATAGTGAAAAAAAAGATATAGGAAGCTAATTTATTGCAATTTGGGTAATACCATGAATGAAAAAATAAAAAATATGATTAAAACAAATATTACTCTATAAATAAATATATATATATATATTCAGAAAAGTTATTCAATGACTATCAATAATACTCAGCAAAAAGATCTAGCTCAGCTTCAGTTAATTAATTAATAATCAATAAGACATTAACAATAATATTGTTCTAATGATATAAAATCTTATCTAACTTTATAACTAAAATCTTATGGTATTTAAACAATCAAGACACCTAGGGTTAGTTATGAAAATAATAAAATTGAACATTGGATTCATATAAAATACTTCTCCAATGGCATTGACTATTGCAAAAGATAATATGATATATTACATGATCACCATCTCTTATGCTAGCATATAACTGTTATTAAACAGGCAAAATCATCCATACAGTAGTGCCACCCTGTGCTAACCGGAGTAATCAATGGATGCCAAAAGGCTTGTGCATAAAATCTCCATCTAGTGCTTACTCATCCAACATCCCCAGACTAGTTTCTGGCTTGTGACATTCATCAGTGAGGAGCCTTGGATCTGAGAGCACTGCATCTAGATCTTAGGATCTAATGTAACCATCCAGCAGCCCCGTTTTATCTCTACTTAACTACAAAACTATGAGAATGAAATTGAAAACACAATAATATTTTCAATCCAAGCTCAATAGCTTATATAGTCATAAGGCCTCAAACCAGAAACTAGTCTGAGAATGTTGGATAAGTAGGCACTAGATGGGGATTTTATGCACAAGTTTTCTGGCATCTATTGATTACTGTGATTAGCACAGGGTGGCACTACTGTATGGAGAGTTTTGCCTATTTAATTATGATATATTATTAACTATTTCAAAAACCTTACAACAAATCAATGACTAACGTTATTAATTATAATTTATCTTCTATTATCTTGGGATAATGTTTAACTTACTTAATAATCAAAAAATACTTTTAAATAATATCTTATCTTTTTAATAACTTTAAAATCAGATTTACATTTAATGCAAAAATAATTTGCAAATTCTCAGGGTTTACTATTTATTTACAATTAAAATAATTCTAACCTAGATAATGGAATAATAAGAGTGATTTTATTAAGATTCCATCATCTATAATATTATAACAAAAATAATCCAATTATAAATGTCCTTAATATTTTTAACTATATTAAGTTCATTAATTCATAAAATTAAATAAAAACGCATAGAATTACAATTAACTTGATTATCCTTATAATTTAACTTTCTATAAGAATAATAAAAATCCTATTGAATAATTCTTTTATTAAGATTTCATCAAGTAATCTATAATTTCTAATCATACTACTATCATTTATTCCTGAAATAATATTTACAACATTCAACTCCATTACATATCGACAAACAAATACAAAGAAGGGAAAATAATAATTTTATTCATCTATTCCCTTTAAAATTTCAAATTTATAAAAATTTACCTTATTATTTTTGATTTATAAATTATGTAATTTTCATGACACTAAAATATATATTCTCTTTTCATATAAATATGGGGGATTTGAACACAGACTTTCACCTCAACTATCCACCCTATCCCATACCATTGATACACATGTCCATATACCTAGAAAGATAAATAATCATCAGTGTACACATTTCATGCTGATCCAGCACTCATCAGCTGGTCCAGATCATCATCTCCCACACATATATAATCAGTGCTCAGTTTATATTAAGATAGCAAATCTTTATACTTTAATGGACAAGCTTCAATCAGTTTGTGCTCTTGCAGTCACTTTTTAGTGGGAGGTCTGATCTCACCTACATGCATCCATTCACAAAAATAATTATTGGTAGTGCAGTGTATCTATGCAGACCAGGAATAATAAACACATTAAAGAAAGTATGCAATCAATATAACACCAGTACAGCTTTTCAGAGCCATACTACACTATGAGGAATTCTAACATCTAAAATCCTGAATTTAAAATACTGAAAAGCAAAAAATGCATATATAAAATACCATGTAAATGTGAAAAAATGTATATTGGTCAAACTAGTCACTCCATTGAAAAGTAATTAAAAAAGTACAAACTGATGACTAAAAAACAGATGTCTAAAATAGCAGACCTTGTATGTACCAATGAAAAAAATACAAAAATATTATAGATAGAGGAAAATGTACAAAGAAGATAATTCAATGAAAATGCCTATATGATAATGAAAAATAATTCTATAAGTCAACCTAGTGTGATTACATTATATTTGGAAATCACTGATTAAAACTGATCTTAAGGGAAAAAAGAAAAAAATTCAACAGGAACATCATAAATAAGTATGAAATTTCTACTGACTGTTGCCTTTGGCATAATAGCTAAATTGTTTAGAGCGTTATCTTAAAATTCAATATCTAAGCTTGATTCCCATGCAAGTACTATCACTGGTCAGGCCAGCAACACAAGAAGAGAAGAAAAGAAGAATACTATTGAAATGTTATGTATATACTAACATATGTGCTATTTTTAACAGTTGGATGTAAATGGAAAATTTAAATAAAGTTTAAAATTTTTCTAAAGACATTCAGTATTTAATATTAAATAATGGAAATAATCCAGCGTATAAATCCAACTAAAATTAGATATTATTTATAAAACCAGGATATCAAAAAAAAATTCTGTCTGAGTAATGCTATTAATTGATACTTTTGGAAATGTCTGTATTTTATTTAAAATCAAATATAAAAAATCTCATTAAATGCAAATAATTTTGACTTAAATTATTTTTTAAAAAAATGTAAATTATGTTTGAATACACTAATTCTATAACCTATATAATTCTATATATAAATCTTCCTCCTTGTTCTTTTCTTATTCATCTACAATATATCTTATTAAATAACCACAGTCTTACACCTTTAAGCAAATAATTTTTATTAATATAATAACAGTTCCGATTGTTCCTAGCAGTCTTCTTCTGATCTCGATCTATTGCTCTACTGTTATTATATTAATAAAAATTATTTGCTTAAAGGTGTAAGAAGACTGATTATTTAATAAGATAAATTCTCTAACCTGTTTATATTTAAAAAATTTAGAATTCTTTTTAAAAACTAATCTTTAATTATTATGTTTTTAAATTACACTGCATGCTATAAATAGTGAGCTCATATTAGAGGTTATTAGGTTCAATTACAGGGAGTGTTGAGGTAAAGAGAGTACAAGGTAGCTTCTAAGAAAGGATAATTGTTGCTGGTCTCCATGTTTAAATTCCAGAGAAGTAGAGACATGACGTCTCTGTGACATTTTATTGCCTAGCATGCAGTAGGTGAATCATTTTTCTGCTGGTAAAGTTTGCAAATTAAATGAGTTTAGAAGGACTAATATCACCTTATGTATGTTTATCCTAACATGACAATAAAAAGCTACCTTACTGCTCTATTGTGAAAATGATTATAAAAGCCAGCCTGCTAGTCTTGAGTCTCTAGTGTTATACTTTATAAATAAACTATGTCATATTCATGCACAGAAGCATAAATAAAAGAAGTCCACAATCAATCATATACCTATATGGTAATATTTAAATATAGTATTGAAGAATAAAAGAAAATCTTTCTTGGAGTTATATCAACCTAGATTTGTCATTTTTAAAGGCAGTGCCAGAAATGATAGATGCCCACTGTATTAAACCATTCAGGGCATTATGTAGTTTAGTTAGTAGTAGAGTGTTCTATCTTCAGATTTGTTCCATTCCCAATGCTCAAACTTCATATGTATTTAAATCAATAATGTCACTTGTTTATTACATTTAAGACCATATTGATTTTTGAGCATTTTTTATTGGAAGTGTTTATCTCTTTTATATAATAGTTGATGTTATTATAAATAATTTGTTTAATGAAAACCAGAAGTCATCAATATATGATGTTTCATAAAACAAATAATTTTATATATTACATTATTATTATGCACTTTATTTTTAGAATTATTGAGTGGTCTGTTCTCATTATGTAGAAGAATATTTACCTCATTCTAATACTAAGAACAAATATTTTATCATTTATCCTTACTTATTGCATTATTTGATATTGTAATTTGTGTTTTCAATTTTATTATTTGCATTTCACCTTCTAAAATTTTCTATTCTAATACATAATGTCTATCATTTTAATTCTTTGCTAATTTATATTTAAGCTTTTCTTTAATTTACAAATACTTCTTTCCAAATAAGAACACATCATCTATATATTTAGTAAATATCCTTGTTGCATTTTATAATAGTCATCTTTATAATTAGTTACAATAATTTCATCTATAAACATCTAAATTATATATTATAAATTTTCTTGTATAATATCTTTTTTAATTAATACTACCTCAATAATCCTTGACATTTACCTTTTAATTGAAGCATATAATTCGTTTGCATGAAGTTATACCATAATATCATCTATAATTTTACTTATTTAATGATATTACAAATTCAAGTGATGAAGTGACTAAATTTTTTATTTCCTTAATATATGCTGTTATAATTTACCTATGTATTTTGCCTTAATATACAAAAATATGCCTTAAAAGTCAATCATCAATTAAAATAGAACATCTACTTTATGTAACTTTACCCCCCCCCCCCCCCCCTCTTTAAAAATAAAATATTCCTTTTTTTTGGGCCCCCGCCGGTGTTTTTACTTGCAAACATTTATACATATTATTGGTTGCTGATTCAAATATGACAACCCATGGAAAAATAATATTAGAATTAGAGAACTTAGATTATTTGGATTCTCAAAAGATGAAATTTATTAAATATATACTTAAAACCTACAAGGAACTTTTCTAACAAGATTTTATTTTTGAATTTGTATCCATCTAGTACTCAAGAATATTATCAAATGCAAAGTTACACCAAGAGTTCCACTTTAATAGAAGACTGATTTTGAAAATGCATTTTTATATAGTATGTAAATATATTGTTACAATATATATTTGAATATAATAAATTTACGGTTTCTTATCAGTTGAATTTGTTTATTGTTATTAATGAAGTAAAAATTAAAAGCAATGATATTATGATTTTACTTAATATAAAAAACTTATATATATCAATTGATAGGCAAGAATCTATAAGGATTAGTTTAAAAATATTAATTAAAAAAACCAATTATTTATTATGCAAAAAAAGTGTATAGAAAATGTTTTAAAATTTATAGATGCAGTTGTCCCGGGATAGCGGGTTCGCTTCCCGGCTGATGCTACGACACATGAGAAAAAAATAATTTATAGATGCAAATATAATAGCTAGTTAATAAGGAATAATTAATATGAAATTCAACAAGGATAGCAGATGAGTCTTCACATATGTATCAAATTTGTAATTATTGTTACTTTATGAAAAAAAAAAATGAATAAAGCGAACATGAAAACGTTGTAGTGTCTATTAGATATACATGCTGAGAATGTATTTGTAAGGGGTGGGGGGGAGGAGCATGTATAAATTAAAGTAGGACGCTTAAATTAATTTAAATGATTTGAAATAAATAAATAAAGAGAATACTAAATCAATAATTTATTTTATTATAATTATCAAAAATTAAAAATAATGAAATTCAATATGCTCTTCTTTCATATACATTATAATGAACATTAAAAACCATAAATATATATATATAGCTGTTGTATATGATTTTTATTAATTATATTTGGTTATAAGTGTAAGAAGATCTGAAGAATATTTTAAATGTAAGTTAAATATAAAGCTTATTAAGGAGAGAAGTTCTGTGCACTCTGACCCTAAAGTTCTTCTACATATATAAAATGGCTGCTTAATGTGTTTTAGGGTAAGGGGTGATAAATTATCTACAAATATATAAATGATAACAAAAATATTTAGATATTATGCACAGAAAATGGACTCGATAGAAAATAATACTGAATGCATTAGACAAGTACTAGACAGTTTTAAGAGATTAAATATTCATAGTAATAAAAGTAAAAAATGGATTTCAGTACTATATAATGATAATAGGTAAGAGTAAAGTCACAAAAGAAAGTGTTCTAAGTATTAAAATAATATGAGCAGACACTCATAAAATGAATATATCTATTCTAGATTCAAAAAAAGAAAATAAAGAAAAAAATTGCTCTAAAAATGTTTTAGTATGATTATATCCATGAATCTGTAACCCATAAATACATCCACATATACAACATGCTGGTCCATGTTTCTATTTACTTGATATTTTGTAATGTTATCTTTTAATATCTTCAACAAAAACTTTTTTTCTCAAATACCTCAACACTATGTCTAATTGTATCTTTCTGATGTATTTTTTTCTTTGCCATATTTTCCCATTACAAATAATAGACATTATACTTCTAGTGGTTATCTTTGAGATAAGCCTTATACCCTATTCAGGGTCTATTTCTCTCACAAAAAAAAAAAAAAAACAAGCTAAATTTATTATTGAGGAAGTCCTGAGTTTACAATATTTCATATAACCTACCATCTAGGGCAAATAGGCTACTTAATAATGGTAAAGATAATGAGTATAAAAATAATGTAATATATAAAAGTTATTAGCTTTTGTGAGGCATCGTACGCCAATGAATCTAGGTGTTTACTGAAAAAGAGATCTCAAAAAATCAATCATTGCATAAAAAATGAAGAACATTGAATAAAGAATACTGAAACATCTATATTTAAATACACTGGACACTATAATCATTTTGAATAAAATAAAAATATTGTATTAAGAAAGAAATAAGAAGAGTAAGATAAAACAAGCTTTTTATTTCTTAATAAAGAAACTAATTTATTAAAGTGATTATAAGTATAGGAGATAAAATAAAAATTCCTTTATGTTTGTCATCAGTTTTTATATTGATCATGATTATGTTGCAATAATGGAAAGTAATTTTACAAGTTACTGATTATTTAAAAGTTACTATGATATATTTATTTGTTATATATATATTGATAGCATTTTACAATGTATATATGTAAACTGGTTTTTAACAAATGTGTTTTACCAGTTCTTACTTATGGATCTGAGACTTGGACACTTAATAGAAGAGCAATACAGAGACTTCAGACCACTCAAAGGAGTATGGAGAGATGTATGTTGGAGTAACAAGAAGAGATCGAAAACACAATGTATGGGTAAGACAACAAACAGGTGTTACTGACCTTATTGAAAAAATTAAAAGATTGAAATGGAGTTGGGCTGGACATATTGCTAGAAAAAATGATAATAGATGGACAATTGAAATTTTAAACTGGATTCCAAGAGATTGTAAAAGACCCAGAAAGAGACCACATGTGAGATGGATGGATGAAATAAGAAAATGTGCAGGGGTGTTGTGGAAAAGAGAAGCTAAAGATCGGAGAAGATGGATTAAACTTGGAGAGACCTTCATCCTGCAGTGGATTGATAATGGTTGATGATGATGATGATGATATGTAAACTATAATATTTAAACAGCATTATACTGTTGCACATGCGCTTTGGATTTTAAATACAAAATGAATGAATACTAACACTTCAACAACCACATGATAAAGTCTTTGGAAAAGAATAAATGTGTTTATCAGCTACATGAAAGGAATATTTTAAGTTTTTTTGGGATCATACAAAAAAAATGGTTTCACTCAAATTTGAACTACAAGTGATTATTCTATTCATTGTGTGTGTGTATATATATATATAATGAATTAAATATTTTCATGGATTATTATAATAAAGAATATATATAAGATTATATCCATGTAAGCAGAAATAACATGGATTATTATAATAAAGAATATATATAAGATTATATCCATGTAAGCAGAAATAACATTTGCCTTTTATTTTTTCCAGGAAACTATCAATTCCTACAAATTGGCAATTGACCAGAAGCTAAATAAGTTTTCTCTATTAACCTATAATAGTTCTTTTTTATTGATATATATATAAGATGCTTCCAGTAGCTTAATAATATGTAAAAATTCCAAGATGAATAAATGTTAATGTTACTGGTACAATAGGTAATTGAATATATTTTCTAACCAAAGTATAAGTGCTACATGTGTGTGTATGTGCATGTATAGAAAAAAATATGTTTAACCAATAATAAAAATAAATGTAAAACTAACGGATCGCTAATTGTGTTTTGTAAATAATTAAATGATATTAGCGCTAAACTATAAAGTAATTTATCAAGAAGGATTGGATAATGTAAACAAAGCCATTGCTTAGAATAGACAATGTTAAAGGCGTGACATTATCTAATCAGGGATCCTATAAGAACTAAAAAGATGACCACCACGTGGACAGCGGATGGCCAATGAAGGGAGGCTACTCCAAAATAAAGGCGTGACAAGTAATGGATCTAATATTGAACTGAGAGAGGACACTTGCTAAGTGAAGCACTTGAAAGGTAGATGTGCCATTTCCTCGGGTGCTCCAGTCAGCTCCTTTGCTTCACCTAGCCTTGTGGAGAGGTTTACCTCCAGACGTGCCAAAGTAAACCTAGGGAACTATAACAGGTCGTACCGATCTCTTTATTATTTTACTCTGCCTTCGGGCCCCTTATTTATATATAATAATATTAGCGTGTATATATTATTCGTACTTTGTATATATTAATAGTGATTAACATATATATAAACCTTTAAATAAATCTTCGTTATTTAAACCTTCTTGCCGGTCTGCCTCATTAATTATTTTATATTGTGTTATTGATAGTTGCAATCCAGCGAGCAATAGAGTGCCGCTGGACACTGAATTGGTGCAGTTACAGTTGATTACGAACCTCAGCGGTGTAATTCTCAGCAATAACAATCAACGCATCGACAGCTGAATACGTTGGCGTCTAATTATTTGATTTCGTGACGAGATAAAAAAACTACTAAGAAAAATATTTTTATATTTCGTTAAATTGACTAAGTTATCGTAAAATTTTTATATTTTTGTTAAATTGACTAAGTACCGTAATGCAGCCGGCAATATCCGAATTTGACATCAGAGAGGCAAGTGAGTGGCCCCTGTACGTCCAACAAATTGAAAAACTGTTAATTATTAACAGAGTAAAAGACGATAAAAGCAAAACAGCGACCTTATTGTGTTTCGCTGGAAAAGGAGTATTCCAGATCACAAATAGGCTCTGTGAACCTAAAACCCTGGAAAAATTAACATTTGAACAGATCAAAGATCGTTTGACCGACTATTTTAATCCTTGTGAGTTTAGACACATTGCCAGACTCCACTTTAGAAATCGCCGCCAAGGCAAGAACGAGCGGACACAAGATTATGATACTGCCCTGCAAGAACTCGCAAAAAACTGCGTCTACGATTCATACCTGGAGGAAGCCCTCCTCGAACAATTTTTATGTGGAATGAGCAGTGATAGTCTGAGACAGCAGTTATTGGCAGATATGGATATTAACTATAAAGTAGCTATCAAACGTGGTATAGCTCACGAACTCGTGTTGCAGCAATCAAAGGAATTTGCGGCCATGAAAATAGCGGACAACGATCCTTATGAAGTCCACAAAGTAGACAAACCAGATAGAAGGGTGCCTGATCAAAGTGGAACAACAGACATTAAGAAAAGTCGAATTAAGTGTTTTTGCTGCGGAAAACTAGGTCACATGGCACGTGACTGTTTTTATAAAGACCAACGCTGTAAACACTGCAATAAATTCGGCCACTGGGAAAAAATGTGCAGAAATAAAAAATACGATAATTATACAAAGAATAACAGCCAAGAGAGCGTTACGAGAAAATATAAACAAGAGGAATTTTCGGCAATTAATAATGTGTCTTCGGACCAATCACAGAAATTCGAAATAACTGTCAAAATTTATGGAAAACCCCTATCGATGGAAATTGACAGCGGTAGTGGGGTGTCGTTACTGTCCATTAAAGATTGGAAAACCATTGTGGTAGATATGAGACAGCCACCTAGACTGATGCATACGAATCTGAAGGCTCGAGACATCAATGGTAACGCTATAAAAATTAAAGGAGTAATTGAGGCTCCAATTACTTCAAACAATGCGAAAAAAATAGTTATATTGCCGTTATATATAGTACACGTCCCTATAAATCCTCTAATTGGCTGTGATTGGTTTCAGCAACTGGGAATAAAAATTGCTTGGGTCAAAAATATTGTGTGTGTATATATATATATAATGAATTAAATATTTTCATGGATTATTATAATAAAGAATATATATAAGATTATATCCATGTAAGCAGAAATAACATTTGCCTTTTATTTTTTCCAGGAAACTATCAATTCCTACAAATTGGCAATTGACCAGAAGCTAAATAAGTTTTCTCTATTAACCTATAATAGTTCTTTTTATTGATATATATATATATATATATATAAGATGCTTCCAGTAGCTTAATAATATGTAAAAATTCCAAGATGAATAAATGTTAATGTTACTGGTACAATAGGTAATTGAATATATTTTCTAACCAAAATATAAGATAATTGTTTTGAGAAAAGATCAGCCTTTTCATTAGCTTATTGTCTTAGAGATTTGTCTAAAATCCTTATGTCAGAAAGAATGAATGTTACATCAATTTTAAAAGTATTTTAAGTTAATTGATATTATTAATTGACATGTCTGAGAATTTTGTCAGTTTAAACATTGTGACGACTAATTCAAATAATGAAAATATGTAATATAAAATGCTTCCAGTACTTAAAAATGTTTACTCAGAAACCTCATGCAATTTGTATAATAGTTAACTGAAATATTCTTTAGCCAAAGCATAAAACTATTTTTACAAGAGAACACTACTACTCTCATTGGTTCACTTTCTCATGTAGAAATTTGTCAGTAATAATATCAATCAATATAGACAAATCAGTGCTCTTTTAGTATGCAATCTCTGTCATTTTGAATTTTAAAAATGACCAAAAACGTCTGACAGATCTAAGTCATAAAAAAGTATGTGAAAATGCAAACATTTTAAAACTCTGGTCACGTGACTAATTTGAAAAAAAAAAGCCAAAATGTGAAATATTTACAATTCGTGTCACATGACTTTCTAAAGAGCACCGACAAATCTTTATATAAAATATGAACTAATGAGAGAAGATGGTCTGATCTTTTACCATAAAAATTGTCCTATGCTTTGGCTAGAGAATATTTCAATTATCTATTATAACAATTAGATGAATATTCATCTCAAAGTATTATATATATATATATAATAAGTGATAAACTACTTATTCATATGAACATTTTAAACTATTACATACATATGTATGATAATTTTTTGTCCAAAGATATATAGAATAGCTAGAAAGTAAATTATTAAAACTAAAAAAAAACAAAAAACGCAAGTTTTCAATTGACCATATTTTTAACATAGTTTATTCTATTATCTTACTTTTATGTCAATATCATGTGTGTATATTCATTTATTATTTCTTAATTCATGTAACAATAAAAAATGTACATGTATATTTTTGTAACATTTCAAAAACTTTAATGTTTGACAAGAGAACTAAAACGTTTAATATTTTCATTGTGTATAAGCCCTGCATGGTCTGTGATAGATTAATGGATTTTGAAACTCATGTTCCATGGATTGCAGATTCATTCCTGTTTCTTTTGATGACTGACCTTCTTATGAACTTTCGAGCAATAAATTATTCGATTATTTTTTTTTTTGCTTTATAGATTATATATATCTTCCGTATACGTATAGGCAAAACCTATCATGAGAATACCTAAGCATAAATAGGAAGAAACGTAGGAAATAAAAATTAATTTCTGAGAATGTTTTTATAAAAACGGAAGCAATAAGAGTTGTATATAGAAAAAAACATGTATTTATATAACTATTTTATTTATAAGTATATGCAAACAATACACTTTCAGTATTAAATTATTATTGAGATTAAATCTGAACTTTGATAAATATATAAACTGTGATTAGATAATAAAAATACACCCATTTTTTTAATAGTTTAACTATTTAAATAGTCTTTCTTAAACTATATATTATTAACAAAATGCTTGTTATATTCCCTTAAAAAAGAGTTGAGTACTACCATATAAAAATAAAATAAAATCGGAAAACTGATTGGAATTAATGTGCTCAATCAACCACTTTTCTGCACTTCCCGTATAATTCACAAAATGATTATTTTGACACTTATTATATCTATCTTGTTTTGCTTAATTTCTTTTATCTCAATTGTTAGATAATTTTCTATTTTTTTTTCTCATGTGTCATAGCCATTTAAATAAGCATTAACTATGATTTTTGAACTCGATTCAAAATATCGAGATTTGATTAATTTTGACAATAACTTATAGATATAGTGGCATTAAATCACTTCTTGATGCTTATCTAGAAGATAATAAACTTCATAATTTTTATCTTCTTATAAATGTGTAAAGAAAAAATGTTAACACGATACATATATTAAAGATTTTTATGAGTGAAAGATATTAAACATGTATTTAGGATTAGTCGTTTATTAATGGTTTGTTTTCTGCTCTACTATACCTCCAGCAACGGTCAATAAATATTTTCCCATTAAAATGTTGATACAGCGTTGATATTAACAACAAGCAACAACATACGATAACTTTAATATATATATAATCTGATTTATTTAATTTATATTGCACTCCACACTCCTCTAAATCTACAAATAAGATCAATTCATTTATGCATATATAGCTATTTTAATTCGGACTTTAGTTTTTAAATGGAATTTGTTTATGTATATGAAAGCAAACTACTTCAAACAAGTATTATCAATATCGTTGAAAAAATTAAGAGAATAAATAGAGCATAGATGAACAATAGAAATCTTAGGTTGGATCCCAAAAGATTGCAAAAGATCAATAAAAAGACCACATATAAGATGAATGGAAAAAGCAAATTTGTTGGTTGATATGAAGAAGAAATTGAATTAAAATTAGAGGTGCACCAAATTAGAGATCATTATCATGTGTACCGGTCAAAACATGTTTATCCATCCAACATGAGCTGGAACTCACAAAATGTACTTCAAATCCAGTCCAGCCCAAGATTTAGGTCAGGGACCAACCTGGATTCGATCCCCACTCCATAAGCCCCAGATCTAACACCTAATGAATAACATAATAGTGATGGCACATGAGAATTAATTTTAAATCCAGCCGACTAGGAGAGCGGAGAAGACAATCTAACATATATATCAACTAGGCTGTACATTTGGAAGTGGAGAAAAAGGAATTCGAGCTACTCAAATAAGTTAGACAATAAAATTATTTTAATATACTGACAAATTATTATACATTTATAAATAAATTATAGACATTAGTGTGTGCGTAAATGAGCAAGCGATTACATAGTGTCATTCATGCTATTAGTTCTCATATGCTCTTTATTAGCTAAATAATATATTACAAATAAACACACATCTTTGGTGGGTCTAATATTAAAATGCCAATCAGTTAATAAAAGGAATTACATAATATTGTTATTAATGCTTTGGATTACGGTTCTGAAACATGGTGACTAACATATATTTAGGGGAGCGTTCTGAGATTCATTATACATATGATATAAACTATTTTCACACCACTGAGGTCGTGAAAATAAACAGAAGACAGTTGAAAAATTATATTTGAAACTATGACAAAATATTTAATGAAATTATTTTAATAATAGAAAAATGAATGCTTTATTTTCCCCAAGGCATATAGATACTCTTAAATATAGATATATAAATTATGAAGGTAGGATTGTATATGATTGAAATAAACTTAATTAATAAATAGAAGTAATTGGCATTTATATATATATATTTTTTAAGCAAAGCTTAATTTTAATATTAGAGCATTAAAAGTGGGTCATGAAGCAAAAGAAATAATAATAATAATACGAAGTTTGCGGTGCTGACATAATAGCCTAAGGATAACTAAAAGGAAAAGGTCGTGCTTCTGGATGAAAAACGAAATGGATGGGCATAGCACGTGCCAAACTTAGGGGATCACTGCCAGTGGCCTTTTTATACGAAGAAATGGATGGGCATAGTGTGTGCCAGACTTAGGGGTCACTGCCAGAGGCATTTTTATACGAAGACTTGAGAAGAAATCTATGGGTTCGAATTTGTTGTAACCCCCAGATTAAGAAGCACATATATATAATCACAGATCGGCTATATGTCAGGAACGCAGTACGAATGAATGTCACTAACAACATTGAATAAATTTTACAGCTTTAAAATAAATGACCCTTGTTTGAATACTATAATACGCCATGCAATTATTATATATATATATATAGAGAGAGAGAGAGAGAGTATTTCATTTAATAAAATATATGTTAAGATTTTACCTAGTAAAAGAACCATTAAGATTTACATTTCAAATTAATAAACTATATGTTAAGATTTGATTTAGTAACAGAAACATTAAGATTCACCCCCATCCCTTTTCTGATATTTAAAATAAATCAATCCCACGTTCGTTGATTTTACAATAAATGAAATATATAAGTACTTTATTTGATATTTTAAGCATAGACTATTTTAAGAGTATAGAAAAAAAAATAACTAGCAGTTATATATATATAAAACAATTAAGTCACCTTTTTAGAATTTAATAAATAATTATAAAATCAATGTTTCAGAGCATTAATTAGCTTGAGTTCTGGATTTTCAGAGTTAAACAAATCAATTTTTATATTAAAACGAACCTAAAATATTGATTCATAAAACAATCTGGCGAACGTATTAATTTACAATGTATTACATATATATTTTAAGGGAACGTTAATAACCTTTGCATGAAGGTTTAGTTAAAAAAAATGACAGAAAAGATTTTAGAAATTAAGCTCACAAGTTTCTTTGAGATTAGCAAATTAATAAAAAAGCATATATATATAAAATCAAGTAATAAATATCTGACCGCACCAAAATTAAAGAAAAGTTAAAAGCATATGAGATAGGATTAGATATAAAGAAATCATTTGAGAGCAAATTACATGTTATTTACGTATATATATATTAATTTAAAAGATAGAAAATTAAACAATACGTTAGAATCTTGATAGCAGGATTTGAGATTAGTGAGGCTAGATTCATTTTCAAATAGTAGCATAAAAGTTACCTTGTGATTTTAAGAGCCCAATTTAATAGTTGCATGTGCATGGCAATTGAAATGAAAGTTCTTAAATAACTGCAAGCTTCTAGTAGCATTAAAGTTCTTAGGTCAGGCTTTGCACTCTTGGGCAGCAGGATGATACAGCCACAAAAGAATGACCCACCAGGGTCAGCAAGAGGGTGGATTTACGACTACATCATTTTAAGTTTCAAGCGACGTGTAATAATCATTTTCACTAGAGTAGCTAATCTCCTCTATGATTCAAAATTCAGTCATTTTATACTTTTTCTTTTTTCAGTTGTTTTTGAAGATGCAATTGTAAAATAACGTCCAAAAATAAATTCAAATCTATTTCCAGATTAGAAATAGATTTGACAACATGTTTTTAACACAAGTAAATCTTTAATCTACTTAATCCCATTTATTTTAAGTAAAACTTTAATTAAAAAAATACCTTCCCCAGATTAAAACAATAGTGCTTCAAACCCCTAATTATTTTTAGACAATTAACAACACTTGCATCTTCCATATCGGATTTTGTAAAAAAAATATATATAGTTTAATAGAAAAACAAGCAATTTAAAAAGAAAAAGTTAAAAATGACATATAACAAATATTTAAAACATCAATATTTTATTAGTAAGTTTTGCTCCTATGTATATATTTGAGCCGCATCTATAATACTTTGATAAAAAACTAATAATTAATAAAAAGAATTAATAATAATTTTAAAACATGTTATTGAAACATTAAATTTTATAATTTAGGCGCGCATCTCAAACATATACATAAAATATATACACGACAAAAAGGAGCGGGATGGGAAATAGGGGTTTGAACATGGGTTAGTAGGTAGAAACATGAAGCACAATCTTAAGCTAAGACTGACTGCTTCACATGCAGTGAATTTAAATAAGTTAACATTAATGTACTAGCGTTTCTATCAAATTGCTAAGGACATATAAAATGACTATTATATATGCTTCACATCTTAGAGAGATTGCAAATCTGATAAGTAATATTCCCAACAAACCTTTTTCAGCAGAACTAAATATCAAATTTCATAAGGCAGTAATCTTTTTACTTATTTTTAAACCATTGAGATTATATATATATATATATATATATAAGTATATGTGTGTGTGCATGTTAAACCAAAGGTTTTCATGAGTGACACATGATTCATCTGTATATAATTAACAGTTGTATTTAACTAAATATTTGTCTTAGTCATATTTTTTTTCCATGTGTCATAGCATCGGCCAGGAAGCGAACCCGCTAACGTGGGACAACTACTTGTAAGGCGGCTGTGTTGACCACTCGACAAACTTGTTATATTTGTGAAAGTGCAAGAAACAATTCATAAAGCATTAAAAGCAACCAATAAAATCCAAAACAAAATTTTAAAATGTGAATGTGTGGGTGATAGCAGGTGAGAAAGATGGTACAATATCAAATATTCTGATTAATAGCCATTAAAAAATCCAAATGGAAGGTAATTTACACATATCACATTTTTTGATATAATCTGTATATTTAAGGAACTCGCTGTCTTTTCTTTTTTGAGGGAAAGAGTCAGATCTTGATAGAGTTGAAAAATCTATTGTGACAAGTATCTAGAGCATGGCATGGAATGAGATTACGGATGATGATAAGTGATGCTTACCTGCATAAGCATTATTTCTACCTGGAAAATGTTTTATCAACAGTCATTTGAAGACAATAGTGTCAAAGGTTATATATATATAACAGTATCTAACCATTCCAAGTGAGAGTGAGCGCTAAAATAATATTATTTATTTCCTCAACACTCAGAAATTAGTAAATCTGTTAAGTAAAGTTATCTCTTTTCACGTTTGTTTTAAAAAAGCTGTTGAAAAGCCACTTGCTCTGCAATAAATATGCACACATATATAATTATAGGGGATTTGAATGCAGACTTTCAAGCTCCCTTCAGCTATGCAATCTATCATACAACTGATACACATAGCCACACCCATATGAAAAAAATAAATGATTTTCAATATACGTATTGCATACTGCATCAGCACTCATCATCTGGTCCAGATCATTATCACCCACACACATATAATCAATGATTGAATTATATTAAGATAGCAAATAATAATATTGGCATCATTAAGGAATTTGGGCACTCCATCATCAGATTTTCAATGGTATAGAAGTCTGAAAAGTTGGATGGTGGAGTAGATTGAAGCCTGTCTATTAAAGTTTGAAAATTTTCTATTTTAATATAAACCAAGCACTGATTATATATATATATAATCCAGTGCATAACGCTATATATATGTGTGTGTGTGTGTGTGGGAGGTGATATGGACCAACTGATGAGTGCTTGTTCAGCATGAAATATGTATATTAGAAATCATTTATCTTTTTCACATGTGTGTGGTCAAATATATCAGTTGTATGAGATAAATTGGATAGTTAAAATAAGAGTCTGTGTTTAAATTCTCCTTAATTACATCTAAATTCTAGGGATATAAAATATACCTATATATATATATATGTGTGTGTGTGTGTGTTGTAAAAATAAATCAATAATGTTAGCTTTATAATACAGGTACTTCTGCTAAGATTTTTTGGCATTAGTTTGTATTAATTTAATGTATTGTAATAGAGAACGTGGTATAAACATAAATTTACTCTATGATGATGAAAGGAGATATATTGATCATCTATTGATCTTTTGTAATATATTGAGAGGTTTTCAAATAAAAAAATTGAGTTGTAATGATTAATTTATATATCATTGCACCTTTTGTGTAATAGGAATTTGTTAAGATAACTTTTGCAGTGACTATTTTACCATAAATAGAATATCCAATATTAGATAATAATTTTATAATCTGTTCATTTTCAAATTTTTCCTTTGTTAATGTTTGGATAATGATGCTCAAACCACAATTCATTTTAATTTTACCATAAATAGAATATCCAATATTAGATAATAATTTTATAATCTGTTCATTTTCAAATTTTTCCTTTGTTAATGTTTGGATAATGATGCTCAAACCACAATTTATTTTAATTGGAATGAAGTAAATCATTTCAGCGGGAACTGTGCATCAATCCACAAGCCATCCATGTAAGAGACAATTTGTCTCATCCATGGGCCATTTTATTTAACCAATATGTCTTTAAGAGTGTCATTTTCCTAGTGAAGGTTTCTGGTGTTAACACTATTCTCAAGGGATATTATCCTAATTTCTTATTTATTAATATTCTGACAGTCTCCAGCTTTGACATATACACTGAGGACCATATGTAAAGTGATGCATGAACATTGTAATTGACAGGTGTAGATAAGAAATGTGCAGATACTGTAGCTAGTTTTATGGAGCAAAAACAAATTTTGATAGATTTGATTAATGAACATTAATTGTTATTAGATGTATAATTAAATATCTATATACTTCTGAAGTAAAAAAGTATTAGTGAGATTTCTTCAATTAATGAGAAAATTTTCTACTAAGCTGTAATTTTTCATCTTCTCTAACAGATTAAAATATCTACATTTCCAATATACATAATTTGTATTTACTTATCTATAATAATACTCCTACAATTCTGTGGATTTGATAAAGAAAATAAGCTTCAGATTCCGATAAGTATTTTAAAGTATATATTTTATTTCTGCACAGCAATCTATTAATATATTTTAGAATAATCATTTAATAGGCTCTTAGGGAAAATTATTGGCACTTGGGAGCACTATCAGACCATTAATAAAAATACCATGTGATAAATGAAATCGAAATATATTTCTTCTGTTTATAAATGAAAATGATGTTTTATGTAAACAAAATAAAATAAAACATGCTATATGTACCAGATTTTTCACAAATAATATTACAATTGACAAACAGCTTTAAAAATGTAGAAATTTAATTAAACAAACAAAAATATCAAAAATATAAATTTACTTATATAAAGTAATTAAACAAATACACATCAGGTAAAAAAACCTAAAATAAGTTGTACATAGTAATGTGATTTTTTTAAAAAAATAAAAGTGTGGCAGAATGTGGCATTTCTAATGCATAATCATTTAAGTCTAGCATTAATAATATTTTTGCATGCTTACACACATGAAAAGTACTGAACACTGATATGTGGAGGTTTTTATGAGAATATTGCAGAAATAAAAAAATAAACATAAAACTATCAATTTCTTGTCAAGCGTTGGTGGCCTAGTGGTTAGTATAGCTGCCTTCCAAGCAGTTGGCTCACGTTCGCTTGGTCAACGCATTTGACATATATATATAAATTTCTTTCTTGATCAAAATAAAATAATATTTTTCTGTGTGTTTCATTCAAAATAATGATATATTAGAGCAGGGGTCCCCAACCCTATGCCTGCGGGCACCATGGTGCCCACAGATCATTTTATGTGTGCCTGCTGCTATCCAAACATGATAAAAAATTATTTATCTGATACAAATTTAATTTTTAAAATTTATTATAAATTATTCTATTATATTGTAATCAAATTGTAGGGCATACTATACTTTTACAGTGTAAAAATATAAACGTTAATTATATGTTAAAATTTTATTTTTGAAATAAATATTTTTTTGTACATTATATGTATTATTAACAATATCCAACTACAAATTTAGATTGAAAAAATAAATGGTGCCCACCACATGGTTGAAAAAATAAATGGTGCCCACCACCTGGTTGAAGAAATAAATGGTGCCTGCCACCTGGCCGGGACCCCTGTATTCGAGAGATTGCATTTAAAGCAACAAGCATGTTTTTCTTGTTTCTCAAACAAATGAAGTTAAAACAGTCACTTTGTGTGTGTATGTTCTCAAAGTAATGCTACAGGCAGTTTTAAATCCTTTAGACAATGTCAATGAACAATATCTCTAAAAAACAATTATACAAACTACAAAATCTAATTTGACCTAAAACTGGTGATTAATAAAAAAAATCAAATGTTATTTCTCAACTCAATAGGATTTCAATGTTCCACTTTGTATCAGTTTATACAATTCACTTCATATATCTTTTTTGTTACTCTGTACAACTAAATTTATATATCTTTTATTATTTACTTGTAACCTTTTAAAAATAACTGTCAAAGAAAATTCATATTTTCACTCTATTTTTTCTTGTTTATTTCTAAATTAAATTTTTAATATTTTTAGTCATATATCAATTGTAGCATCATTTCTATAAAAAAAAACAATATATTGTATTTAATTTTTATATAACACATTATTTTTCGGTGCTGATATAGTATGTGCATTTTTCCATTGTAGCACTTTACGTATTTAACTTCTCATGTTACTCTCCCCCCCACACTTTTTAAATGTAGTGCCTCAGGCTATTTAATTTCCATGGCACTTGCTCCACCCACCCTTTTTTAATTGTAGTGCCTTAGGCTAATTAATTTTTTTGAAAACTGAGTGCTTCTAGTCAATGTCATTTATCGCTTGCATGTGCAGCAGTGTTTTTGGGTGCTTTAAAATTCAAAATGGCCACCGAGTATGTACTATATCAGCACCTATTTTTCTCTATTTTCATTTGTAAAGAACAAAAAAATGGAGGGCTTGCCATTTTCAATAGTGGTTCAGTACTTTCCTAAGTGTTTGTGTTATAAAATTAATGGAACATGGAGAATAACATGAAGTAATGCATTATGACAGTTTAATGTATTCATTTAAAGTTTGTATGATGATAAAAATTGTACTACATAATTAAAAGTTAAATATAATTAAGATTTGTTTATTTATTATACATATTTGTTGGGATCTATATTTATGTTACATACATATATATTTACTTAAAAATAAAATAGAAATTCATATAACACTATAATACTAGCCAAAACAACACAATTTTACTAAAATTCTTCCACAACCAAATTTGTTAAGAGTTGAAACTGGTTGTGGAAGAATTTTAGTAAAATTTTGTTATTTTGGATAGTATTATATTTCTATTTTATTTTTTAATTGCTAGTATAGCATTAGGCAGTATTTAATATTTATTTATGAATATAATTAACATAAAGTTTCTGTAAAAGAGAATAAAGAATAAAATTGTAAAAAAAAAACTGCATATTCTTTCAACATAGTGAGATCATAATCATGGTTATTTTAAGAAAAAGGTTACTTGTGCATTTTTCTGTCTATTAAGGTCTGCAGTCTGTATTTTTGATAAATATACATGGCTGACAGAAAATAGTTACATTTTTTTTTCATTAGAGTTATTTTAGAAATATAAAAAATTGTGCAAAGATTAATTACAATATTTACTATTGCTGAATATTAAGGTATCTGTTTGTTTTTCTGTCTTCCAAGTTCTTCAGCCTATATTTTTGATAAATATACAGTTGGGATGGGGGAGATAGAATAAATCTTTATAAAAATAGCTAAATAATAAACTAATAACTGTCAAAAATTTTAGAAAATGTATGTTTTGGTTATTGAAGTATTGAAGCTTTTTCATTGGATAATATTAGAATGTGTGTTAATGTGAGATCTCAAGTTTCACTGTTGTATAAATATATGGTTTTGAGAGCAGTTTTGCATTGAAATAACTGATAATTGAGAAAAATTTATTTTTGATATGATAAAATCTGCTTTTAGTAAAACTGATATACATATAGATATGTAGGATATTTTTAAAAAAATATGTATGAAAATGGAAAAGGTAGAAATGATAAAAATGGAAGTCACTATCAAAAACATGTACAAGTATTGAAAATGAAATTAGAATATTATGTGCAGATAATTTTAATGTTGACTTTAAGACACCTACAAATATGAATAAGTTGATCGTAATGCAAAAGGTAAATAAATTGGGTCAACTTAATATTGTATATAACATTGATATATAGCTAATAAGATTACCTATATATATATATATATACATACACCATGGCAAAACTAAGACAAATTTAAGAACTGGAATGACATAATTTGCTTATGTATAAAAAAGCTAAAATTAATTAATCCAATACAAGCGTATTTTATAGTCATGAAGTGTATGGTCATGTTAAAGTGAAAGATTAAAAAGGTTTAGTTTATTGCATAAACTGAATGTGCGATAAAGCAGAAAGTCAAGTGTTAAAATAAGCAAAAATGGGTTATTTTAATTAATTTTATTCTTTATTTCCTGTTATAGCATTTTTATATTATATACAATAATGATAGATTCAACTATATCATTCTATTTATATATATTTCAGAAACTCAAGCAGAAAACCTTACATATTATTTTGAGCCTCCAGTACCTAAAGTAAACCAAAGTTTATGCATCTTCCTCAACGCCACAAATTTAGAAAATAATGTAAACACAACTGAAGAATTTTCACTTAAACGACCAACTTATGAAAAAATTGAAATTTTTAAAGTTTACAACTCTACATTCTCTTTAAACGATTCATCAGCTGAAAAATATTTCCAAAACAGAATAGAAATAAACAACACCCATAGCAAACAATTTTGCTTGAAAAAAGTTTTAGCTGAAGATTTGAAATATCGATTTTTTTGGAAATATGAAGATAAAGAAGTGTCTTTCCGTTTATTAGATGTCCGTAAGTAATTTGACTACTTAGTTCATAAACTATTACATAAATATAATGTGAATTATTTAAATCCTGCCTTTTATTTTATATATAGTTGCTGTAAATACTTTCTTTCTATGGTTTATGGTTACTGTTGTAAATGATGATCATACAATAATTATAAAAGTTTTAAGAAATTCTAAGCTATATTCTATGCCTTTATTTGTGTATTGTATTTAAATCATTACTGAAGTTCTAAAATAATTATTCTCTTTATTTACTTGTTACTTTTACACTATTGAGAGATTTCAATAACATTTCTTTTAAATTTTAGATTTTTAAGCATTTTTCTTTCTGTGTGTATGTGTTTTTTTTACTGTTTGTACATGTTTCTCTGCATGTAGTATTAATATACAAGTATGAACAATAATATATATATATATAATTTTATTATCTGCAATTAAAGATTTAAGAAATATCTAGTATGATATTTTTTTTGTTACAAATTTTTTTTCTCTCCCAAAAAGATTAAATACACCTGGGTCTCTTTTTATGCGGACTTATTTAACATGATTTTGAAGTTACGCAATTCATGTTTCACTGGAAGTCAAACTCCGATAATGCAATATTACTTTAAATAATAAATTTCACACACTTACGTTATATTGAAACTAATAGCACATTATTGGAATTCAACTTTCATCTTAGTAATTTCAATATTTTCAGTGCTTTATAATAGTAAGATTTTATGCAATAATGAAATTAAAATCATGATTTCCACATTTTATGTATACACATATTAAATTTTACAAGATTATAATGTAAATTTGTTCAAACATTGTGTGTTAATTTTGCATTTTAAATCACATTCTGTTTTTGCTTTTTAAAAAAGAACGTAATCAATTAATAATCATTTAGTGTCTGCAAGTTTATTTTTAAAAGGTAAGTAATAGCAGTGGGCACAATTAGATTTGACAATTAAAAATTAAAATCTGATTTTTAATTGTAATTAACAATTTAAAAATTACTTACGGTGACTTGAAATTAATGTGATGTAAAATGAAATTTGATTTTTAAATGGAATTGAAAATTAAAAAATTAAAGACAAAAATAAGAATTTAATTTTTAGTTGTTAGTTTTAATTAAATTTTTTCCAGCAGTGGTGAATAAATGTTTTTTTATCATCATAAGTCTATGTTCATAAACAATTAATAAAATCATCATCTCAAAGATTAATTACTAATTACGTTGTCAACAGAAAACCATTAACACAATATGAGAGTGAAGTTGGCACTAGTTGTATTTCCTCTTGTGAAGAATCTATTTTTTACCAGTTTGCAAACGAAACTGTTTATCAGCAAATAGCAATAATAATTAAAACATGTATAAAAAAATGTAAATTACTGTATTGTAAATTATGCATAAAAATATATTATTTTGAATAAAATTAAATATTATAGTTTAAAAAAGTTTGCCCTGTATCAATTTTTTTCAAATTTGAAATTTTTTATTAGTTATATTTTCTTATTTTTTTTTGCGCTAATTTTAAAGTAAATTTTACATTGGTGCTTTGCTTTTACACGAGTTTTGAAAAATCACAGTCCATATCTCCCCCCCCCCCTTTTCAAGGTAAGTTATGTCTATTTTTGCATGATTTCGTTTGGGCATGTTTTCTGAGGAACCTATCTATCGCGTAAAACGAGACCCAGGGTGTACTACATATTAGGTCTCTACTATTTCTGTGTAGTTATAATATATTAGATATACTTTTCTACTTTTGGTTAATACAAAAATATTAACAATTTAAGGTTCCAATTATTAATAATCTAATATATGTATCCACCATTATATGATCATTTTTAACCAAAATGTTTTTCTGCTGCTAAAACATCAACTATAACATTTTCTTCCCACAAATATATATGGCTATCTCTTTTCCAAGTAAGTATTAGTTTGTATTGGCATTTTTCATTAATCAACTTGCTACTTTAGAGTTTTTAAATACATTTTTGTCTTAAATACTTTTTTCTTACTACAAATATTATTTTTGTGATGTAAAATTTAATATCAATTTTAGACGCTTGTTTCTTTTTCTGTGCAAAGAACCAATATATTTGTTTAGATAGACTTGTGCTAAATCCATTGCTTTATTACTGTATCTGATCAGTAATTACTATGTTATTTTCATTATGTTTTGTATGCTTCTTTTCTTTAGTATAACACATCTAGCAAAATATATGTCTGCATTGAGTCTCTTCCAATTTCAAATTATAAAATAATTTTTGACTACTGTATTTAATGTTAGTTTCAGTTGCTTTTTTTTTACTCTGGTAACTTGCTATCTTATTTCTCACACTGAATGGTAAAGTTTTCATTCATAATGATGCTCTCAAAGTTTATGGTTACAATCATCTGTGCTGATATTCTTTTTTAGCAGTTGCTAAAGATAGATTGCTTTTTTTTATAAAAATATAAAATACCTTATTCAAAAATTTGGTTACAGCTTATGATAAAATTAGGCATAGGATACATTAAATGATATTTAGAGAGATAGTTCAATATCTTGCATGGCACAACTTATAAGGACTAATGATGCATAGAGGCAAAGGGATGAGCCTGGAATTTAGTGTCTTGGGGGTAGGTGACTAAGCTTGCATGTCTTGAAATATGCAAAGATAGTTCTAAACTTTTGTCCATGCAAAGCCACAGCTTTGTATAGGTAAACCAATCTTTCAGAATGGAAGTCAATGTCATAATACTCAGAGTCTGGGCAATAAGAGTGAGGAGTAAGGAAAATCATAATCAATCCCAAAGGAATGCATGCAAATCAGCCCCTAATCATTTCCAGGATAGGTGATTTCTATTCAGGTATGAAAGGGATCAGCTTTAGGGAAGCAAATCAATTAGCTTTCATATGGCATTGTAGATGTAGGAGAGGGGCAAATTCTGGTCCCTCTTCTGAATTTTTTTTATTTTATCAACATATAAATCAAGCAGATGCTCCAGTACATTATTAAATGTGAGCCAGCACTGGTTGTACCATAGTGAAAACATTAAGAATGTTGATGAAGGTATCTCTGGGATGGATCCACACAGTATATTATAAGAAAGGCATTTTGTCATTTATCATGACAGCTATAAGGTCTCTGTAGGGTTGAAGTGAAACACAGTGGCAGAGGAGGTGAAGAGAGGTTTTCTCTTCTCTGAGGCATAGGGTGCAAGTGGAATCTATGTTTGAGAATCTTCGGGGGATGTACAAGAAAGGGTTTAGTAGGCAAGGCATTGAGGTTTATCTTCAACAAAAAATCAAAGAATTTGACACAAGGAACAATCACTTAAATTTCTTGATTAGCAGATAGTTGTTGAGCCAGAGGAGAGTTGATCCTGCAGAAACATCAGGATTAAGGATGTAATAAGCTTCCCAGAAATTGATTTTCATTGAGGATGACTTGTTAGGAATACTAGTAAATTTGGAGATAAGGGATGTGAGGATTTCCAGCCAACCAGTGCTAACAGAAGGGGGCTTGTTTGAGGGAGTGATATCCTTAAAGGGTGAGGAGTTGGAGATAAGGGATGTGAGGATTTCCAGCCAACCAGTGCTAACAGAAGGGGGCTTGTTTGTGGGAGTGATATCCTTAAAGTGTGAGAAGTTGGGATAGAGCAGGAACATTCTGTAGAAAGAGTTTTAGGAACATTGAAATATAAATGAATCTATGGAATGTAGGGATAACCCAATGAGCTTTATGTGCTTCTTCAGGCCTCTCAAGCTGATGGTTGTACTTTTGTCGCCTCTAATTAGATCAGTGCATATCTTGTGTATCTTCCTGATGAAGACTTTGGTGAAATTAGATATTCTGGGAAATATTAATATATTGATAAGGGAGGATTTGGCAAACATGGACATGTAAACTTTGAAAGAGAGGGTGTAATTTTCTGTGTAGATTGAAGTAGCTTTTCTTGGACAGATATCATGGCAGAAGCAGATTCAAGTATAGGGAAGCCTAAGAAGTTCTGGTACTTTTCTGCAAAAGGGCTAGGAATGTTTTTATAAGAAGATAAATACCAGGCAGATGACTCGGCCATATTAAACTGGAGGCCAGTTTGATCAGAGAACTGTTTAAGCATGGATAGAAGTCTGGGGATTAATTTTTTGATGGAAGAAAAATGGCCAAGTTGTCCATATAGATGATGTGATGAATTGAGGTATTTAATGTTGGGATATGGATGCCAGGAAGAGATCTCTCAATTTGAAGGAGCAGAGGGTTGAGGTAAGTAATGAAAAACAAGGCACTGAGAGGAGAGCCCTGTGGAATGGAGGATGTTGAGGAGAATAGAGGGAAAAGTTTCCCATTCAATGAGATGCTTACTTCACTATTGTAGAGGAGGTTCCTAATAATATTGATGATTCCAGTAGAGATGTCATCCTCACCAAGTAAGGTTAAAAGAGTATTGACTTAGATAAAATCAAACGCAGTGATGTCGAGTTGCACAACCACTGGTATAGTGATTTTAAATAAATTGATGGCATCTGCAGTGCCCTTTTTCACAATTGGTATTGCAAAATAAGGGGGAAAAATTTTGTTTTGAATTTTGTCCTTGATAATAGACTCAATGATCTTGACCATCAGTGGGGTCATAGAGATGGGCCACAGATTCTCCAGTGATGGAATTATACTGAACTTTAGGAATGGCACCATTGCTATGGGATAAAGTCCACTGATGTCTCGGGCATTGGAAGAAATGTAATTATATTAAGTTGTACATGACTTGAACTGAGAATTTGGACGTGTACCAGGAGGAATTGGGAGTTGCATGTAGCTCTGGATGGGTGCTTTCAGGCATTGAGGTTAATTTGGCCAGAAATATCTCCTTCCGAAATGCCATGGTTAGAGGGTGAAGAATCCGCAGTTGAATTCTGCCTGGAGTCAGGTGCAAGGGTGGAGAACTTTTCCTTGAAGTATGAAAAAATTTTGAAAAGCATGTTATATCCTGAATAAGGTTTATTTCTCACAATAATAGATGATAGAGTGAATCTCTTGTCTCTATGCAGAGCCCACCTAATGTAGCCCCTGGACCAATTGTGGGGATGATTCAAGATTTTTTGATAGAGAGATAATCTGCCAAAATTAACTGTTTGTTCTTGCTTTGGGATTTCAGGTTAATGATGGATTATATAGGGATTGTATTAAGGGGGATATTTTTTAGGGTATTGTTGAGTGATTCAAGTTCCATTAGAAGTGATGATGGCCTTTTATTATGTGAAGTATAGTTTGAGATTAGGGAAATTAAAATATGGATGAAGGAAAACCAGGTATTGACCGGTGTCAGAGAAATGATATGAATCTTGTGAAAATATATGTATGCCTCAGAGATGATGGCTTCAGGTAATGTGGACTTAAGAAGGATTCTCATGGCTGTGCTAAATCTTGGCCAGAATCAAGGTTTAATTTAAGGGATAATTCCAAATGGTTGGAGAAGGCTATGAGTTGGAGTGAGGGATAAATTAAAAAAATATAGATTGGGGGTATAGTAGATGCGGTCTATAAGAAAGGTATATACCTCCTTGTATAGAAGGAGAAGACATTTGGTGGGAAGAAGCCTTCTCCACTCATGAATCTTGTATTAAATCGATGAATATATTTAGCTATAAATTCCTGATAGGAGGTGTTAAAGTCTTCCAGGAAAATAGACAGGTAAGGGTTGGAGGCAAGTGTGAAGTTTGGATTATCTGTTGGATGAGCAATCCATTTTAGTATATATATATATATATATAAATATACTATAATGGATTTAAACATTATATATATATATATATATATATATATATATATATATAATGTTTAAAGTGAAGGCCTTGTGGAATAGGTGGCAATAACTTTATATGGGTTTATATAGTTAATTTTAAAGGATTTAAATGGTCTACTATTGGAGATTAAAATCGCTATGCCAGCAGCAGATGAAGAAGAAACCGAGTGACAATAGTAGCCAAGATTGCCAAGGAAGTTCAGAATTTTGGAGTTTGAAAACTGGTGTAATTTGGTCTCAGAGAGGTACACAATATGTGGCAAGTATTGTTTAAATCATTTGGTAAATGCATCCACCCTATTCAGGGAATTCAGATCCTGTATATTAATTCCTGATATTTTGAGCTTCATGTGGTATTACTTTAACAGAAAATTATAGTGTTTTTATTGAACAAGTGGTAGAAATTTGGAAATGATTGAATGAGCATTTAGTGTATATGTGTTTACACACTCATCAGTTACTGATCCTGCTAAGAGGACACATACTAGCTTTCACCCTGTTGTTCTGGATCACAGGCCATCCATGGAAGATACTCCAGCACTAGGTTCTTGAGAATACCCAGTCTGGCCAGAGGTCCTTTCCTTTGACTCTTTGAAATGCAAGCCATGAATGGATTTTGGTTCAGCATTTGTTGTTTTGGAGACCTTAGGTAACCACAATTTATTATCCTTAATAGGAACAGGGGTTTGAAAAGGTTTGCTTAGGTCTTTATTGGGTAAGTCACAAATTGTTTTCTTGGCTATCTGTGTTAGGAATAGGCTTGTGTTTTTTTCCTGGTTGCTGGGAGACAGGGTATTCAGTGTCCGAGGAGCTAATGCTATTGCTGTTTGTTTTTTTGGAGCATGTTTTGCTCACCAAAGATTTGGGAAGTGTATCTGATTCATTTGACTTTTTTTTGTGGACTGAGGCAAATGAGATGTCTCCTCCATGACCAAAGATGCTGATCCAAAAGACTCATCAAACACATTCATAGAGGGTGCAGGAGATGGTAAAGATTTAGGAGAAATTTCATCAACATGAGACAATAGAGGGTAGGTGGAATTTTTCACTGCTTCAGATGCTGTAAGGTCAGGCTTGAAATGGGTATATCCACAGTCTGCATCACTGAAACAGAGTTACAGTAGTGTGTTCTGTTTTTAATCCTTTTGCTACTATGGCAGATCCTGGCTGGGCAGTCCCTCACCAAGTGGCTTCTCTGGCAGCAGTAGAAACACTGTAAAGGAATGTCATGGAAGGTGATGACAAGAGGAGGTATCCACATAGTAGAGACTAGGAATGTCATTGGGGTTGATTCTTTATTCAGAGAGAATTCAAAGAAGGCAGTATTAATATATACTGGAAGATCTATATCTTTAATCATTTGGTATCTAAAATTTGAGACCTTGCCATAGGGCTTAAGTAATTGCTGCAAATCATTTTCTTTAAATTTAAGGTAACAATTCTTGATTTTGCCTAACAAGATGTAGGATGATTCATGTTAATGTTGCAAATAATTTTCCATCAAGATATTTGAAAAGTTTTCTGGAAGAGTAATTTCTGAGTCAGGTTGTTAAATTCAATTATTAAGTAATGATTATTAGGATGTTGCAGGATTTTATGAATCAGATTCCACAGTTTTTTCCTTGTTATCTCATTATATAGTTTATTGATTGGAAATTAATATAGATCACATGAAGGGTTGGTAACAGCCAAGATTGAGGTGTTTTTACTGTGGAATTTAAGAAAGGATTTATGTAATTGGTGAGGAATAGTATTATTAAATCTATTTGCTATCAAGCCAATGTTCTTTTGCTCCAAATTTAGATTAAGAATATTGGGATTGCTGTAGTTATCAGTAAAGTTCTCTTCAACCTCTTCATCAAATAAATGGAAAAAGTTTTGTTATTTTTTGAAGCTTCCCATCCCATAACATTAGCTTCTCTAAGGTCTGTCTGTGTAGCATTAGCATAAGAGGGCTTGCTCTTAATTAGTATATTGGGTTGATTTTGGGAAGTGGAGGCATTTAAATTGGAAGACACTATGTTAGTTTTCTATTTTTATCAATTTTATTATTAGGATTTTGAGAAACTTTAGAATTATGAGGAAAATTAAAAGAAAATTTACCTTGCTATTTTTCAAGCTTGGGAAATCTTAAATTTCTAACGATTTCACTGGAGGCTGCATTTTGAACACTATTGGCTTGAAATTTGTATTGGGGATCCTCTGTGATGAGCTTTTGAAAAAAAATCATGGTACTCATCTTATAGCTAAAGACGCCATTCTATGGTGCAGTTTTCATGCTAAAACACATGAAAATGCTGTTTCCGCTGCCGACACATTCGAACCCGCATTTTCTATAATACAACTTTTTTGTTGTGCTACAGAATGCAGCCCGCTATGTCGCATCACAGTACAGCATGTATATTGCTAAGCAGCAATTACATTTTCCGAATTCGCACAGTTTATAAAATAATTACGGCTTGATGAGAGAGTTTGTATTTGAATTGTATTGAAATGTTGTTTTCATTGGATTTTTTATTTATTTTAAACTATTGAAATGTTCAGATTTTTTAAAACAATAATTATAAGACTTTTTACAATGTACTGTATTGAACTTTTATTTGGGTAAATGTTAAATATCTATGTTTTTATTGAGTTGCAATTAGGTAACGTGTCAAGTAACATACTGTTAGTAACATTCCACGAGACAAAGAAGATTCTACCATCTGCATATTTTTGAAGTAAAAAAGAGCGGTATGAAAAAAATATCCAGTAAGAAAAGTCCAAATATACAGGTTTTTTTGTAAATTTAATAAAAAGCAAATATTATAAACATGTTTAATAAGTAAAGAAGACATTTGTATGTGTTTGTTGTTGTTTAAAAAAGTTTGAGTTTCTTTCTTCTGTCCGAGTACGCTTACGATTTTGAATTTTTTATTTTAGCATTACAAACAAACAGAACACTAACCTTAAAACTAACCCTAATACTAACCCTAAAACCAACTATAAACCTAACCCTAAATCTAACCGTAACAACTTTTTACTTTTATTACGATTATTAATTTTTAATTAAACAACAACAAAAAAAGTCGTAACACAAGTAAAAAAATATCCGATAGAAAATTGATAAAAAAAAGCCGTAACACAATTTAAAAAGTATACGATATAAAAAACACGAATCAAATTGTAATTTGTTGATTTTATTTTACATTTATTATTATCATTTAAATTGTATATGTTAATAAAAAAATAATATTTAAAAAAGACAATTTTGTTTTGTTTTTATTTTCGCATTACAAAAAAGCACAGAAAAATTATTAAAATCAATGGCCTGTGAATGTTCATATTTTATAGTTTTAGCGTGAAAATGGCGCCATCCAATGGCAACTTTAGCCTATGAGACAAGCACCAAAATCATTTTCTCTTTGACTGTAGAATAAGACAATTTTGTTTTGTTTTTATTTTCGCATTACAAAAAAGCACAGAAAAATTATTAAAATCAATGGCCTGTGAATGTTCATATTTTATAGTTTTAGCGTGAAAATGGCGCCATCCAATGGCAACTTTAGCCTATGAGACAAGCACCAACATCATTTTCTCTTTGACTGTAGAATCTCAGGATGGTATGGTTGGTTGCAGAGAGCAAAAACCTGAGTTGTCTTGAAATTTCAAAGATGGCTTTTTCTTCTGCTTGTTCCATTGAAGATTCTTGAAAACAGCTGTAAGCCTCTTCAGTACTGAGTAATTTATCCACTCTTAATTGAGCAGTAAAATAAGGGGATAAACTTTTAAAGTAAGAGGTTTTCACAAGGAAAAATTTCAGAAAACCTCATGAATTAGCAAACTTTTATAGAGCCTTAAATTCAATGAAGTTAACTATAAGCTATAGAGGGCGCTTCAAAGATATATTGCTTTAGCTCTGACTTGATTGAAATTTCTTTAAAGTTGTGGAGATATGAATAAACACATTGAAATGCTTTTTTTAATTCAATTTTATTACTATTCATTTACTTATCCAAAAAAAGCATGTTTTCCACAACTTAGAAACTATTTCAATTATTTTTACCTTGTGATTCCTCTCTGATCATTTTAGCTTGTTTCCCAAATCATTAATTATTAATCACTTTAATAGTTATCAAATTATATCTTATAATCTCTTTTAATTTTGCCAATTAAAAATATATAAATTAAAAATATTTCATAAAATAATCTGACAATTAAATTTTTTTTCATTAAATCCAGATTCTAAATCATCAATTCTACTGTCATTTAAATATTTTAATACCTATATTTTTGACAATTATATTTTTTTAACTGACCAAATTTACTCAACAAAGATACATCTATATGTATTTGCAAAGATCAGTCATCCGGTCCATTATTGTAAAAGATGGTATTTAAACTTTATGGTCTTAGCAGCACAAACTATAAAATGTATCTTGTATTTTATGGATAACTATTAAATATAAAAATTATTTTAATTTTTAGTTTAAATAATTTCATGAGTTGCTCTTACAAACATTTTAAAAATATTTTTAGATGTTCCAAATAATTAAAGAGTCACGAAAATTATTCAGTATTGCAAATTTGTTCATTACATACACACATACATATATATCCTATCAAAATGTAAACATCAAAAGCCTTAAAGCTAAACTAGTCAATAAAATAATTAAAATTACTCCAAATTCACAACTCAACCAGACTTGTCAAAGAAAATAAACTCTCAAACACAATCAATTGTTTTATGGCTATAAGCAGAGAAGTCTGCTTGTAGCAATGAAACCATTGGTTGTGTTTTAGAGTTTATTTTCTTTGGCTAGTCTGGTTGAGTTATGAACTTGGAGTAATATTGATTATATTTATGGAAGCATATACTTTTCCATGTATTTATTTATTTTATCTACATTTTGTTCGCGCTTTCGGTGACATGATGCCATGCTTTTCTAATTCAAAACCATATATATATATATATATTCTACTATTTGAGATTTCAATTTGTTTAGCTATTGTGACCTAATATATATATATATATATATAGAAATAAAATACATTTAATAAATAGACAAACTGATAACATTAAAATAGGAGATTTGTGGGATTTGAATTGATGATGTTTTGCTTCCATTTTGTTTTTCTTAATTTAATGGCAGTTGAGGCAGGTTTAAGAAATTAACCAAAAGTACTTCTGCAGATTTAAAAATTGTTTATAATAGTTTATTACCGTTAAAAGCATTATTTTTATTATAATTACAATTTTGTTTTAATTAACAGACATTATATATATATTGTAACAAAATTAAAGGTCGATCAAAGATCCAGTGTAAATATCTAGCTCAATAAACGAAAAATGCATTGTAGATTTTATATCAAAAGAAAAGAATTATTTAACCTGAGTAGTGGCTATTAAACCAAAGATCAGACTGAGTTATCTATCATATTACAGGTCATGGGATGAAATGAAACATATTTCTATCATTAGATTTCTCAAGATACCCCACTATCAATAATTATAAGCAAATTATTAATAACAAGTATTATAACTCAGGTATATGAAATCACGTGAGGTGAGTACACTAGTAATTCAATAAAATATAACTCAGGTATACAGACAGTAGATCTTATCCACTTTCATTTTTTGGTTTGATGTTAAGTGCATGTTTAAACAAATAATAAGTGAATATGGTCTAGCAGGGCACCACTAGATTATCTGAATCTAGACACAGTTATATCTAATAACCTTTCACATGTACCGGGTTTGAATCCCCTTTTTGGTACTTTATTTCTAATACAAATGGAAGATTTTGCTTTTTGAGCCATATCACTATACACACTAATATTTAGGTAAAAGTAAAACATCTTTAAACCAAAGTGGAGTATATTAGACATGAATCATTTCTTAGATCTTAGCATAACAAATGTGTTTCAATATTTTTATAAGTTTACTGCTCAGATTATATATATAACTAATTTAGGATGGCAATTCACTCATCCTTGCATGAAATAGATGACAGGATGTGGTTATAATAATACTAAGAAATCACTAAATATTATAAAATCAATATTTATTTATGGCCTTTAAACAGTTAAACAGCTCATTAATTAAAATGTTGATGACGATGGTGATGATAATAATGATAATGACAAGGGTTTCAATTACTGCTCTAGGACTAAACCTAAACATAAAACTAATTTTATAAAGAAATTCATAATTATTGCTTAATTTTAGCATATTTACTTATATCTTAAATAACTAATATTCAACCACTGATGATGATGAATGATCACACTTAACAAAGACTACACTTAATGAAATATATATGCCTCATTTAATAAAACAAACTAATATTTATTACTGCATTTCTAACATATACATAAAAATTTCTAGATAAACATGAAAATTGATATGAATAAGAATAATAATAATAATAATAATTAATTATATAACAATCCTCAGATTAATTTCAAGTTCTTCCCCCTTTCCCTTCAAATGTATATTGTATTAAGTTGGATGTCACATTGACCATGATTTTCACTCCATGAGAAAAGTATTTCAAGAAAAAAAAATATCCGCTCATTAGCACACATACTTTATAAATCTAACATGTAAGTAGAATGTTAAAAAAAATGTTAGTAGAATTGAAAGAGCAAGTTTTATAAACAAGTTTTAAATTATTTTCTCCCCCTCTCTTCTACCTCTGAAATGCTATACTTAACTTGAAACAAAATAATCCAATATTCTAATACTACTTGTTACTTCACATTCACTCGCAATTATACACATATAAAAATATTATTATGTATGTGCATGTTTTATCCCATAATAACAAAATATTATTTAAAACCAAAATAATAATAATACATTAGTTAAAACTAAAATCATAATACCATAAAAAAAATTGTTTTACACATTAATATTTCATAACTGTAAAATTAATAAACAAATAATTTTGATACATTCAAGATCATTTATGAAGCTCAAAGTTATTATTAGTAAGACATTCTTGTTTTTAATCGATCTGAATAGTCTTTAAAAGTTCTTTAAGTAAAATATACCACTTTATTGCTAAAATGTTTATTAAGACTCTGATATCATAAAGAAAATAGATATAAAAAGTCATATTACCAATCTTTTGTTTGTGGCGAATTTCCAAGGGTTCAAACTTGTCTTGTATAATGTCTATATTTCTGCAGCTACCATTTCCGTTTTACATGGGAACAATATCTTTCTTGAGGTGTATAACTATTTGATGATGATGACTCTATTGAGGTTATTTGCTTTAGTGGACAATTTGGAAATCATTATATTAATTTTTCTTCTCTTCCTGTCAAGCATGATTCTTTTAGTGGATGAAATACAGCAGTTGTTTTCACATTTATAAATTTTCTTGAGTTTAAAGTCAGTTGTTGGAACAATTAATTGGACTTGATGATTAATATTTATCGGTAGATTAATTCATCTTTCATCAAATGCAGGTGAATGCTTTCTTCCTTCTATTAAGAACATCTTATTTCTCTGGTCAGTTGAAAGGTGTAGAATATTATTTTAGACAAAACATCTTTTCTTTCCTATATGATGTGCAGCTTCCCAGATGGTCAGGAAAAGATGGGACATACATATAATTTTTCTAGCCAGTCATTTCTTATATTTTCAACATTCAATTTAATAGTCTAATAATCTGAATCATAATCACAATAATAATAATTATTCAACTGATTTTCCCAGACACTTTTTATATCCAATTTTTTAGCTAACTTAACCGATCAAAGATAGCATCACTTGCTATTTTTGGACAAATTCGTTTTAATTAGATCTCTAATTTATTTTCAACTAAATTATTTTTCAATTGAAAAGTTTAGTCCATTTTCCAGACACTTTTGTTTTAAAAAAATAGACTTAATCCTTTTTTTCCCTTACACCTAGGTAACATTTCAAATTTTTGAGCTTCCTTCTTTAGATCTTAAGATAAGACAATTTCAAAATTAGAGTCCCCACCCAGCTTAAGCTCCCAAAGTGACAAACAATCATTTACAACAACAAAATTGCTACAAAAATAGATATCTGATTCAACAGATTTCCTCTTTTAACATAAAATTGTACAAAAAAAATAATTTGACAGATTTAACCCTTCTAGTACAAACTGTTGAATAAAAAAAAAATTTAACAGATTTTCTCAATTTTCTTTCAATATTGAATAAATAAAAAATGTAGTTTATGAATGTAATATATCCACGCATACACACTGCCATTATTCCAATCATTTATAAATTTGGTTGACTAATAATATAAATGCTAGTTCAGAAATTATAACCCTATTATTTAATTGAATCTGTAACTTTTAAATCCCAATTACAATTATAGAAAAGCAAAATAGAAGTATAGAATAAGATATTAGAATTGATCAAGCATAGGTTAGTTTTAAAGAAATTTAAAATGTTGAATATTTGAAATATAAAACAATTAAATAGTTTACACATACATTGCTTATACATATGTGTTATAACTTTGCTTTTTAACAGAAAATTTAAATATTAAATGTGTATACTGCTCTTTTTGAGATTTATTAACACACAAACAAGTAAAGCATATAATTGCTGTCCCACTCTCTTTCTGTCTAAAGTGTTTACAATTTTGATCTGGTAGGGTTTGAACTTGGATTCCCTACAGCTTCTTTTATGGTTATATAAAAATGTGATGATTTTTGGTTTTACATTTTCTCACATGCACATTACTATAAATTTAGCTAGTTTCTAAATTGTAATGGCACAACTTTCCCCCCCTTCGGATAAAATCATCAGCACTTTTGTTTTAACTATATCTAAAAAAAAAAAAAATCCTAACTAATAAAATACACTAATAATAATAAACACACTAATAATTAAAATAATAATAAAAAAAATTCTAACTATTGGTAAATATCATACTTTTCATTAGAAAACTAATTGTTTGGAGATCTTTGCCAGGCTATTCTGCTGAAGTATAAGGGATCAAACTCCTAGCATTATAGGTTCCCTTATTCCCATCAAGAGCAGCAAGCATAAAGGCATTCTCTCCTATTTTCTTTGTAATTTGGAATGGCTTTTTCTTTTCAAATCATATTGCAGTCTGCATAAAATTGCACATGTACATCCAGTCCATTTTTAATATTTCCATTTTTCATCTTGACTGGGTATTTATAAAACATATCCGGAGGATTTATTTTATATAAGCTTCTATTACAAACTCCATTTAGAAATATGGACTCTTGGTACCCTATGTAATATGCCTTGAAGTTTTTCAGAGAGATTGACTCTCTATACCATATATACTTTATTTTTAAACTTTCCAGAAAGATCGACTCTCTGTACCTTAAATCTTCCAGAGAGGTTGATTCTCTGGGCCACGTATAATTTACTTTTTAATTTTCTAGAAAGGTTGACTCTTTGTACCATATATAAGGCACATTTAACTTTTCCAGAGCATTTAAATTTTTCAGAGAGATTGATTCTCTGTATGATACACACTGGACATTTAAATTTTTCAGAGAGATAGATTCTCTATACCATATATAAGGTATCTCCAATCTATTTAAGAAGACAGATTTTTGAAACCACACATGCTGGTTTGTTACTAGATTGAAAACTACAGACTGTTGAAACTTTTGTTCTCTCTCGAAAATATCTGGTTTCATCTCCCCTGTTGCCTCTCTTAACTCAATCACTTTATCTGGTGTATGGACTTTTCCCTCCCACTTTCTTTTCCTTCTTTTCACTTTATGATCTACCCCAATCAGCTCTCTGGCCATCTCCTCATGTACTTTCTTTACCGGGAGATTTGGTATTATGGCTACTATTGGCCTTTCTACTTCTTTTTCATCTTGTGGATTTTTAACTAAAGTAGGCATCCTTTTCTCTGACTGACTCTGTCTGAGCTATCCCTACAGTCATCTGGACTGATGCTACCATCGTTCTGCCCTGAATTTAGGTTTGACTGATCCTGCAGCCTTACATTAATACGATCTTTTAATTCCCCTATTTTCTGGTAGAGATTGTCCATCTTGGGGTTCATGTATTCCACAATGTAGGCCTTCTGGTTCTCCACAACCTTTTCCAACACAACACCCAATTCATGTTGATTCATTCTGGGTCCCTCTTCTAAAAAACTTGACTTGTCCCTTTTCACTATCTCCTCCCTAAAGCTATCCATGTGTTTCCCCAATTCTTTCCTAAGATTTTGGTTCATCTGTACACACTCATTGGCCATGCTTCCCTTAACTTCTCGTATTTCCTTTTCTAAGCCACTAAACTTATTTTTCATAGTGAGGGCCTGATCTACACAGCCCAAAGTGGCTTCCTTATATGAATCCACTTTGGCTATCACCTCCTCTAATCTGATACTAATTCCTGCAGAAGTTATTTCGGCATTCTTTTCTATGCATTCTGATATGGATTGGGAGACCAACCCATGGACCTCATTCCTAACTAACTCAATCTCTTTCTTATTTTCTTCAATAGACTGCTCCACTTGAGCCTTTAATGACTGTAGTCCCTGACAGCCCTCCTGTTTGGTGACTTCCATAGACCTACACACTCCTTCTATCCTCTCCTCTAATGACACAAACCTATTTTTACACTATATTGGACCTTTCTATCCTAGTTTCCAAAGCTACGATCATTCGGTTGTTATTGTCAATAGAGTTCTCTAGATTTACCCTTAAACCTTCTATACTTTTCTCCACAGATTGACCTATCTTTTGTTCTAGACTTTCCATACTTTTATTATTTTTCTCTATCTTTTGTTCTAGATTTGCCATCCCTTGCTTACTATCTTCTCTTAGACTTTCTATATTTGCTTACTATCTTCTCTTAGATCTTCTCTTAAACTTATTATACTTTGCTTACTATCTTCTCTTAAACTTTTTATACTTTGGAACATCTGCATTATCATTAATTCCATGTCTAATGGTTCTTTATTTTCTATCTGTATCTGGCCAACTTCTGGCTCCTCATCTACTTCCACACTTGAGGCCGTATTATTGCTACTAACATTAAAGGCATCTTCCTCTACTTCCTCTCTTTCCTCTTGTGTTTGTTTTAAGAAAATCTCCCCATCCTCTTCTTCAGTATGAAAACGATCACTGATTCCTGGTATTGGGGCACCTTCCTCTTCCACAACCTCTTCCGTACTATAATTTAGTTCACTCATGTTATAAAACTATATATATCCCATCTGTGCTTTCCCTGACCACCAAAAACCTACACATCATCTCTCTGTCTGACACCTTTCTCTTTGACTAACTGACTGATTTGCTTTTCACCTTATCATGCATTACAAATACAAAAAAAATTTAATGTCCTTATTTGATGAACTACACAACAATAATCTATATAGTGCATGTCTGTCTGCAATAGCCCAAATTATACATTCATCCATTCTCCCAGAAATCTGACAGATATTGACAGTCCCCAGAATGACTAGCAGTTCACAATCTTGAGATAAATGAAACAATTCAGTCACAGCACTATAATCACAATGCATCATGAGCACTCAGAAGATCATCCCAATTCAATCACTATTGACCACTACAACCCTTGATTGAATGATGCAAACTCTGTTACAATAACAGATGTATTTTAAGTATTAGGGGCTAAAGTATATAAACTATGCCTTGCTCTCTCTCTCTTGGAATCTTATGTGGATAGTATCAAAGAATGCCCTGCTTATTAAGGACTACAGAAAACAACCTTGCTCTCTGTCTTGGAGACTTGTAGGCTGATATCATGGCAGGACTGCTGTTAACTGCTTCATGAAAAAATAAGAATAACATATAAACTGGGTTGGAGCAGTGAATGGGTTTGATCATTCATAAGTTACATGAAATACATAGCATTCTCAAGGCAATGACAAAACTCTCCACTCATCATCAAAACTGCAATCTAACCAACTAAACTCCAACGATCAACCATCCAATCAAACCTCTAAAATCATAGACTTTTTACAAAATGAATGCCCCAAACACACATAAGACCACTATTCCATAATTCATCACTATTACTATGCCTATCCTATCTGGCAATAAATCATTTTAATGTTCCACAAAAAAATCTTTTATTTATTTCACCTTTGTCTTAAGTTGTGATATTCCTCTCTATTTTCAAAATTGATAAAAAAACAAACTGTTTTATGGCTGTACCCATTTTATCATCATCAATAAAAAATTAAATCATATTAAACATCATCATATACAAATCTAAAATAAGACTGTTTGGCCAAGAAAATTTTGTAAGACAAAAAAATTTTTTATTGAAAACAAAAAAAATTACTAAAAAAAATTTCTCTATTTAACCACACATCTCCTATCATTCTATAGACTCCCTTTTTCAGGTATATGGTAAAATATCAAGCCCCACGTTGGGCGCCATTGTAACAAAATTAAAGGTCGATCAAAGATCCAGTGTAAATATCTAGCCCAATAAACGAAAAATGCATTGTAGATTTTATATCAAAAGAAAAGAATTATTTAACCTGAGTAGTGGCTATTAAACCAAAGATCAGACTGAATTATCTATCATATTACAGGTCATGGGATGAAATGAAACATATTTCTATCATTAGATTTCTCAAGATACCCCACTATCAATAATTATAAGCAAATTATTAATAACAAGTATAACTCAAGTGCATAAAATCACATGAGGTGAGTACACTAGTAATTCAATAAAATATAACTCAGGTATATGAAATCACGTGAGGTGAGTACACTAGTAATTCAATAAAATATAACTCGGGTATACAGACAGTAGATCTTATCCACTTTCATTTCTTGGTTTGATGTTAAGTGCATGTTTAAACAAATACTAAGTGAATATGGTCTAGCAGGACACCACTATATTATCTGAATCTAGACACAGTTATATCTAATAACCTTTCACATGTACCAGGTTTGAATCCCTTTTTGGTACTTTGTTTCTAATAAAAATGGGAGATTTTGCTTTTTGAGCCATATCACTATACCCACTAATATTTAGGTAAAAGTAAAACATCTTTAAACCAAAGTGGAGTATATTAGACATGAATCATTTCTTAGATCTTAGCATAACAAATGTGTTTCAATATTTTTATAAGTTTACTGCTCAGATTATATATAACTAATTTAGGATGGCAATTCACTCATCCTTGCATGAAATAGATGACAGGATGTGGTTATAATAATACTAAGAAATCACTAAATATTATAAAATCAATATTTATTTATGGCCTTTAAACAGTTAAACAGCTCATTAATTAAAACATTGATGATGATGATGATGATAATAATAATGATAATGACAAGGGTTTCAACGACAGTTCTAGGACCAAACCTAAACATAAAACTAATTTTATAAAGAAATTCATAATTATTGCTTAATTTTAGCATATTTACTTATATCTTAAATAACTAATATTCAACCACTGATGATGAATGATCACACTTAACAAAGTCTACACTTAATGAAATATATATGCCTTGTTTAATAAAACAAACTAATATTTATTACTGCATTTCTAACATATACATAAAAATTTCTAGATAAACATGAAAATTGATATGAATAAGAATAATAATAATAATAATTAATTATATAACAATCCTCAGATTAATTTCAAGTTCTTCCCCCTTTCCCTTCAAACGTATATTGTATTAAGTGGATGTCACATTGACCATGATTTCAAGAAAAAAAAATATCCGCTCATTAGCACACATACTTTATAAATCTAACATGTAAGTAGAATCTTAAAAAAAATGTTAGTAGAATTGAAAGAGCAAGTTTTAGAAACAAGTTTAAATTATTTTCTCCCCCTCTCTTCTACCTCTGAAATGCTATACTTAACTTGAAACAAAATAATCCAATATTCTAATACTACTTGTTACTTCACATTCACTCGCAATTATACACATATAAAAATATTATTATGTATGTGTGTGTTTTATCCCATAATAACAAAATATTTAAAACCAAAATAATATATTAGTTAAAACTAAAATCATAATACCATAAAAAATTGTTTTACACATTAATATTTCATAACTATAAAATTAATAAACAAATAATTTTGATACATTCAAGATCATTTATGAAGCTCAAAGTTATTATTAGTAAGACATTCTTGTTTTTAATCCATCTGAATAGTCTTTATAAGTTCTTTAAATAAAATATACCACTTTATTGCTAAAATGTTTATTAAGACTGATATCATAAAGAAAATAGATATAAAAAGTCATATTACCGATCTTTTGTTTGTGGCGAATTTCCAAGGGTTCAAACTTGTCTTGTATAATGTCTATATTTCTGCAGCTACCACTTCCGTTTTACGTGGGAATATCTTTCTTGAAGTGTATAACTATTTGATGATGACTCTATTGAGGTTATTTGCTTTAGTGGACAATTTGGAAATCATTATATTAATTTTTCTTCTCTTCCTGTCAAGCATGATTCTTTTTGTGGATGAAATACAGCAGTTGTTTTCACATTTATAAATTTTCTTGAGTTTAAAATCAGTTGTTGGAACAATTAATTGGACTTGATGATTAATATTTATCAGTAGATTAATTCATCTTTCATCGAATGCAGGTGAATGCTTTCTTTCTTCTATTAAGAACATCTTATTTCTCTGGTCAGTTGAAAGGTGTAGAATATTATTTTAGACAAAACATCTTTTCTTTCCTATATGATGTGCAGCTTCCCAGATGGTCAGGAAAAGATGGGACATCTTAACCAATCAGAGATAGCGTCACTTGCTATTTTTGGACAAATTTGTTTTAATTAGATCTCTAATTTATTTTCAACTAAATTATTTTTCAACTGAAAAGTTTAATTCTTTTTCCAGACACTTGTTTTAAAAAAAATAGACTTAATCCTTTTTTTTTCTTACACCTAGGTAACATTTCAAATTTTTGAGCTTCCTTCTTTAGATCTTAAGATAAGACAATTTCAAACTCAGAGTCCCCACCCAGCTTAAGTTTCCAAAGTAACAAACAATTATTTACAAAAACAAAATTGCTACAAAAATAGATATCTGATTCAACAGATTTCCTCTTTTAACATAAAATTGTACAAAAAAAATAATTTGACAGATTTAACCCTTCTAGTACAAACTGTTGAATAAAAAAAAAAATTAACAGATTTTCTCAATTTTCTTTCAATATTGAATAAATAAAAAATGTAGTTTATGTATGTAATATATCCAAGCATACACACTGCCATTATTCCAATCATTTATAAATCTGGTTGACTAATAATATAAATTCTAGTTCAGACATTATAACCCTATTATTTAATTGAATCTGTAACTTTTAAATCCCAATTACAATTATAGAAAAGCAAATAGAAGTATAGAATAAGATATTAGAATTGATCAAGCATAGGTTAGTTTTAAAGAAAGTTAAAATGTTGAATATTTTAAATATAAAACAATTAAATAGTTTACACATACATAGCTTATACGTATGCGTTATAACTTTGCTTTTTAACAGAAAATTTAAATATTAAATGTGTGTACTGCTCTTTTTGAGATTTATTAACACACAAACAAGTAAAGCATATAATTGCTGTCCCACACTCTCTTTCTGTCTAAAGCGTTTAAAATTTTGATCTGGTACAGTTTGAACTTGGATGCCCTACAGCTTTTATGGTTATATAAAAATGTGATGATGATTTTTGGTTTTACATTTCCTCACATGCACATTACTATAAATTTACCTAGTGACTAAATTGTAATGGCGCAATATAATATATATATATATGGATCTTTGATTACATTATAAATCAGGTAATTTTTATTTTTCATTGTTAACTAAAATCACAGTGCAGTGGCTAAGAGAGGTGCATCTGGGAATATAGGTCATGACCATCTATATACTATTAATATAATTTAATATGGTGTGAATTCTTCCTAAATATTTTAGCTAAGTGAGATACAGACCTATGATACCAATCAAAATTTATAATCAAATAAATAATTTTATTTGAGGTAGCAAACTAATTTTCTATGCCCCTAGAATAGTGAATGTAATTATAATAAATGCAATTAAAATAGGGGAGGAGAAATTCCCCTTCACACACACACACTCATTAGATACTTGACTAAGACTAAGAAAATATATAAATTAACTGCATTATTTTTCATAAATAAAGTCAAATACATTTAGTGGTATAAATACTGTAAAATGTGTGTAGCAATAGAATTGTAAAGACAAAAATATCTTTGATGGATCTGTAAGTTTTTGTGATAGTCTAGAGATGATCTATGAAGATAGAAAATGCACTATCACATTTTATGTAGTAACTCTTAATTCAGACATAGTATTACCTTAAAATTAACCTTTATGAAAGACACGTGTTTCTGTCAAACAAACCTGATTTCAGCAGATGGTTGTGAAATCAGTTGAGATCACATCAATCATAGCAATTCCATTCCTATTTAAATAGACTGACAAAATTCAATTTGATGTTAAAATTTGAATATAAATTATTGTGACAATTTAATTAAAGTTACATTTATATCAACTATATTACTATAAACTTTCTTATTAATTAACATTAAGTTGAAAGAAAGGAAGCTTTCGTTAAATTATTATTAAAACTCAGGTTCAAATTTTAATTTTAATCTCACTGTTGCTATTCTATTAAAATACATACTGATTTGCTATGTTTGATCTCAACATAATCTCCTGATCAGTTGTTAATGTTTGATATATTGGTATTTGGGAGTTTTCAAGTAAACCAAAATGGCAGTCCATAATTTTAATAAATGTACAGCTTCAAAAGCATATAATCTATCGAAGATGTGTTAGTTGTTAAATTAAAACAAAATTAATAAATCTATTGTTAAATTTAGAAAACAAGTCTTACATTGGTGGTCAAGAGGTCAGCATGACTGCCTTGCAATTACCAGGGTTGCGAGTTTGCGCCCCGGCCGATGCTATGAAACTTTAAAAAAAAATTTAGAAAACAAAATTCCGATAAATTTCATGAAGCTTGATGTCAATTTTTTTACTTATATTGAAACATGGAACATGACAGGGTGCTCTTAACATTGCCATACCTTGGTTCAGTTCACATGTTTCTTTTTGTCAGCAGTTTTTTTTTTTTTGGTAAATTGTCGTAATGATAAAAATTTGGAACTTTCCTATCACAGACTGTAACACGGTGGATTATTTCCAAGGGTACAAGATCCCACCTTTCTGAAAAGTGTGTGTTAATGGTCATAATATGATTGCACACTGCCAATATAAATAATGTATTAATATTGTATTTATATTTTTTGCTCAATTTTTCTGCTAATAAGTTAATCCCCTCCAAAAAAGACAGAAAAGAAACTAAATATTGTAATTAATTTTGCACAGTGACTTTTTTTAAAAAAATAAAATATAAATTTAAAATACATTTTCTCGTAAGCATTTTCTTTGTAAACTTATTTTTTGGGGAGCAGGGGATAAAATTGTAGATTTATCAAAAATAGGACTGCTATTTTGGTTTACTTGAAAACTCAAAAGTACCAATTTAACTAACAGTGTCCTTCAAGTAGTCAAGTGACTTTTCATCAAGTCCTTTATCCAAGTGGGCAATTAATATTTAGATAATAACTATGTTTTGGATATCCCTCTATTTGACACATTAAATTGTTCACTAAGGTAAAAAATTTAAAAAAAAACTTGATTTATTTCTCTTCATTTTATCATTTAATAAAACAGAAATCAATTTAACTGTGAAAATCTGTATTTTTTGTAGGTAACGCCAGTAAACCAATTCTAAATGCAGTATTTATGAATCCAGTTATACCAAGATATGATCATCAGTGGTGCAGCACTTTGAATTTCACTCTGGATCCAGATACTTACGTTGATAACATCATTCTGTCCGCAAGATATTATCGAGAAGAGAAATGGGAGGTTATTTACAAGCTTTCAGAAGATAGCGTTGTTTTGAATAATAATAGCCGGTTTTATAAGCGTCTAGATAAAAATAAGGTGACAGCTAATTCATTTTGCTTTCAATCTGTAGAGATAGCAGACCGACTGATTGATTTTCAATGGATCATTTTAGACCTTAATAATAAAAGGAGTAATTTGCAATTTAATTTCAACTACAATGGTAAGACATTATTATTATTATTATTATTATTATTATTATTATTATTATTATTATTATTATTATTATTATTATTATTATTATTATTATTATTATTATTATTATTATTATTATTATTATTATTATTATTATTATTATTATTATTATTATTATTATTATTATTATTATTATTATTATTATTATTATTATTATTATTATTATTATTATTATTATTATTATTATTATTATTATTATTATTATTATTATTATTATTATTATTATTATAATAATAATAATAATAATAATAATAATAATAATAATAATAATAATAAAAATAATAATAATAATGTTTATCAATGAGATCAAAGTCATTCTCATTGCAATAATCTCTCAACCATTAGTTATGCATGCATCATTTTTTTATGCCCATTATATATTTATTTGATTCCAAAATCAATGCCACAGAAATACACTTTTTTTAATTGATCCATTATTTTTCAAACATCAGCATTGTCAAATCATTCCTGGTGTAATATTTTTTCCAAGTGGACAGTTTTTTTAAAAATTTAAATTGATGTATAAATATTATCCCTGTATATATACAAATACAGATAAATAATTAATGGAAGCAAACGAATCTTCTTCCTTCTGTGAGTAAATAATACTCTGTATATTAGTCGGGATAAAAAACAGAATGGAAACATACAGAGCATTATTTGGTCATAGCATGAAAAAATAATTTGGTCCTTTTAATTATAAATACATTAGGCTGTACTAATTTTATATATTGTAACAGTTATATCTGCACTCACACAACAAAATCCAGAGTCCAGGTAAATTACACCAAAGCTGGTGTAAATGAAGTAAGTGGTAAGATCTCAAATCTGACCATACTCCAACTTATTTACCAATATTTCATGGTTTAATACCCATGAATGACATTTATGAGATTACATTTGATCTCAATTTTTTCAGTGAGCTGGCTGAGAAAAGAGAGAAACATGAGAATACATTAGACTGTACTAATTTTATATATTGTAACAGTTATATTTGCACTCACACAACAAAATCCAGAATCCAGGAAAATTATACCAAAGCTGATGTAGATGAAGTGGTAAGACCTCGAATTTTACCAGTATTCCAAGATTTAATGCCCACAAATGACATTTATGAGATTACACTTGATCTCAATTTCTTCAGTGAGCTGGCTGAGCAAAGAGAGAAACATGAGGAAAAATTAATAACTATAATTAAAAATTAAATAAACTACTCAACATGCTATGACTTAACTAAGGACATGCATAATATCTTAAGAAAGAGTTTGGGTGATTTGAAGTAGATTGCGATAAACAACATTAAACAAATGATAATTTTAAGTGTGTTTAATAAAATAATGATTTAATAATTAATTAAAATAAAACAAAAGAACATAATTATTTAGCATTGGTTGAATGGATTATGCATGCAGGCATTATAATAATGATAAAATGGTCAATGTTACAGTGGTCTCATATTGATATGCAATTCAATTTATATATTTATCTGCAGTATTTGACTCGTGCCTGATATTGTGATATCTACTTTTTAGATTTTCTAATAGTAAGTTAAACATTTAACAGGATGATACAGAGATAGAAAGTAATAAGCTACCAATTTTAATATATTACCAATGAGCAATTAAATATGCTTGAAGTACAGATTTCATTAGGTAAAACTAGATGCCAAGTTCAGGCTAATGCTGAAGTTTACTAATAAGGAGGAAACAATCTGATAACTGTAGATTGGGTATCTGAGACTATGGTACTAAAATATTAAGTTAAAGGTCACAGTGTGAATGTGTAATTATTACAGGCTTCAGTAACAAATACTCAGTGCCCTTGAACTGAATGGCTTGCTATGATTAATATTAAAGAACATATTAGTTCAGAAAGTCATATAGGCTTTGAATATTGTTTGGGACTTTTGTGTTTCAGTTCTAAAAGATATAACCATCCAAACAAAAGAATGGTTGGCTATAAACTGTAAACCATCTTAAACGGGTCGCATCAAGATGTTAGCATACACTATGTGCTTAATAAAGACACACTTGTAATCCTTAATAATAATTCTAATATGTCTTTAAAATAACTAAGTAATGAACCTATATATATATATATATATATATATAGTTTCAGTCTGCTGAAACTAAGATAGAATATAATAATTATGCTTAGAAAGTGTTAATTAAATATTACTCTAGTTTATATATTGAATCTATACAATTATTTATAATCAAAGTAGGGAGGAGCAAGCATATTTTGGGCTTACAACATTTGCAGTTATATTTTTAATATCATCTCTGGTCATTATCTAACTAATAGATATAATCATGATTAAACTGGTTAGGCAAACCTCAATAAACATACTAACAAATATTAAAATAAAGCAGCGATTCATACTAGCTAAAGAGCAATGATAATTTTACACTTGAGAGCTTCTAATTGTCTCCCAAAAATTTATTAAATTAACTATTTGTTGCCTTAAAACATTGACATATCTCAACATATAAAATCAATAGATGAAATAAAATAATCAAAGTAGAAAGATAGGCATGACTGTAGATTATAAGAGATTTTAAATAATAACTGATACAGTTAATTACAAGTTCTAATAATAAGTTATATTAAATTATAGACAAGTTTATGGTTACAATTTGACAGCTTTACTTTTAAAAGATTTTTAATTTGATGAGAATTTATCATTTAAATCAGGAGTGGGCAGTTGTTTTAGCTCAAGGGCTGCAGAGGTTGGTGGAGGGCCATGTCAGGGGCCACTTTGTGGAAGCGAAAGTTAGCGGAGGCCACACCTTTTTTTCATGACACAATAAACACACTGCTTTATTCCCTGAATTACCAAAGAAATATTTATTTGTCCATTCTTCATTAAATACATGACATTTATCACTGATTCTATATTTTTTCAGAGGGTTTATGGTTTCACTAAAGTTGGAAATGTATATATTTGCTAATGCAAAGACAAAATTGAAATTAACCAGATCAACTAGAAAAGCACTGCACATCGTATCTACACTATGCATGTATATTGATATGGCTATTCTACTGGAAAATACGAGATGAATCTTCAGTTGCACATAGAAAAAATATCTCAGTTCAAGGCGGATTTTTCTGATTGTCTTTGGGCTGCATAAAAACTTTTACGAGACTGCATGTGGCCCTCGGGCCACTATTTTCCCACCCCTGGTTTAAATGAACATTCATAGCAGCTATTTTAATAAAGGAATTATAGGTTTTAAAAGTAAATTTATAGGGTTCTGCAATGAACTATTACCAATTTTCTTCTCGTAGCTGAGTCATCCAACATTTGGGAATAAGCACTGGCATTTTCTCTGAATAGTTTACTTGTTCATGATGTCATTCCTTGGAAGTAGGTGGTGGCTGGAATTCACCATCCTGGTAGTGATGAAGGTAACAGCATGGCAGCATATAGGATGGGTTTGCAGGTGACTGTTCTTTCATAGAAAGAAATTGCAAATTGGTGGTCTTTCTAGCCACTCATTCTAAAATTACAACTGACATAGCTTTGTGCAGCAACACACATGAATTATAGAGTATATATCTTTTACAGTGCTAAAATATAGGGTTTCTATACTAATTTCTACCCCTATATTACATTTGCCACAAGCTAGGCAAATTACAGCATGAAAACCCATTAGCTTGTTTACAAGTTTTCCTTAAAGTTACAAAATTTAGCTTTTCTATTGTTAAATTTTCTAATCACACAATTTCCTTTTAGTTTACTCAACTCAATTCCCAATGGAATAGAAAATAGTGCTGCTTGATCAAGTTTGCTTTCACTAAGTTGTACATTACAATTTGTAGTTGTAAATTTTATATTTAGCCATCATGCAATTTTAAGACAAGTGCATGTAGCATTATTTCTGTTAACAAGATTGATTTTAAATTTAGAAATTAATAATTTATTATATAAACATTCTGTTATATATGTATGCTGGTCACAGATGAAATTGTATGTACATATGCGATCCTTAAAAAAATAATGAAATAAATTTATGCCTAAATGTCTAATAATTAAAGATTTAAACATTTAAATATAAATATACTGTTGTATCACTAAATCCATATGTTACAGTTTGTTATATATATATATATAGGTGTGCTGATAAATATATAATGATGTTTAAACAGATAAACATATATATAGATATATGGATATATAGATATATGTGCACTTGATGGGGTTTAAAGTTAATACAAGTATTATTAGGGATAGAGTAGGTGAAAGGGATAGTCTGAAGGAATATACTGTTTCAACAGGTATATGTGTTTATGGAAATTTTGAATGTGTGGAGTAACCCATTTAAATTAACTTAATTAGCAAGCATTTAACTTAGAACAACTTTCCCAGGCCAAGTGTCATGCATCAGTCTGTCAGTTTTTTTAACTCTTGGCTTGGAACAACTGAATTACTCCATGCATTCAAGATTTCCATCTAAACACTAATTAAAAAATATTGTATTACAATATACAACCTACCAATGTAGGGGTTTATTATATAGTAATAAAATTGAAAAAGTTTGTTATACTTTGATTTCTTACATTTATAAAAGAGAATTGTGTATCCTTCTTTTGGCTGCATCAGTTTGTTATTTATTTTGACTCTTGGCCTGGGGCAGTTGTTCTAGGTTAAGTGCTTTCTAATTAAGTTGATTTAATTGAATAATTCCACACATTCAAGATTTCCATCTAAATATTCATTAAGAAAAGGTACTTTACGGATAATTTGCCTGATGACGTATTACCCTGAAGGCATACTTGGTCCTAATGTTACGATTTTTAAGATAACGTCTCTAAGTGATCTGCAGACACATCTACTCGATAAGATGTCATATCACGTGAACACGTCATGTTAAAAGCGCAACATTAAACCGGGGTATACCTTCAGGGTAATACGTCATCGGTTGAGAATGTGATAAAAAACAAAAGGAACACCAGCATGCTTCTTCTTGGTCCTGGGAAAAAAAATACAAAAAAAAAAAATTTGTGAAAATTTAATACGGTGAGATACAAATATAGTAACACAAATTATTTAAAATGTACCCAACAAATTAGTGAAAATTTACATGCATGAAATACAAAATAAGGTCAATACAAAATAAAATAATAAATTATTGAAAATGTGCCATTAATGGCGATCATTCGCTACTTTTAAAAACGTACTGTATAGCCGCATGAATTTACGAAAAATAATTTGATATTTGTAGAAATATTAACCCAAAAATACAAAACCCAACAAATTAGTGAAAATTTACATGCATGAAATACAAAATAAGGTCAATACAAAATAAAAAAACAAAAAATTATTGAAAATGTGCCGTTAATGGCGATCACAGCGCGGAGCGCTGGAGTTGTTGGGGGGGGGGTCCTGGGTGTTTTTGCCAAGCGAAGCTTGTAGTACAAGATATAAAATACAAAATATATCAAATGAATTTCACGAAAAATAATTTGATATTTGTAGAAAAAAACCCAACAAATTAGTGAAAATTTACATGCATGAAATACAAAATAAGGTCAATACAAAATAAAAAAATAAATTATTGAAAATGTGCCATTAATGGCGATCATTCGCTACTTTTAAAAACGTACTGTATAGCCGATGAATTTACGAAAAATAATTTGATATTTGTAGAAATATTAACCCAAAAATACAAAACCCAACAAATTAGTGAAAATTTACATGCATGAAATACAAAATAAAGTCAATACAAAATAAAAAACAAAAAATTATTGAAAATGTGCCGTTAATGGCGATCACAGCGCGGAGCGCTGGAGTTGTTGGGAGGGCCCTGGTTGTTTTTGCCAAAAGCGAAGCTTGTAGTACAAGATATAAAATACAAATTATAGCCAATGAATTTACGAAAAATAATTTGATATTTGTAGAAAAAAAACCAACAAATTAGTGAAAATTTACATGCATGAAATACAAAATAAGGTCAATACAAAATAAAAAAATAAATTATTGAAAATGTGCCATTATTGGCGATCATTCGCTAATTTTAAGCGTCACTGTATAGCCGATGAATTTACGAAAAATAATTTGATATTTGTAGAAATATTAACCCAAAAAATACAAACCCAACAAATTAGTGAAAATTTACATGCATGAAATACAAAATAAGGTCAATACAAAATATAGAAACAAAAAGTTAGTGAAAATGTGCCGTTAATGGCGATCACATAAAAATGTGCCATTAATGGCGATCACATACATGGCTAATGAATTTCTGAAAAATCCATTTGATATTTGTAGAAATATTAACCTAAAAAATTATTTACAAATTAAATGTAATTAAGTGGAAGTTTGATAATTTGAAGAAATATATAAAAAAAATTTTTTTGTAAATTTAAAAAAATAAAAAGTTAATGCGAATCTACCATTAATCGCCATCTTGTATAAAATGTGGTGTAACAGCCGTAGTTTCTACAAGCATTTGGTAATTTTAAAAACGGATTGTATATTGGTAATTTTATTAAAAAAATTATTGAAAATTATTTACAAATTCATTGAAGAAATATTAACAAAAATTGTTTGTACATTTAAATAAAGATTTAATGCGAATATGGCATTAATGGTGACGTTACTTTTACATGCATTTGGATTACTTATTGTCTATATTCAATAATATAATTAATTCTAAAATTATAATTATTATAAAAAAAAAATTAAAATTACTTACAAATAGCGTTAACTGTGGAGGACTGAATTGGGATATATGTTCTAAAATTGCAGCGCTTTGTATGACTGCCTCCACATAAACTCACGCAAATATGAGTCCAGGTGCTGACGTGCTGGAAAAAATCACTGTTATCAAGTGGATGGCAAAATCACAATAGATAAAAAATCAAAAAATTTCAAAATCTCTCTCCGAATTTTAAATCTCGCGGTTAAAAAAAAAAAAAAATTGACTCTCTGATGGATTAATCATGCAGTCACTTGTGCCATGACAACGTTGTCATACAAAGATCGTTGATGCCTACCGGAAGGGAAACAGGTGGGTCAAATACGTCATCAGGCAAATTATCCGTGAGTACCGGGTTTTTATATAGTAATAAAATTGAAAAAGTTTGTTATACTTTGATTTCTTACTTTATAAAAGAGAATTGTGTATCCTTCTTTTGGCTGCATCAGTTTGTTATTTATTTTGACTCTTGGCCTGGGGCAGTTGTTCTAGGTTAAGTGCTTTCTAATTAAGTTGATTTAATTGAATAATTCCACACATTCAAGATTTCCATCTAAATATTTATTAAATATAGTAATAAAATTGAAAAAGTTTGTTATACTTTGATTTCTTACATTTATAAAAGAGAATTGTGTATCCTTCTTTTGGCTGCATCAGTTTGTTATTTATTTTGACTCTTGGCCTGGGGCAGTTGTTCTAGGTTAAGTGCTTTCTAATTAACTTGATTTAATTGAATAATTCCACACATTCAAGATTTCCATCTAAATATTCATTAAATATATATATATATATGATGGTAATGCAAGTTTTTATTTTTTGTACGTTTGTATTAACAGTTGATAAAGATTGTCAGTGAAACAATTGAAAGTACTTCTGGTAAAGAATATATTATTTAATTTTGAATAATGTGTTAAATATATTTGTTTGAATTATTATTATATAATTTAAAAAAATACAGACATTTAATGGTTGTAGTTATTTATATATATATATATATATTAGATTTTTCATTATTAAATACTATTCCCTATCCATATAAATTAGTTTTATCATTATTGAATAATGTTTCAATATATCTAGAATTAATTAGTAAATATCTTTAGAAAATTTCCAGTCTCAATTTCTATGTTTATACTTTAATTGTTCAGACCAGGGATGCCCAACCTGTAGCTCGCGAGGTCACATGTGGCTCGCGTAACTGTTTAATGTGGCTCGAATTGCACTCTTCAAAAAAATTGATAAAATATTTTATGTTCCTCATGGCACATGCACACACTAAAAAAATAAACATTTTTACAATACAAACAATAACGATATGCAGTGTCAGGTTTCACATTAAATAAAATATATTTTTCCTGTAATTGTAATTTATATGTATGTTACCAAATTTTTAATAAATAAAATGTATTTACATTTTTTTTTCTTTTTAAACATATTACACCATTTTTTTTTTTTTGCTGTACAAGTTTGGTTTGGTGCTATATATATATATTGTGTTTAGTGCTCTTGTATATATTGTTGTTTTTATCGAGAAAGATCCTTGTAGACGTTTGGTTTGGTGCTGTATATATATTGTGTTTAGTGCTGGAAATAGTTTTTATCGAGATAGATCCATGTACACATATATATTTTGCTGTATATATCGATGTTTAGTGCTGTAAACAGTTGTTTTTATTTTTTAACACACAAATATTTTGCTGTATATATATATTGATGTTTAGTGCTTGTAAATAGTTGTTTTTATCGAGATAGATTCGTGTACACATATATATTTTGCTGTATATATTGATGTTTTCATCGAGAAAGATCCATGTACACGTTATTTTGGCCACATTAGAAATGGCGGATTGATACCAATGTGAATAGGCCACCCCCCCCCCCATCTATCTCCCTACATTGCAGGTTTAGTGCCCAAGTACCATGTTTATAAATGTAATATGAAAAATGTAATATATAATTGTGGCTCCCCAAATTTTTTTCAAATTCTCAACTGGCCTCGCGTCAAGTTAAAGGTTGGGGCACCACTGGTTCAGACCATCAACACCTGAAGAAGAGAGGAGGTACCAATACTTATATTATTAACAATCAAATGCATTAAAAGTTTAATACAGCACAGGAGTGGCAATTGTTTTGGCTCAGGCACCACAGTGTTTGGCAGAGGGCCACATTGGGGGCCACCTTGTGTAAAGCAAAGTTTAGTGGACAGCCACACCTTTTTTCATGACACAATGAACACACTGTTTTATTTCCTGTATTATCAAAAAAATATTTATTTGTCCATTCTTCATTGAACACACAACATTCATCACAGATTTTACATTTTTTTCAGAGAGTTCGTGGTTACACTAAAGTTGAAAATGTATATATTTGCTAATGCAAAGACAAAATTAAAATTAACCAGATCAACTGGAAAAGCACCACACATCATATCTACACTGTGCATGTGTATTGGTGTAGCCATCCTAGTGGAAAATATGAGCCCAAATCTTCGATCATGCATGGAAGCAAATCTCAGTTCAAAGTGGATTTTTTTGATTGTCTTGGCAGCCGCATAAAAACTCTTAGTGGGCTGCATGTGGCTCTCAGGCCACTATTTGACCCCCCTTTATATAGAGTTTAAATTCTTTCTAAAAATATTTAACAATTAACTTTAGATGGTGGAAATCATTTTATATATAATTACAAGTACAATGTCACCATCACAGACTTTTAGATAAAGACTTGTGTTCTGGGGCAATTAAAATTTCCAAATACAAAATAGTCTTAAAGTTTTTCAAATATAATTTAATGATTTTCTTTCTAATAAAGTGATTTCCAAGCTCTTTTCCCAGTGAATATATTAAATTATTTTCAAACCCTCCAAGCTTAAATCAGCTACAAATAGACTAAACTCCTATATTTTAAATACAAGCAAACATTTTATTTTTTCCCCAATTTTATTAAAAGAAGTTTTTAAATTAAATAAAAATAAGTGTTCTTTAAATAAAAAATACGTTATAGTTGATATTAACACAAAAATTTTATAAATCAAAAATATTCCACATTTATTATTGGCAAATATACATGTGTAAGATAAAACATTGAATGAACTTAAGTACAATTTCAGTATACTGGTATAATAAATAAATAAAGGTTATATCTACCTCAGGGACATGACAACTATACTTTAATAGGTATTAATTTAAATATTGATATGTTAAAATTGTTTTAATTTCACTGTTTTGTTTTTTTATATATTATTTTGTCTGATATATATATATATATATATATGTATATATATATATATATATATATATATATATATATATATATATATATATATATATATATACATAAATACAATATTTTTACTGGATATATATAAACATTAAAAAATCAAACCTAATAATTAAATAAAAATAATCAAAGTTACCCCATTATAGTTGAGAAGTCTACTTATAGACAGTAAAACCATTGGTTTGTGTTTTAGAGTTTATTTTCTTTGGCTATTCTGGGTTGAGTTATGGATTTGGAGTGTGTGTATATAGATATAGATAGTAATTGCAACAATTACTGATCAGACTAATATGTCATCTGTGCTTTACAGATTTTAAACTATACATAAATGCTTTCTCATTTTCAAACCAAGGTAAAAGTCTTTATGAAATAATTTCACAAGCATCATTCATTCAAGCGTAATAAAATGACCTGCTTAATAATATTCACACTCTCTCATCTTTAAGCACTTAAGATTGGCCCATACTTAAATGTTTGGGTTGAAAAGATAGATATTCATTCCCATATATTCATAAAGACTTTATTTTGTCTTTGAGAATGAGAGTATTCATTTACATATAGTTTAAAAAATCTGTAAATGTGCAAAATGCATTATCCTGATGTCTTCTAATCACAACACAATTTATTAACATAGCACTATAGCCTATAATATATATATTATATATATATTGATATAGGCACATATAATTTTATCTAAAATTATATTATTAAAATAATCTCTTCATTAATGAAAAACATAAAATTAAATATTGAAGAATTTATTCAGTTTGTTTTTGAAAAAGATAAAAATCAAATAGTTTTCTAGCGTTAGTTTTGAAATAAAAAAGCCACAATTAATTAATCAAAAGGGGGAGGGGAGTCTTGGTTTGAGAAATTAAACTAAGGGTTATAAAAGGAAGTAAAGAGTTTTTATTAGTATTCGTAAAAATATAATTTAAAAAGTTAAAACATACCAATCTCTTTTCATTCAAGAAAAAATAATGTTAAAACTCAACTATATGAGCGTATATATCTGAGTGTCAACAATAGAATAAATGTTATTATAAATAAATGAAAGGATAAAGAAGATTATCATTAAAAAAACACGGCAATGGTTATTAATTGATATAAAACAATGTTTGTGCATGGCTATTGCTAATTAAGCAATCTTTCCCAAAACACGTTTATCAAATCATTATCACTGGAATTCGACAACAGATCTTTGCCGGAAATATTTCAGACAACACGTTGCAGATATAAATAGACCTTTATCGGACAGTAGTCAGTTCACAAATTAGTTGAGTGAGTGCAGTTCACAAAGTAATTGAGTGAGTGCAAAATAGTTCAGAAATTAATTGAGTCAGTTAAGAAACAAAATGCAGTGTTGAAAGATTTTGGAAATTCACGCCTCTACACAGCCTAAAAGTCCGATGAAAACAGCAAGATCTGCCCATGAAATCCGTCTCCAATAGTAATAATCATGAAAATCAGGAAACTCATCAAGGAAAAGTCCCAGCCGGCTGGTAAGCTTCATAATGGAAACATTTTCACCGAAAGCAGCCTCCAAAGAACAAAATTCTACGTCTACATTCAAAAGCCTAGGTAAAAACATTTGCTTATTTTGTTTATACTGTAATAGCCATTGCATTGCATTAATTCCTACGAATCTTTCAAGAGTCAAATTATATGGAACTCTATATCATACATAAATGAACTATTGATATGTGTGATTAAATTTCAAATGCTACGTAGTCCTTTATTATCATTATTATGTGTGCGCATGAGTTAATATGTGGCGTTGATCCTTATATCAATATTATTAGTCAAAGTAGATAAATTCCCAGTGTTCTGTTATGAAAATATTCAAGAATATTTAAACTATTTAGAATGTTAATTTAAAATATGCGTGTGTTTTATTAGAAGTATAAAATGTTTAAATTTAGTAAATAAATGTTAGTTAATAAATTATCTTTAAAATTAAAGTTTATTTGTCGGTCAATTCTTTTTAACAAATTCTTTTATCAATTCTTTAATTACTAATTAAGTATAATCTATTAGTGATTACAAATAGCTGAGCTAGTCGGTGGATTTAGTCGTGGGAGGGCCACTGTAAAGTGCGTTGTTCATTCTTTTATATTTTTTAAAAAGTGCCCGTGGTTATGCACAAACAAAAAAGTGGCTTTGGACGTGGTGTTCAACTCAACAGCCAAGAAGAAGCTATGTCCTGGAAATGTAACGTTAGTTATATACTTTATACTATCGTTTGGGCATACATACTCTCCGAGTATGTCTTCTCTGCCTAAGAGACCGGTGTTTCAAATCACACATTCAAATTCGGTTCAAATGGCTAACCCAACTGTGGGGCTAAACCTAAGAAACAATAGTAATGAAATACTTTGTTTCTTGTTTGAAAATTTTGTTTTATACAAAAGTTAAATTACGTATGTGAAAGTGTTTTAATTTTAAAAAAAAAAAAAAGAGAATTGACCGAAAAACTTTTTTTTTCAAAATGAAAAGAGATTTTGACATTTATGTTATCAAATCAGAGACAGTTGATATTTGGGCAGAGCTAAGGCATTAGAACGGGTAGTGAAAAGGACTAAAAAGGGTGGAGTTAGCGTGAGTTTCTGTCTTAGTAAGAAAAATAAATAAATAAGTTGTATTTAAAATTTAGTTTAACATAAGCGCTAGTACTTTAAAATTGAAATTTTCGAAAATGGATCTGAAAGAAAGCCCAATATATTTTAAAAATTTCCAGTTAGATAGGAAAAACAGAAAGAAGAAGTATCTGACATGTGAATGATGATGAATATGATGGAAGAAATGCGTCAAGAATTTAAACAAAAGTCAGTTAGAACCGGAAAGGCAGGAATTGAAGGAAGAAATTAGTCAGGTTAAAACAGAAATTAAAGAACTCAGATTCCAGAAGTAAGGGAAATAAGATGTGAAATAATAGTAAAGGTAGAGAAGAACCAAGGGATTGTAGAGGTAGATTTAGTTAAAGAAAGTCAAAAAGTTGAGGTCACAAAAGAGATAGAGATTGAATTAGAATCAGATAGCGTTGTGATAAACAAAGTAGACACAAATGTAGAGCAAGAAATAGAAGAAAAACATAAGTTCAAGGTAGTATAGTGTAGCAAAGTTTTTACAAAAATTTAAAATGGTTAAAGTAAACGCCGCATTCCGCTGTAGACGTAGATTTAAAACAAAGAGAAAGCGTAGAAAAAAATATTCCCAGATTGAAGTAATTCGAGTTTGTCTAGGTATAAAGGTTTTCTGAGTTACGTGCTCGAAAAACAGAACAGAAAGAGAAAGAGATAAAGCAATAAAATATAAAAAAGGAACCGATAAGAGAGGAAAGTTAGTTTATATTATAGAATTTGTAGAAAGAAAAAAGGAGCCGCCGGACTCTAAAGTAAATAAATCTAATAAATTAAATCTGAAACTTCTATTTAAAACTTAAGACAATAACTTTAAAAATGAATGAATAATAATAAATGAAATGTTGCAAGTAATAATAATAACATAGGCTTCGCAAAATAAAAGATTTTTTTTTCTCCACGCACATATTAATTAAGAAGAAATGCTCGTAAACAAACAGCTCAAATAAAAAAAGAAAATCAATCAATAAAATCAAGTTAAATAAATGGGTCAAGTTAATGATGTAAAAGTAAAGTTGTAGGTTTAAATAAATGAAAAGATAATGGAATTTCTAGAATAAAATTAAATTAGTCAAATAGATATTTGTATGATAATGAATCGCAATAAAGTAAAACAGTTTTTTTTCTGAGTACACGCACATTAAAATAAAATAGTTTTGAATACATAAGTTAATAAAAGGAAGTAAATAAATGGTTTAAAGTAATCTAGTCCAATAAAATCTTTGTATAATAATAAAGAGCAGTAAAATAAGATAGTTTTTGAATATACGCACGATAATATATAAGTTAAAGTAATGGGTTAAAGTAATATTGTAATATAAATAAATATGTGTCCGTGATAGTTTCAAAATAATATTGTAGCATAAATAAATATGGATAATGTTCGTATGGGTTTAAAATAAGTATCGTAAAACTAAATATTTAAATAATGTTCGTAATGAATTTAAAAATAATATAAATGAAAGTCAATCTAAGTTGTATTAGGAGCGTATAAGGGTTCGAATCTAAAGGGATGAGGGTAGTATTGAAATAAGTTAGATAAGGATTAAGTTTAAAGCTCTCGACTGGATAAATTCTAGTACCCGCAACGGATTGGCCGGGATCATTCCTCTTTTAAAAAGCGCACTGGCAACAACCAGAGTAAGTCGTAAGTCACTTTTCAGGGGAGAATCCCCATATCTCGTACCTTGTTTTCCAGGATGTAAGTCGGAAATGGACAGTTGAAATTCCTGCCATTTGCAGCCACCTTTTCTTAGTCAAAGTCCGATCAAGAGAATCGGCAGCCGAAGCTTTGTTTATAAAAGATCCCTGTGCCACAAATTTAGTTTGTCCTCGTGGTCATTATCCAGGACGAACATTGTAAGCAATGTTACCAGCATAGAAAGAAGAAAAGCATAATTGGAGATTGCCCTTAGCATGGAAAAGGAAAGGATACCAAAAAGCAAACTTAGAAAAAATAATAAATTAAGATTTAATGTTGTCAGAGATAAAATGGTCAAAAATGACGCATTTTACTCTCAAAAGGAAGGGTGGTGTAATGTACCTATATTGATATAGGCACATATAATTTTATCTAAAATTATATTATTAAAATAATCTTTCGTTAAAGAAAAACATAAAATTAAATGTTGAAGAGTTTATTCAGTTTGTTTTTGAAAAAGATAAAAATCAAATAGTTTTCTAGCGTTAGTTTTGAAATAAAAAGCTACAATTAATTAATCAAAAGGGGGAGGGGGAGTCTTGGTTTGAGAAATTAAACTAAGGGTTATAAAAGGAAGTAAAGAGTTTTTATTAGTATTCGTAAAAATATAATTTAAAAAGTTAAAACATACCAATCTCTTTTCATTCAAGAAAAAATAATGTTAAAACTAATATATGTGCGAGTGTCAACAATAGAATAAATGTTATTATAAATAAATGAAAGTTAAAGAAGATTATCATTAAAAAACACAGCAATGGTTATTAATTGATATAAAACAATGTTTGTGCATGGCTATTTCTAATTAAGCAATCTTTCAAAACATGTTTATCAAATAATTATCACTGGAATTCGACAACAGATCTTTGCCGGAAATATTTCGACAACACGTTGCAGATATAAATAGACTTTTTTATCGGACAGTAGTCAGTTCACAAATTAGTTGAGTGAGTGCAGTTCACAAAGTAATTGAGTAGTGCTGTTCAGAAATTAATTGAGTCAGTTAAGAAACAAAATGCAGTGTTGAGAAGATTTTGGGAATTCACACCTCTCCACAGCCTAAAAAGTCCGATGAAAACAGCAAGATCTGCCCATGAAATAATGTCAACGTAACAACTTAGAAAATCTCTGTCAGTATTTAATTGTCTCCAATAGTAATAATTGTGAAAATCAGGAAACTCATCAAGGAAAAGTCCCAGCCGGCTGGTAAGCATTCATAATGGAAACATTTTCACCGAAAGCAGCCTCCAAAGAAACAAAATTCTATGTCTACATTCAAAAGCCTAGGTAAAAACATTTGCTTATTTCGTTTATACTGTAATAGCCATTGCATTGCATTAATTTGTACGAATCTTTCAAGAGTCAAATTATATGAACTTTATATCATACATAAATGAACTATTGATATGTGATTAAATTTCAAATGCTATGTAGTCCTTTATTATCATTATTATGTGTGTGCATGAGTTAATATGTGTGTGATCCTTATATCAATATTATTAGTCAAAGTAGATAAATTCCCAGTGTTCTGTTATGAAAATATTCAAGAATATTTAAACTATTTAGAATGTTAATTTAAAATATGCGTGTGTTTTATTAGAAGTATAAAATGTTTAAATTTAGTAAATAAATGTTAGTTAATAAATTATCTTTAAAATTAAAGTTTATTTGTCGGTCAATTCTTTTTAACAAATTCTTTTATCAATTCTTTTAATTACTAATTAAGTATAATCTATTAGTGATTATAAACAGCTGGAGTTTAGCTTTCGTGGATTTAGTCGTATGCTCGCGAGCGTGTTGCACAAACAAAAAAGCTCCCGATGTGCCCTTCAACTCAACAGTCGAGAAGAAGCTATGTCCTGAAAATGTAATCATAGTTGTATACTCTTCATATTTACCGCTAGCGCATACATACTCTCCGCGTATGTTTTTCTCTGCCTATGATCCCGGGTGTTTCAAACAACACATTTTAACACGTTCCAATATATATATAATTATAGTTTAATGTATGAAAAATTGAATTGGAATCAATTAAGATTCCTCTGTAATTTACGTCGACACTAATATGCAAACACGAAAATCAGTCTAGTTAAATAATATCTCAAGGGTAAAAGTATAGATTATATCATTTTTTACATTTTCATAATTTATTTATTAATGAATTTGATGAATATATATAGTTCACATAAAATTGTAGTTACTTTTGTTTCAGTATATATAATTAATTTATTTTAGTGAATATATATGTTAAAAAAAATATATCTAGAAATATATATATAATCTACCATTTTTAAATAAATGACTAAAATTGATTTTAAAAAGATTTAAAATATTAAAAATACAGCAAAAATTATGTTTCTTAAATTTTTTTCTTCTAAAAACCTCAAACTCATAAAAAATGAAAGTTAATGCATCACTCTTTTTCTTTTTTAAAAATAAAAAAAAATATATTAAAGCTAACAACTAGGTGAGTAGTGATATCCTACTAAAGTTTAATTTAGTTTTTCTTGGAAATTAAAAATGTAAAATAGATAAAAAACAAGAATTAGTCAAATCAAATGAACTTAATGGCAACAGATTTGTAAAAAAGAAACTTTTAAATTGTAATACATTAAAGATTACTTAAATTATAAAAAATATATAACTAAAGTGAACCATCAAAAAAATCTCACGGTATACTATCCAATTAATAGTAATAATGATGAATCTCAAAACAAGATTAGATAATCATATAATCAAAAATTAATCCTGTTGAGGATAGTAGATGAATTTCAGCGGAGATTAAGATGTGAAATATAAAATTAACTAACCTTGATCTTAGAATGGTGAAAAGAAAATAATGGAGGAGGAAATATAAAAGGCAGAGCTTTGTCAGAAATTCTGATAATTTTTTTTTTTATTACGTTACTCATATAAGGTTTTTTAACATTTAACATTAGTTATTTCTATTGGTGGTTTAACGTAAGAGAAATTGTCAACTGTCTATTTAGTAGTTTTCATTTACTTAACTACTAAATTTTTACGTACCAACATATAATGTGCTAAAAAACACAAGTTAGTGTTTGAATAATCAATTCAATAAAAAGAATGTCCATTTAGTAAATCCAATGTTCCATTTTGAACCGTTGATAATATTTTTCTTACTTTCATTTTAAACTTGAAGAAATCAAAATGAAGCGGGAAACTCATCAATGTAAATCAAAGGTAAACTGATTTATTGTATATAAATAACCCAACAAGCAAGGAACTTAATCTATAGTATGGTGATATGGTATTTCAAATCCAAGATAAATGGTACTTTTTTTTTTGTTACAATTATCTATATTTTTAGGAATAAAAGAACTTTGATGTGACTCTCATATGCTATACCCAACATAATCTTAAGATATTTCATATATAAATTTTTATTATATGAGAGCAGTGTTCTGGAGAAGTGTGTAAGCCTAAAAATAAACCTCTGTTTATTAATTTATTGTTTCAATGATTTTATCTCTTTTAACTGTGGCAGCTGCTGTAGAATGTGGTAAGTTAAGATAATTTCATTTCACAAGCTTTTATTGATAAAATGTTAATAAAGAGAAAGCATTTGGTGTGATATCTTTCCCATTGTACCATCTCAAACCTAAGATTAATGGTTTCTGCTTTGGCACTTTCACAGGATAAGTCATCTAAAGTGGGTCCAGACAACAGATCTTAAAATACTTCAACCTTAAGCCAGCAGACCAGTTTCAGAGTTAGGGATTGAGGAGAAAAATCATAGAATTTTTTAGATATTCTGTGATGTCTTTCAAACTGAGACATTCCAACTCCAAATAGCATTGGGCCAGGAGAGATGTTTCTGCTTTCAAACCCTAGAGTACTAGGGAAAGCAAGTACTCAGAAGACTGCACTGTTTATCAAAGCAGTGATTTTATAGTATTCAATAAAAACTGGCAGATCAGATGACTCTAAAGTTTTTTTATTGTAAAGAAAAACAAAGAGCTTTTTAATTGCTCTAACAAGCCAGATGATAATTGCTTGTTAGAGTTACTTTTTCAACTATCTTTACCTGAAAACTTATCTGATCTTGTTAACTTAATGGTTTGACAGTAGTGATTTTTCATGAGAAATTGGAGTAAAGCCGCAGACAAATATTTAAAAATAATAACTATTGTTGAGGATCAATCTATGAGTTAACCATTTAAATATGAAACTTAAAATTTTATTTACATTTCAGATTTTTCCCGTAATAAACAACTCTTAGATAAATGTTGTTTTTGAAAGGTATTTTATGATCTAGGGTTCAAAACTACCTTAATAAAGCCTCAACAGATTATGTCAAAGCATAATAACACAGTTATTTGAACTTTAGTGTATTTTGGGATAGATATATTTTATCTGTTTTTCTTAAGAAAGAATTATCATAAATAATCTGGAAAGAATAATGAAAGTAAAGCCTTTTTGTTTTTACTAACAAGCTTAAAAAATTGAGCTTCACATGAGATGACATTTTTAAGACTGAGCTGAAGTCTTTGCTTTGAAACCAATAACATTATAATGTTAATATTTGCTTTTTAAAAATAAGTAGTTTATTTAAAAAAATCTCAGCCCAGTATAAATAAGTTTGAGTTTGATGAGTTGGGTTTTAAGACATGTGAAACTGGGGAAAATTTGGGGATTTTCTACTCAACATTTCACCTGAAACAAATGCAATATAAAATTAGTGATTAAAAGAATTCAAGTGTCTGAAGCTTACTGTAGCAACTTCTCTCATCAGAGTGCCAAAACATGAAACCATTGTTCTTGGATTTGGGGTGATTTAGATAGATATTAAAATGGTTTTCTTCATAGCATTTATTTAACAAAGTTTATTATTTATATTATTATAGCCCTTTGTTTTTATTTTACAAGCTTAAACAATTGAGCGGCATGATATATGTGATTCTTTTTTAATTGTATCACCAGTAGTTTAATTTATAAAGGGCTTGTCTTGACAAGTGTGCCAAAGATCTCCCTCCTTATAACTTATAAAAGCAGATAGCTTCAGTATATGTCAAGCAATTGAATATGCTGACTATATAACTTACTATTATCTGGCATCTGAAGTTAATCCCATAAAACAAATAAAGTGAAGCTCCAGGTGGCAGGGGTTCAAATCTAGGTTTTGAGAAGTGCTATATAGAATGAAGTGTGATTGTAAAGTTATACTTTGTAAAACCTTGACCTGGTTATAGGTATTGTTGATGTTTCACTATGGTATTTTTATTTTCTGCTTGGGGGGCAGCCGTATTCCTATTGCCATAGTAGAAGTCGCAGCTCAGTTGCGTCCTAAGGTTTAAAGAAAATATCCAGAGCAATTTTTTCTGGCCTAGTTCAATATATATATGAATAGTTCTGATTCTTTACCTAATGCAAGGGCGTCCCCAACCTTTTTTACACTTAAGGCGTTTCACATTCTATAATACTGGCCAGATGGTAGCGCACCACTTATTTTTTCAACCAGGTGGCGGGCATCATTTATTTTTTCAATGTAAATTTATAGTTGGATATTGTTAATAATACACATAATGTACAAAAAAATATTTATTTCAAAAATAAAATTTTAACATATAATTAACATTTATATTTTTACGCTGTAAAAAGTATAGTATGCCCTACAAATTTGACTACAATATACTACAATACCTTATAAGAAATTTTAAAAATTAAATTTATTTGTGAACAGATAAATAATTTTTAATCGTGAAATTCAGATAGTGGCAGAAGCACACGTAAAATGGTCTTACGGGCACTATGGTGCCCACAGGGTACACGGTAGGGGACCCCTGGCCTAATGTATCAGAGATCATATAATAATAATTACCAATAATAAAGTATTGTAAAAAAATTTTCAAGATCTATAAAACAAAATGAAATGAACATAATCAAACATTAAAATGTTTTATGTTCATTTCATTTTGTTTTATATACCTTTCGTGGATGACATTATTTTATTGCATTTTATTTTATCCTTCCAATAATTAGACAAATCATTTTTAATAGCCTAAGAGTTAATTATGAGATATAACATTATAAGACAAAACCATGTCACATCTAACTGCATGTTACCTTTTCAATTAGGCATCTTTTCTTATGAACATGCTGATCTCACTTAAACATGTCATCTCTCATTTTAATGGTAGAAATTCCTTCCTGCCAATATGTTTACTTAACATCAAAGCAGGGAAAATCAGAAATTGTACATCTGCATAACAATGATTGTTCAACATTTAGTTGTACTTGGTTATTCAATGAATAATAATGTAAACCACTGACTTTTGTTATAAAATTTTCAGTTACTTATAGAAACTGAATTATTCTCCATCTAGTGTTAGAAAAAAGAAATTTAATAACTTAGTTTTAAAATGAATGTACTGATGTCAGAAGTTTTAAAACAAATCTATAGATGTCAGCATGATCTAATATAAATTAGGTTTTTTATATTGGAAATGGGCAAGACGGGTAAAAATAGAATAAGAATATCTTGGAAAATGTTTATACTAGAATGTAGATAACTTAAAAAAGAATAATTGTAAATTATTGAATATGAGTGATCACTGTAATGAAGTGATAGATATGAATTTTACTTTATTAAAAAAATTAGCATGAAAATTGCAGGTGTGTATATGAGAGGCTAAGATAGAGGCAAATTTAAAATTACATTCTTAGTTGTGAGTTTATATAGATATATAAAAATGTGCAAAAATAATTAAATTTTTAATAATAAAAAAAGCATAAAATGTAGTGTAGTCGTATCCTAGAAGGAGTGTTTTTCAATATAGCTTTAACTAGTCTAATCTTTATATAGAAATCAACAATGGTAATGATGGTTGAACCAAAGAGTTATATTTCCTTTTCAATCACCTCCTACAAATTTGAAATATGACTTTTTATTTCTATATAATTAATGCAAAAAGAATGCTTAACAACCTTTATTAAGATGTCATCTTTTCCCAGTAAAAATAAACCTTAAGATAATAAATTCTTCCTACCAATTCCTTCAGTCCCCACTAAAATTCGCATTTTCTCAGTGGTGAAGTATTCTCTCTACTTTTTATATCAGCATGGAAATTAAAAGTTAGGTGTACATTTGCAATGGAATATGGGATTTAAAATAGCATTGACAATGTCAAATTTATAAAAATTACTAAAAACAATTTATTTACACTATATAATTTTTGAAAAATCATTTCAGAATAAAATGAAAAAAAATCGCATATATTCTCAAAATAAAAAAATACGAAAAAAATCAATTAATATAAACTGTTTGCTACCTTTACCTCCTAAAGTTTTAAAAGAAAATGCTAGCATTGTTTTAATTTTTATACTTATACAATTCCATGATTGTGATTTGTGTTGTCACATCCTGCAATATTTTATTATCCTTCCAATTTGGTTTTTTTTTTCTAAATTCTTTTTTAAATATTCAGTCATAGATGCTGATGGGTGCATACTTGCTTCTTAGTGGCAGGTGAGTTATAAATGATCCAAATGTTGTAGTAGTTATGGATCAAGTTCCAAACAGGCCCATATCTTCTTATTTATGGTTTAAGCTACAGTATTTTTAGGTTGAATAACATTGCATATTCTGTAATTTAAACATAAAAGCCAATATTTTTTTAGTCTCAATTTACATTTGAAGACACATTTCACTTTCAGAACTGCAATATATATATATATATATATATATATAAAGTCAGATGTCATATGACTTATATATATATATAATTATTCAAAGCAATAGCTTGTATTTACGGGAATGGGGGAACCAGTGCCATGCTAATATATTTGGATATGAAATGCCCCTTAGCAATCTTAATCCAACCACACTCTTTCTTTTAAATAAAGAGGCACCCAAAATTTGTCTTGCGTTGTTAGCCGAGAGTTTTTTCAGCCGCCATGCAAGCAAGTAGTTACTTGCAGACGGGTGTGGGTTCGCGCTCCGGCAGATGCTATGACATATGAAAAAAAAAAAAAAAAAAAAAAACTCTAAAATTTACAGCACCACCCTACAATTTGAGTTTTCTTTACTTAAATGGAGAGTGTGGCTAAAATAATATAGCCATGGGGTGTTTCAAATATTTTTCACTGAGTTCAGATAGTGTTTTGCATTGTTTCTTTTTCATATATATAAAACAATAAAGATTGGGTGCCCTAAAAAACATTCCTGAATTTAGGAATATAAAACTATATTTACATGCCCTTAGTACAGTCTTTTCTAGCAGCTTATATACTATATATTTTTATTTTTAATTAATTCCATTATGCTACTGTCCAATAATAACACATGTGGATTATTACTTTTTGACTTGATTTTTTCCTTTCAAAATGTATAACATGGTTTGTTTTGCTTTTTACTAATAAAATTCATGGATTCTTTTTTTTGTTATCTACAAATCTAATCAAGTTCTTTATTTTAATATAGTTACATAACTTAAATTTATCACACTATTATTTTATTAAAACAAAACTTCATGGATTAAATTTATTCCATTATATTTATTTCAAAAAATGTTATTAGTTTTATTTATTTTATTGATTTATTTAATCCAAGTAACCCAATCTGCTATTTCACTAAAGAGCTATCACATTGTTGAAACGGTCATCTTCAGGCTTTGTTTGTAGCATTACAGTAGGGATCATAGTTTTATGTTTAATAAGGAGTATTCCCAAGATTAGATGCAGAACTTTATAGAAAAATTGACAGAGGACAAACAAAGCATCATTCTAAATTCATTTTATTAATATTTTAAAACTTGTAATGAGTAAAACTTTTAGGAAAAACAAAAACTTACAATATACTGTCAAATGTGAGCATAAAAATATTTAAAATTAAATTGAAAAAACCTTTTTTTAAAAAGAAAAATATTGATAATAACTTTTAAATAAAATAAGAGGTTCCATGCAAATAAAATGCTACATATGAAGGATAAAGAGATTATTATTATAGAGATGTCATTATTGTTATGGGAGTTAAAAAAGTAATAAAGATGGCCACAAACCATGGTCTTTAAACTCAAGAATCTACCATTAAATAAACAAGACAGACAGTTCCCAGAATAAATTTTTGGAAAAATTTACTAGACCTGTTTGGATCATAGCTGCTAGAATAGGACACATTTTTAATACAAGAAATTGCAAAAGAGTAACTTTTAATAAAATTTAACTGAAAAATTATAAACATTTAAAAGAAGAATTGTAAAAAAAGTTTAAAAATGTGGTAAAAGAAAAAGTAAGCACAAGGGAAAGAAAATGTTTTTCTGAAGGTTTTAGATGATGGTGTTCTAGTTTGATGTGCTATTACTAAAAGTTGAATAGATTTTAAATATTTAAAAATAAAAATACAAAGTTTTCTAAAGACATTCAATATGTATATAAGATGATGAAAATAGTCCAATATAAAAATCTAACTTGAGGTACAAGTGTTATGTATTGGGTGGGATTTTCTCATAATATTAAATGAAAACATTGCAGTAAATTTGAAAGTTTCTTTATGGATGGCATTTCAGAAATGGTATAAATGATGTAGAATTTACAATAGCAATGTTTCTGCAGATGAGAAGAAATCTAAAAATAATCTTTAGTGAAAATAAGAATATAGTAGTTTATGAAAAGAGTAATAAAAAAAAACAAATTCTCTCACTTTGGGGGAATTTTAAGACATTTGAGCCCAAAATGTTTTGTTGGCTGCAATTCATGTATTGTGGGCTTCTGGAGACTGTGCTACCAAATGACACAGGGCAATGGAATGAATAAAAGTGAAGGATGATGAGTATTGGGGCAAGGAGTATTTGACTCCAAAGAAGTAAAAAAAGTAATAGTCATGGGGGAACTTGGTTGGCTTAAAATAAAGAATTCTGTAGAAAGTTGATCTGAGATATGATATTTGTTGTAATATGAATTAATTTGCTTCACTGATATTTATGCATTATATATGTTATATGTTTTGCTTATAGTTAGTTTATAGTAGAAACTAAGAATATTTTTCCTAACATATTTATATCATCTAATGGGGTTTTGAGTTATCAATAAATGCCTTATGGTAATACTTAATAAGTTCCTATCTAAAGTGCTTCCAATTCATTATCCCAAGACCATTTTCTAGCTTTTGTCTTTCATCACTAAGAAGTTTTTGGGATATTGGAACAATGCATCTGGATCTTTTGGATCTAATTCATTTTTTTAGCAGCCATCTTTTCTTTTTCTTTTTTTATCTAATTAAACTGAAAAACATATTTAATGTTTCAACCTGGTCAATATGCTTGTATAACAATATATATCTGAAACTAATAAAATATTTGGTATATTATGGGTGCCTTTCGTTTTAACAGTAATAGGCATTTTTATTTTCTGACCAGGATTGGTATAAAAACCAAATAAACATCACTGTTATTTAGATTGAAATTACCTTGACATGTTTTTCAGTTTGGGCTAGTAATTTGATAGAAAAACAGTGACAGAAAAAAATTACTATGTCCAAAAAGTCCAGGTGTACTGTTCTAAAATCCAAGGCATTTCCCAGATGAAATCCTTCAGTTAGAAACTGGGGTCTTGGGAACCTGACAGCAGAAATGCGTTGGGATAAGGATTATTTAAGCAGTGCCAGTATGCATCTGTTGATTACTACATTCTGTACTAGATCACATAAATGTTGTATGAAAACAGAATTTTTCTGATAAACAATATTATGTAAACTCATGTCTTTTGTGATGTTTATTTGGTTTCAATCTGAGAACACTACATTATATTCAAGGGGTTACTCTTACATCATCTTCTATTACAGTTTTTCATCCATTATCACTTGCTCAATGTTTTTTATTTTAGTATCTTAATATTCCCAATATTTAGAAGTTAAACAGAGCAAAACTTTCCATACAGTATTGCCACCTGTGCTTAACAGAGCACCGAATGGATGCCAGAAGGTCTCAGCATAAAATCCCTATCTAATGCCTCACTGATTTGCTGTCACAAGCCAGAAACTAGTCTGGGGATATTGGATGAGTAGGCATTAGATAGGTATTTGGTGCATGGGCCTCCTGGCATCCACACATTCTGTTTAGCACAGGTGGCAATACTGTATGGAGAGTTTTGCTCTGTTTATCAACAATTAATGTGCTAGTATAGGAAATGTGATCATGTGATATTTAGAAGTTACACATTATGTATTAAAGTTATTGTTAATTGAAAAAAATAATCTCATTAAAAATATATTTATCAGTTTTGAAGACAAATTATAAATATT